>JASEVX010000007.1:36478733-37078733 GCA_031761405.1 Serripes groenlandicus
AGCACACAAAAAAAAATGAAAATAATGTTTAATTATTGACCAGAGTTGAAAACCATTTTGACAAAAGGAGAAATTGCTCATGATGTGCATTTTCCTCCTTTCGTCCCAATGTTTTCCAATAAATACCTGCTGTAAATGCATCAACATGTGTTCTGCATGTGGGGGGAAAGGGTTAACGTCATTATACTAGGAAAATATACTAAATATGACTAGACTTACTTTATCTGTGTGATTCAAATCACCCACCTTTGTACAAAATGCACAGACCTCATCTCTTCAAAAAAACTAATCAACAGATTCAAAGCATTCAATGTGTTTTAGTCATATTACTCAAAAACTATGTATGACAGGTGAAACAATTGATTGATTGATGTTTAACGGCGATTTTAACATTTTCACAGTCGTATAACGGCGGCAATTCACCTACTCATGTGTTTCCAGGTTTATCTCACACCAGTACTCCACACAACAACCTTCCAAAGTACTGGCTGCATTTCCACATTGACTTAGCCTCAATGGTGAAAGACGAATGACGCATGTCGCGTTGAACTTTTGGTCAATCCGTCGGGAAAGAATGTTGGCTGAGCCGATGACAGTGAACAAACAAACCAAATAATCCTTATTCTTGTGTTTCAGTTCTACTCACCAGTACCCATGTGAAATGTTGTTCTTACACTCACAGATAGAGCTCACTTTTTCTTGAGATAAATGTTAGTCATAAAGATTTTCCTTTAACCCTTTCCCTCATATAGACGCTTGCTGACGCCTCTGCAGCAGACGACATTTTTGAAACATAGTGACAAAAGAAGAAATTGCTCAAAAAGAGCAATTTCTCCTTTTTGCCGCAATGTGTTCCACTTTTAGTCATAGGTTATCCATTGACTTATAGAGATTTTCTATTTTTTGACAAAAAGATGTTCAAAGTCGTCTGATGTAGATTGTCGATGAGGGGAAGGGTTACCCTTTCCTCGCATACTACAAACCTACAGCAGAAAACTTTGAACATATCTAGTAAACACTATATCAATAGTCTATAAAATGAACGTAATCACTGGATATACATTTGATGTTGAAAAAATGGTGGCAAAGCTTGTTATGAGTAATTTCACCTTTTAGTCACAATGTTTTCAAGTCTTTTGCAGATTCTCCAACTTATTTTTGTTGTATACGAGTAACCAAAACATAATATATATGTTATCAAAAAATGCATTTTACATTGCCTTACAAATGCTATCATTTGTCACAAAATGACCAAAAGAAATTAATCACCTACAATAAATCTGCAGCAGAAGTCCTTTCCTAAGCATGAGGCAAAAATATAGAAAATCTCTTTATGAGGTTATAATGGTATAGAGTTGAAAATATTGAGACAAAAGGAGAGATTGCTCATTATGAGCATTTCACCAAGTCATTTGCTGCAGATGCTTAATATGTGGTCTTCATGTGGGAGAGAGTTACAGTTTTTTCTTCTTTATTAGTCATCGATATTAAAATCAACTTTATCATGGACCCAGTTACAACCAGTAGAGACATTTGACCGTAATTACCGCCCATAATCAAAGAAGATATACTCAATCCATGACTGCTTCAATTAATCGCTCACCAGGGGTCTCGTCCTTATGAATGAAATCCTTGACAAAACACTGGCGTACATGGTGATTCTGCAAGCGGCAAAAATGGAATGAAATTGTGATTAGATTGTTTTCCTTTAAGCATGTATACCATTCGTTTGTATGCTTATCAATGACGACGCAAATCTTCACTCCGAATACTTTCCCTGTCCCTCTCTTTGCCAATCTGGGGAAAATTAAAAACTGTTAATCTGGACGGCTTTAGAGTTGGCTGATGAATAGTATCACAATCATTGGGGACTTAACCTTGTCTCGGACTAAGCCTCTCTTGATCCTTTACCTCCTTCAGTGCTTTCTGGAGCCCAGCACGAAATCTTTAGAAAATCTTTGTTTGCTTTGTCCATCTCGTCAAAAATGAACACATTTACGCCACATTTCGTTATATTCCCAATTATCCAATTTTTCACATTTTTTTGAATTTTTCTGGATTCTTCTTCATTTCTAGCGGCATGTGGGAAATGCCATGGGATAGAAAACAGTGTTACCTTAGCGTTATAAAATGACTCTGAAATAAATCGTGAAATGAAATTTTTTCCAACCCCGGTCCATCCATGGAAAGACATGACGAGTGTTCTCTTGCTGGTTCCCCGTTTCACTGACTGGCCAAATTTTTCCAATTCTGTTACAATAGCTTTCACAGCAATTTGTTGGCCAAAGACATTATCGTCCAGCTTATGCTTAAGTTTGACAATATCAACATTAAATACGGAACAGGAACCGGCCTGAAATAAGAAATAGCCAGCAATACCTACAGACAAGAGTACCATTAATGTTAATACAATGTCAGAGGACTTCTTCTCTTGCTTATCCATGGATTTTCTTAAAGATTTATTTCTGGATTTTGATTTATCCCGACCAACAGGCCGAGATGTATCGAGTCTCGACGCATCTTCCCTGGAGAACACAGAATCTTCAAAACTTCCATCTTTGTAGTTATTGTTATTTTCATTATGTGTCAGATTCTCCTTGTCTCGATTCGTTGTCCCTTTTACATTCAGCAAACTGCCATTGCTCTGATCATATTCAACTATCTGCTTCAATGGTGTAGACACTTTCTGTTCCCTCTTCAAGTCATACCCCACACAGAAATCACTGTATCTTTTTCTGGACTTGGATGCTTGTCTGTCTGAATCTGGTAAAGAAATATTTCAAGCAATGTACTATTGTAAACGTATGCAATGGCTGACAGTATTGTTCAAAAAGGCATCTCGAACATTAAAAATAAAGTGAATTATGCATTTCCTTTTCCAACATACAATACATCTGCAGCAAATTTTATATTTAACCCTTTCCCTCATACAACAATATTTTGTCAAAAGATGGAAATTCTCTATAATTGAATGGATAACCTATGGCTAAAAGTGGAAAACATTGTGGCAAAAGGAGAAATTGCTCATCTTGAGCAATTTCTTCTTTTTCAGTATGTTTTCAAAAAGCCGTCTGCTGCAGAGGCGTCAGAAAGTGTCTATATGAGGGAAAGGGTTAAAAGTATAATAAGATATGTTTGTCAAACATAATGAGCGTCACATTGAACATGTAGGAGAATGAATAAAATATTATGCATGACCCGAACCTGGAGCTAATTAGTCATTTCTGATCAATCAGACAAGCCTTTTGCATTCAAAATCATGGTGACCTTGACCTTTGACCAGATGACCTATAAATCATTAGGGGCCATCTACTGGTCATGCCAATCCTCGCAGTCAAATTTGAGGAAATGTTCTGCAGTTATCAATAGGAAAACAAAATTGTGTTCAAGTTCAGTGTGACCTTGACCTTTGAACAGTTGACCTCAAGATCAGGTTGACCCTTTTCTTCAAATAGACGCTTTCTGATGCCTCTGAAGCAGGCAGCCTTTTGAAAACATAGTGACAAAAGAAGAAATTGCTCAAAACAAGCAATTTCTCCTTTTGCCACAATGTTTTCCACTTTTAGGCATAAGTAATGCATTTTATTATAGAGATTTTTTATTTTTTGACAAAAATATGTTCAAAGTCGTCTGCTGCAGATTTGTCGAATGAGGGAAAGGGTTAAACAGCAAACTGTCTTCAGCAGTATGTATATTACAGGACACCGTCACTCGCTTATTATGGGCACCTTTACATAAGTAACTACTACATTAACGCTTTCCCACATGATGTAGATGTATTTTGCCACATTTGAAGCAGATCTATGACTTTTACTACTTCCATGTTTTCAATAACCCTTTCCAACTTGCAGACACATTTTTACTATTATAAATCTGATGCAGAAGACTTCAGAATGTTTTTGTAGCAAAATGTGAAATTGCTCAAGATTTAATAATTTAACTTTCATTTATGGAGATTTATCACATGTTTGGCCTAGATGTCTGCTGCAGATTTGATTTATGCAGGAAAGGGTTAACAGAGATTATCCATATTTTTTGCTTATGTATTTTCAAAGTAAGTTTTAACAAATGTGTTGCACGAAAGAAGGGGTAAACCACGAAGTAGAACTTAGTATTACTTACCAAAACTCGCTTCGGAGGGCTCAAGCTCCATTGGAGAGAAGCTCTGCCTCCTTTCTATGGATGAATCTTCTCGATATGGTGTAAATGGAGTGCTCTGTGATACCTTGAACAGAGATTTACCATTTCATTTATATTGCCGATACAACACTGCATATGTGCCACATTGGGCGATATGGGTTTTTATTGACTCTTTAATTTGGCATCAACACTTTGTCAGAAAGTGCATTTAAGGTCTATAACTCTAAATACCATGTAGGCAGACAGTGAAGACTCTGATTAGACTGTGTGTATGATGCGTTAAGACTCCATATTGCCTTTTCTTCATATCTAAGCCTATGGAATAAATTTGGTTAGAATCAGTCAAGTCTATTGAGCAGAGAAGCTCATAATGAAAGGGAAAGGGTTCAGTGAGGTTCACCGAGTGAACATATATATATTATATGTAATCAAACATTACAAAGTGTACATGTATTGATATCAGATTACTCTCAATGATAAACTTCTTAGCTGAAGTGAAAATTCTCAACCAAGACTGAACCTAAACCAAATTCCATTACCAAAGTCATTTTCAAGCAGAAAATAAAGGCTACGCTCTGCACCTGAACAAAGAAAGAAACTACAAGGCGGTAGGCGACGTGGGATTCGCCTTGGTTGTGGGTCCTTAGCAATGAAACTCAAAATGCGCACACCCTGAGCCCGTATAACCCATTCCCACATACAGATGCTCTCTGACACCTCTGCACCAGACGACTTTTGAAAACATTGTGGCAAAAGGAGAAATATTGCTCATACTGTTCTTTCATTTATAGAACTTTCATATTTTTTACTATATGTTTTTCGAAAACTTCTGATGTAGATTTTTGTAAGTCATAGAATCGGTTGATGAATCCAGAGGCAATTATGTACAAATTTGGTTCATGTAACACTGGTACTTAAGACATTAAGTACAATTGATCTCAAACAAACTTCTCTATATGACATAGTTTAATTAATTGTTTGCTTTTTGAAAACATAGTGACAAAAGAAGAAATTGCACAAAACGTGCAATTTCTCCTTTTGCCACAATGTTTTCCAGCTGTATTTTGCCACTTTTAACAGCAGTCATTATTGGACATAGACACAATTAATAAAGCATAAGCTCTTTTAAACTTTGTTAACCCTTTCCCATATTATATATATACAACAAATCTGCAGCAGATGACTTTGAAAACATCCAACGTCTAAGCAAAATATATTCTTTGTATACAATTGATAAAATTTTGGAAAAAGGAGATAATTGTTCAAAATCAGCAATTTCTCCTTTTAACACATTTTTTCAAGGGTCGTCTGCTGGCATGCAAGCGGAAAAGGGTTCATGAGAGCTGAAATTGTAAATATTTTAAAAAAATGTTGAAAATGTGAAGACACATCATTTTCCCAAATAATAACTATTTGCAGACAACTTTGAAATCACTGTGGGAAAAAATATGGAAAATTTCTATAACGAAAGTATAATTATAGAATGAAGTTGAAAACATTGTGGTTAGCGGAGAAGAAATAGCTCATTATGTTTTCAAAAGTTGTCTGCTACAGATACATCAAAATGAATGCAGGTGATTAAGCCTTTCCCACATGCACTAAATCTACAGCAGACGATTGAAAATGTCTAATCAAACTTATGGAAAATCTCTATATTTGTAGGTATAATTACTGAAAAAAGTTGAAAACATTGTGGCAAAAGGAGAAATTGCTTGTTTTGAGCAATTTTTCCTTTTGTCACGATGTTTTCAAAAGTCGTCTGCTGCAGATGTGTCAAAATGCGTCTATAGGTGGGAAAGGGTTAAGCCTTTCCCACTTACAACAAATCTTCAGCAGCTGACTTTGAAAACATCCAGACAAAAACATGAAAAAGCTCTATAAATGTAGGTATAATTACTGAAAAGAGTTGAACACATTGTGGCAAAAGAAGAGGCGTGAGAAAGCATCTTTAAGTGGGAAATGATGCAGGTGATTAACCTTGACTGTGTTGTTACGTAGTAGTTCCACAGGACTCTGAATTGGAGGTCGTCGCACTGCTGTTAAACTTTTCCAGTCTCGTGAAATAGGGGTTGACATTTGGAATCGACTTGGCGACAACAGAGGTCTCCGCCTGATTTGTGCCGGGCTTGGATCCCGTTCATGGTTGGACCAAGATACGTTAAAACTGAAATACAGAAAAAATGCCTGGAAGATTAGGCAGAAATTTGAAAGGAGGTATTTTCCATATATCTGTTCTTCATTAGATTTCCTCATACCTACCTACCTTTTGTCTTCTGGGAAACTTTTTAAGCCCTTTAGGCTTATATTTCCCCTCAATTTCATTTCTCAGTTCTCCGGCCCGGTTTGTGCATTAGTAGACCTGGGACAGGTCAAATCTTCTGTCATGCCACAATTTATCCAATTTTATTTTAAATTGAATCACTGATTTTGAGTTTACCACTTCTGTCGGTAAATTGTTCCACACCTGTATGGTTCGGTGAGCGAAAGAGTTTAATCGTAGCGATTTATTTGCTCTAGGTTTAATAAGTTTTAGGTTATGACCCCTAAGATGATTGTTCATAATACAGATTTGTTTGTTTTTCTTTCAATTTGAATTGATTGCTTGTCCAAAGCCAAAATGATGAAATTTTTGCTGTGCAGTGGCGTCAATGTGTGTCTGTTTTATGGAAATTGTTTAATGTTTAATAAAAAAGATTGTGTATCAAAGAGCAATTAACACCTAGTACAAAATGTTTAAGATCTACCATCTGACCACATCTGTTGTTCATAATCATTAAATATTGAATGCATATGCTTTTGCAGGATATTAAACAACAAAATGCAAAATAAGCAAATACCACATTTTTCTATGATTATAAAGGACCGAGTTTACACATTTTCTAGACCTTTTAAAATTATTTCGACGGGACTTAAAATCCCATTCATTCATTACCTGAATTCATGTAGGTTAGATACAAGTCCAGATTCTCCGGACAATTCCATTGCTTCTTCTTCATTATCAACCATCTTGAAATTTACTCTATGGCAATTTATGCAGTCTGAAAAGAAAATCATGAAAACAATTGAATTGTGTAATGACATAATGTTCAGTAGTCCTACAAAGAAACTTTCAAGACATTGCGTATGCTCATTTTTCAATTGTGTTATTATCCTGCATACGTTCGGTTGACCAATAAATGACAGATGATAAAACGAGAAACCGAAAGTCTAAATTATTTGGACTTAATGTTCATGAGAGAAAAAAATGTGTTGCCTTAAATAGTATTTGTCACGTGTTCTCTTCTGATACGATGAGATTAAATAGTTTCACTGTTCGAAGGGGATAAAAGTATATGCCGCTAAGAAGTGTCAACCGATAAAATATACCTTTACTTTTTTGACACTTTAAAAAAACTTCCGCACTGGCGGGTATGCACTAACGCAGTTGTTCGGACAAAGCGAGGCTCACGACTATTTCGGTTCTCTGACTCGGGTTAAGCCAGACTCGCACGTTGATTAATAGAATCGCCCCATTTGTCTTTACACCTACTTCTTCTAAAATGCAGCCACCATCAATATGCTATATTATTCTATAAATTTTGGATGCGTATTGCATGTTGTTTTTTTAATATATATTTTGAATTTATATACATTATGCCATGGCAAGGTGTTTTAAAATTATCTGGGCCAAATTCCATTTAGCGGCCACCATCAATATGCTGATTATTCTATAAATTTTGGATGCGTATTGCATGTTGTTTTTTTAATATATATTTTGAATTTATATACATTATGCCATGGCAAGGTGTTTTAAAATTATCTGGGCCAAATTCCATTTAGCGGCCACCATCAATATGCTGATTATTCTATACATTTTGGATGCGTATTGCATGTTGTTTTTTTAATATATATTTTGAATTTATATACATTATGCCATGGCAAGGTGTTTTAAAATTATCTGGGCCAAATTCCATTTAGCGGCCACCATCAATATGCTGATTATTCTATAAATTTTGGATGCGTATTGCATGTTGTTTTTTTAATATATATTTTGAATTTATATACATTATGCCATGGCAAGGTGTTTTAAAATTATCTGGGCCAAATTCCATTTAGCGGCCACCATCAATATGCTGATTATTCTATAAATTTTGGATGCGTATTGCATGTTGTTTTTTTAATATAAATTTTGAATTTATATACATTATGCCATGGCAAGGTGTTTTAAAATTATCTGGGCCAAATTCCATTTAGCGGCCACCATCAATATGCTGATTATTCTATAAATTTTGGATGCGTATTGCATGTTGTTTTTTTAATATATATTTTGAATTTATATACATTATGCCATGGCAAGGTGTTTTAAAATTATCTGGGCCAAATTCCATTTAGCGGCCACCATCAATATGCTGATTATTCTATAAATTTTGGATGCGTATTGCATGTTGTTTTTTTAATATATATTTTGAATTTATATACATTATGCCATGGCAAGGTGTTTTAAAATTATCTGGGCCAAATTCCATTTAGCGGCCACCATCAATATGCTGATTATTCTATAAATTTTGGATGCGTATTGCATGTTGTTTTTTTAATATATATTTTGAATTTATATACATTATGCCATGGCAAGGTGTTTTAAAATTATCTGGGCCAAATTCCATTTAGCGGCCACCATCAATATGCTGATTATTCTATAAATTTTGGATGCGTATTGCATGTTGTTTTTTTAATATATATTTTGAATTTATATACATTATGCCATGGCAAGGTGTTTTAAAATTATCTGGGCCAAATTCCATTTAGCGGCCACCATCAATATGCTGATTATTCTATAAATTTTGGATGCGTATTGCATGTTGTTTTTTTAATATATATTTTGAATTTATATACATTATGCCATGGCAAGGTGTTTTAAAATTATCTGGGCCAAATTCCATTTAGCGGCCACCATCAATATGCTGATTATTCTATAAATTTTGGATGCGTATTGCATGTTGTTTTTTTAATATATATTTTGAATTTATATACATTATGCCATGGCAAGGTGTTTTAAAATTATCTGGGCCAAATTCCATTTAGCGGCCACCATCAATATGCTGATTATTCTATAAATTTTGGATGCGTATTGCATGTTGTTTTTTTAATATATATTTTGAATTTATATACATTATGCCATGGCAAGGTGTTTTAAAATTATCTGGGCCAAATTCCATTTAGCGGCCACCATCAATATGCTGATTATTCTATAAATTTTGGATGCGTATTGCATGTTGTTTTTTTAATATATATTTTGAATTTATATACATTATGCCATGGCAAGGTGTTTTAAAATTATCTGGGCCAAATTCCATTTAGCGGCCACCATCAATATGCTGATTATTCTATAAATTTTGGATGCGTATTGCATGTTGTTTTTTTAATATATATTTTGAATTTATATACATTATGCCATGGCAAGGTGTTTTAAAATTATCTGGGCCAAATTCCATTTAGCGGCCACCATCAATATGCTGATTATTCTATAAATTTTGGATGCGTATTTGCATGTTGTTTTTTTAATATATATTTTGAATTTATATACATTATGCCATGGCAAGGTGTTTTAAAATTATCTGGGCCAAATTCCATTTAGCGGCCACCATCAATATGCTGATTATTCTATAAATTTTGGATGCGTATTGCATGTTGTTTTTTTAATATATATTTTGAATTTATATACATTATGCCATGGCAAGGTGTTTTAAAATTATCTGGGCCAAATTCCATTTAGCGGCCACCATCAATATGCTGATTATTCTATAAATTTTGGATGCGTATTGCATGTTGTTTTTTTAATATATATTTTGAATTTATATACATTATGCCATGGCAAGGTGTTTTAAAATTATCTGGGCCAAATTCCATTTAGCGGCCACCATCAATATGCTGATTATTCTATACATTTTGGATGCGTATTGCATGTTGTTTTTTTAATATATATTTTGAATTTATATACATTATGCCATGGCAAGGTGTTTTAAAATTATCTGGGCCAAATTCCATTTAGCGGCCACCATCAATATGCTGATTATTCTATAAATTTTGGATGCGTATTGCATGTTGTTTTTTTAATATATATTTTGAATTTATATACATTATGCCATGGCAAGGTGTTTTAAAATTATCTGGGCCAAATTCCATTTAGCGGCCACCATCAATATGCTGATTATTCTATAAATTTTGGATGCGTATTGCATGTTGTTTTTTTAATATATATTTTGAATTTATATACATTATGCCATGGCAAGGTGTTTTAAAATTATCTGGGCCAAATTCCATTTAGCGGCCACCATCAATATGCTGATTATTCTATAAATTTTGGATGCGTATTGCATGTTGTTTTTTTAATATATATTTTGAATTTATATACATTATGCCATGGCAAGGTGTTTTAAAATTATCTGGGCCAAATTCCATTTAGCGGCCACCATCAATATGCTGATTATTCTATAAATTTTGGATGCGTATTGCATGTTGTTTTTTTAATATATATTTTGAATTTATATACATTATGCCATGGCAAGGTGTTTTAAAATTATCTGGGCCAAATTCCATTTAGCGGCCACCATCAATATGCTGATTATTCTATAAATTTTGGATGCGTATTGCATGTTGTTTTTTTAATATATATTTTGAATTTATATACATTATGCCATGGCAAGGTGTTAATTATCTGGGCCAAATTCCATTTAGCTATTAGAAAATGCAAAGACCTAATAACACATGTGTTATTAGGTCTTTGGAAAATGCTATAAATCAGATTATCTATATACAATATATATATATACATTTTTCTGCCCGGATAAATACATAATTGTATGTTTAAATACTATTAAACCATAACAGGATGTACAGATAAATTACAGGACCGTCTGTCATATTCCACTCTTTCTCTACACTTGATAAAGCCAGGGACAATATATACATACACGGTCGCTGATAAAGCGCTACCTACCGATAGCAGATATTGTCAGATTGGAGACAAATTCGTTGGCTCAGCGCGAAATAGTTGTAACTGCTTCTTATAGTTCATACAATTACAACCGTTTCACACTAAACCGTTGAATTATTATTCACAGCATACGCTTTTATTGACACAGCATGTATCGTCATAAAGTTTCGGTCTATGCATTTCTTTTACCGATCTTCGGAAATAAAGATTTACGCCATGCAGAATTAACCGTATGTGGAACAAAAAGGTACGTAGCTACGTTCATTTGAAAAATCAATATCGGCTATGCTGCTTAAAAAACTGAATATGCACGTGCGCGAACATTTCATTGGCTACCGTTTTTGGCTACGTGATGGCGGGCGATCACGTTAGAAACCAATTGACGTCGCCCCCATGGCGATGAAGACTTTTAACTAAGAAGATGGCGTTATGTTATACTATTACGTGCACGTATGTTGGTTTTCCTTTTCTTCCTGTTAAAATTATATAACTTCGAATGGCTCCGAAAAAATGTCACCCTAATCTCTAAACCTATAGAATAAAGTTTCATTTTAGAATATAATAGAACACATTGTGTGAAAGGGAAGAAACAGCTACAATGAGCTGCTTTTGCCTTGATACTTTCAAAAGTAATCTAGTGCATAATATGAGTCAAAATTCGTCTGCGTATTGTAAAGGGCTGATTAATCTTTTTAGGAAGGGGCTCGTTAGAGCCAATTGCTATAGTAGGCGAAAAAATCTCATCTGAAGTTAGATTAAATGGTTCCAATATATATACGTTTAATCTGTGCTCATAATTTGTGCCAAAGTATACGATTGGTAAAGAGGCAAATTCATCCTCCAAATTGACCAATCAGAACCCTTATTTGGAGCATGGAATTTATTTATGAGCACTAAGGTTTTAAAAGTTTTACAGTTTCGGACCCAGCTGGACAATTGACAGGAATGTTCATGGGCTGATCTTCTGTGGGTAAAAAATGTTTGTAGAATTTCTTTGCATCGGCATTACAAAAATAAGTACAGTTCAAATTAACGGGCTGATTTACACAAAGGCATTGTCACAATTGTTCAGACAGACGACTTTGAAAACATTGCGCTTTTCTCCTTTTTCCACATTAATTATACTTTTATAACAGTGATATATTACATATTTTACAAAGCTGTTTTCAACTGCGGAAGATTTGTTGTCTATGCATTTTGCGTGCACATGATTTACAAATAATAATTCAACAGACCGTGTCGTGAAAAAAAATCGCGTTCGTACCCTGAAATATTCGAACATAAATACGGATCAAAGTCAGTGTAAGCACGATAACAAATGTTTGACTAGTTACGGATTTTCGCTGTTTTATAGAGTTTGTAAATATACTGTTATTTTTATTATTTAAATAAATAAGTCACTATTTCATCTTTCTGATATGGTACAATACATTAAATAACACATGCTCTTAATGCCAGTGTTTTTGCGTTAAACGATTAAAGTTGAACTTGGACCAATTAGCACCCATTTTAAAGTTAATTTTAGTGGGTGGAGAAGTTGTTATTGCGGATTAAATGGCCTAAATCATAGGGCAGATGAGTGAATCAGACTTTAAAACTTTCCGACCTGCAGACGCATTTTGACATCTACAGCAGACTACCTTTGAAAACATGGTGGCAAAATAATGTTTTCAGCTTCAGAAACTCTATTTGAATTACAATTTAATTTATGAAGGTTTTTGTATGCAGCATTTTTCCAAGTTGTCTGATTCGGAGGTCTTGTGTGTTGGAAAAGGACTAAGTGTGGAGTTTTGTGAGGGTCTTTGTACATGCAATATTCTGACATGTTCACAGATCTTGATAGGATTTTTTATTGCTAAAGTTGATGTAACCTTTTCAAAGTTTCTTTAAAGAGGTCTGTTAACCCTTTCCCAAATTAGCGATGAAACAAGAAGGCCGAAAAACAAACATTATTCAAGAATGACATGTACTATGGATGATTTGTTAGGCCAGTCAGTCTAACACAAATAGTATATACAATTAAAAAATCACAAGTAAGCAGAGCATCAAACATTAAACATTAAGCACAAGATCAATAACAAGAGCTGTCATGACAGCACACTCGACTATTCAAAAGCTTGTCAGTAAAATCTTTTTTTTTTTGTCTAATCTTGAACATGTATATTGTGTAATTGTGTAAGAATTAAGGTCAAAGATATGAATCTTGTTCTCCGCTGAGCCCCGGTAGCTCAGTCGGTAGCGACACTGGGCTGTCAATCCAGGGGTTGTGAGTACGAATCCTGGCTCGGCCAACATTTCTTTCCGAGGATTGACAAAAGTCAAGGCGACATGCGTCATTCGTCTTCCACCAATGGTCTAAGTAAGTCTATGTGGAAAAGCAGCCAGTTGCTTGGGAATATTGTTGTGTGGAGTACTTGTGCGAGAAAACCAGGAAATGCATGAGTAGGTGAGCTGGCCGCCGTGATATAACTGAGAAATTGTTAAAAACGGCGTTAAACCCCAAACAATGAATCTTGTTCTAAGACCTTTGCAAATGTATATTACACGCAAACACAAATTTGGGAGGGTACAATAATTGGGGGAGAGGCAGAGGGGGGTACATGATAACGATGTTGTTGCAAGCAATATAATTTAAAAGTTTGATGAAGAAATATTAAAAAATGGCAAAATTATTGCTGACTTATTACGTTATTACGACAAAATATAAGCACAAAAAGGAGCATACCTTTGTCAAATGTTACCTTGACGCAAATATTTTGGTTGCATCACTGTTGTCATAAACACAATCATTTAAAAGTTTGATAAAGAAATATTCAGAAACTTATGGCAAAGTAATAGCTTAGGTTATATTTTTGTGACAAAATCTAAGTACAAAAAGGGGCATAACTCTACAAATATGGTTGACATAGTTATGTGACTTGCTGCAGTTGTCTATATTATCATTAACAAACAAGTATGCCAAGTTTGAAGTAAATATGTTTAATGGTATAGAAGATATTAATATTATAAAATAGTTTTACCAACACAGAAGCAAAGTACAAACAGGGGCATAACTTTGTTAAATGAGACCTAGACGCAAAGATTTTAGTTGCATCACAACCCTGTTGTCATAAACAAAATAAAGTTTGATAAAGAAATATCGAAAAATGGCAAAGTAATAGCTTAGGTTATGTTTTTTGTGACAAAATCTAAGTACAAAAAGGGGCATAACTCTTCAAATATGGTTGACAGAGTTATATGTCTTTCTGTAGTTGTCTATATTGTCATTAGAAACAAGTATGCCAAGTTTGAAGTAAATATGTTTGATGGTATAGAAGATATTAGTATATGTAAAAAACTTTAACGGACGCAAGTGCAATAGCATCATTATTCTTCAAAAAGTTGAGCTAAAAATGAAGCAATATATACAATTTTTTTTTTTTAACAATACAAATTGATTGACTGTCGAAACCAAACTGTGCAGTGAAAACCTGTGAAAAGGAATATATACAAATGTCTGCACAAGGATACAAAATCTTATTATGGAAAGTTTTCTGTGGCAACAACATGACTATCAAGATTATTAACCAATCATATTCTTCTTCTCCATTCCCAGCTAATTAACCTGTTTAACTTGGGCTCGCCCACCCTGCACATTCAAAACTTGGTACCTGACACCTTTAAATGCATCTTCAGGGCTGTGTCTAGGTCTGATTCCTAAGGATTTTTAGCTCTACTGGCCAAGTCTACTGGTGTTGTGTCCGTCGTGCGTGCGTCTGTAAACAATTGCTTGTGAACGGGATAAATTCTTCAGTTTTGTTTGTATCTCAATCAAACTTATACATTAGTTAGATATTTCCATGAGAGCTCGGTTTCTATTGCAAACCAGCCTGATCCGCCCATGCAAGACTGGATTATGGCCCTTGAAGTTGTCAAAATTTCTATAATACAGCTTGTGAGCACAATAGAGCCTCCATTTACTATCCAATCTTCACCAAACTTAGGTAGTAGTTAAATATTGATGAGAGCTTGGTTCCTTTCTCAAACCATTCAGATCCGCCCATGCAAGACTGGATAATGGCCCTTGAAATTGTCAAAATTGCTATAATAGAGCTAGTGAACACAATAGAGGCTCCATTTACTATCTGATCTTCACCAAACTTAGATAGTAGTTTAATATTGATGAGAGCTCAGTTCCTTTCGAAAACCAGCCAGATGTGCTCTTGCATGACTGGACTATGGCCCATGAAATTGTCAAAATTGCTATAATACAACTTGTGAACGCAAGAGAGCCTCCATTTACTATACAATCTTCACCAAACTTAGATAGTAGTTAAATATTGATGAGAACTCGGTTCCTTTCGCAAACCAGCCAGATCCGCCCATGCAAGACTGGATTATGGCCCTTGAAATTGTCAAAATATCTATAATACAGCTTGTGAACACAACAGAGCCTCCATTTACTATCCGATCTTCACTATACATACATTCTCTGGGCTGAAAATGACCAAAGAACCAAACCAGTAGAGCATAGGCCCTCATGGGCCTCTTGTTTTTTTATTGTAAGACCTTTTTGTATAGAAATAGTAGGCAATTTCTTCAAAATATAAGGGACATGAGCAATTTTAGCTGTAAATTATCCGACAGTCTTGCTCTATACAATACAGCATGCAAACATAATGAACATGTTTTAAGTGAAAGTTTAGTTATTGAATAAAGAATTTCTACCTTTGCCACAATGTCTTCATAATTTATCTGCTGTGGATGTGTCAATATGTCGAGGGCTTGGCGTGAAACGGTTGTAACTAAAATTTGTATTTTTTTACCAAGGTTAATCACTTTGCCATGTTGTCTTTATAAAGCATTAAATCATTTTTCTTGGTAAACAATAGAGCTCAATCTGAGCTATGGCATCTAAATTTGCATTGTTTACAAAGGGGTCAAAATTGCCCCTAAACCAGGGTTTTCAAAATAGGTTTTTATTTACAACCTTTTTACGCCAAGCCCTCGATGTGTATACGCATCAGGGAACAAGGTAAACTAGTTTTAAGAAGCATGTGGAAGTAACTCCCATCTTTTTAATTCAATGTTTTATTTCCACAGATGTAATTTCATAGGAGAGGGTCCCAGACAGGGGCAGCTTAGTCAAGATGGACCGATCAGGGGGTGGGTTTTCCCAGCCCTTGAGTCACAGCTTCAGTCTTCCCAGTCTTGTTGAAGGGAGTGAACCAATCAGTGAAGCTGAAGAGTTCGTAGAGGTATGTTAATCATTATAAGTCTTTTAGAATAATTTATTTTTTAGTCTTAACTTGTTTATTTTACATATGAGAGCTATATTACTCACCACAGCGTCGGCGTCCATGTCACACATTGGTTAAGGTTTTGCATACAAGTACTTATATATACTACATGTATTGCATTGAAACTTTCTACAACCCTACCCAACTATCAACCCTATGTAGATTATCAAGTTAGATAACTCTATCCTGCATATTATGCAAGTTATGGCCTTATTTTTACTTGGAAATTCTGGGGGGTAAAGTTTTGCGTGCAACTAAATTAGAGTCCATATCTCAGTATTTACTTGATGCATTGCATTTAAACTAAAGTACAACCCTTCTCAATTATCACACCTATGTAGATTATCAAGTTAAATAACTATATCCTGCATTTTATGCAAGTTGTGGCTCTTTTTGGACTTATAAATTCTGGTTAAAGTTTTGCGTGAAACTACATTAAGAGACCTTTTCTTAGTAACTACTCGATGCATTGCATTCAAACTTTATGCAGCCTTTCCCAACCATTGCACCTGTGTGAACAATCAAGTACAATAATTCTATCCCGCATATAATGCAAGTTATGGCCCCTTTTTTACTTAAAAAATATGGTTGAAGTTTTGCATGCAACTACATTAAGAATCCATATCTCAGTAACAACTTGACGCATTGTATTGAAACTTTATACAACCCTTCCCAATTTCACAACTATAAACACAAGTAAGATAACTCTATCCTGCATATGAGGCAAAATATTGCCCTTTTTTACTTAGAAATTCTGGTTAAAGTTTCGCATGCAACTACATTAGAGTCGATATCTCAGTAACTAATAAGCAACAACTCTTGTTAATCTTAAATTGTTTATTAAACGTTAATTATGAAGCAAATTCTGACTTGTTAAACTCATATCAGTCTTTCTTGGTGTCTGTTTCTTGGGTACCGAGCAAGTGCAAGAGAGAGGAGACAATTAAGCATTTCCCTAATGCAGCAGACAACTAATAGAGAAATTGTTAAAAAAAATTGCAACTCGATTCAAATATTGATTTTAATTTATAGGGAGTTTCCATATAAATGTCAAGATGTTTTCAATACCGATTTTAGTACTACACACGTATTTGTTGTATTTTGAAAAAGGTAATAAGACCACTTTTGAATTTTGCCTTGAGTGGTCTTTTTAACCCTTTCCCTCATATAGACGCTTTCTGACGCCTCTGCAGCAGACGGCTTTTTGAAAACATAGTGACAAAACAAGCAATTTCTCCTTTTGCCACAATGTTTTCCACTTTTGGTCATAGGTTTTCCATTCAATTATGGAGATTTTCTATGTTTTGACAAAATACGTTCAAAGTCGTCTGCTGCAGAATTGTCGTATTCATGAAGGTAAAGGGTTAATACAGTTTGACTTATTATTATTATCGTTTTCACTTATCTAGATGAAATCATTGCGAGAGAGAGGTGACAAATCCCTAGAGGTACAGGACTATAAAGGAGCCATCAGTTATTACGATGAGGCCCTGGAGATAGACGAGCAGAATGCGGACGTGCTGTTGGCTAGAGCTGTGGCCCTTATAGAAATGGGAGATTACATCGGTGCCCAGAGGGACACAGAGCTACTCATTGGACAGGACAGTGAGAATCCTAGAGTAAGTAATTTATAATTAAGCCTTTCCCAGATACAATAAATCTGCAGCAGACGACTTTGAAAACATACCCAAAC
Organism: Serripes groenlandicus; assembly: GCA_031761405.1. Classification (NCBI taxonomy): domain Eukaryota; kingdom Metazoa; phylum Mollusca; class Bivalvia; order Cardiida; family Cardiidae; genus Serripes; species Serripes groenlandicus. The sequence goes on from JASEVX010000007.1 coordinate 36,496,819, forward strand.
AAAATCAGAAATTCCCTTTAAATGAAAGTACAATAATTGAATAGAGTTGAAAACACAGTAACAAAAGGAGAAATTGCCTGTTTTGAGCAATTTCTTCTTTTACGCCATGTATTAAAAAAGCGGTCTGCTGCACAGAGGCGTCAGAAAGCATCTATAAGTGGGAAAGGGTTTAGTTAAGTGTAACATGGAGAGAAAAACATGCAGCCAGAAGTGGGCTCAAACCCTGGTCCTTTCTCTTTCAGGGTGAGTACTTTACTGATTTAGCTAACCCGGCCACTTTCACATAACCTAACCAATCGTGCACAAGGGACATATACATGGCACTATCAAAAATTGATTGAAGTTTAACACTGTTTTTAACATTATTTCAGTACAAGCATTAACCCTTTCCCTCATATAGTCGCTTTCTGATGCCTCTGCAGCAGACAGCTTTTTAAAAACATAGTGACAAAAAAAGAAATTGTTCAAAACGAGCAATTTCTCCTTTTGCCACAATGTTTTCCACTTTTAGTCATAGGTTATCCTTTCAATTATAGAGATTTTCTATTTTTGGCCGGATTGCTTAAGCAATTCCGGTCTATAGATTGGCGATGTCCGTCTGTCCGTCTGTCTGTCTGTCTGTCTGTCTGTCTGTCCGTCAACATTTTGGTTAAAGTTTTAGGTTAGGCAAAATGGTTAAAGTTTCTGGTTAAGCAAAATCTCAGCACAAGAAAGGGTTGCAAACTTGAAACTTTGCCTGAAGGTAACCAGTAACAAGTTCTATTGATTTCTATTGTTACTTTGACCTTGACCTTAGTTTGTCGATTTTCAAGGTCAAATTGCCGACAATCCGGCCTTACCGTCTTCAGCGGTTTCTTGTTTTACAAAATATGTTCAAAGTCGTCTGCTGCAGAATTGTCGTATGAGGGAAAGGGTTAAGGTTAGTTCACCTATCCAAAAAATGTTTCCAAGCTTTATCCAAACAGTGCTCTACGCAACATTCTTCCCAGTCAAGTGTGACTGCCTTGCCATGTAGACTTTGAATGACACTAGTAGTCATAGTGGCAATCATCAGCAAGAATGTTGGCCTAGCCGGGGTTGGAAATCATGACCTCAAGATTAATAGCCATCATTATTACCGAATGAGCTTTCCCTGCTCAAAAAAAATAAATTTGAAAACAAAAGGATCTTGTTATAAAATATTTTGTGTTCACATTATATATTGAATAACAACATACAGTATTAATGATTTTGTCATTTTGACACTGTTTGAAAAAAGTTCATCAATCAAAATGATAATTGTTTATCTTTTTATTTATTTATAGGCATACAAAGTTCAAGGCCAGGCACTGAGGTACCTCCAGCAATATAAAGAGGCCTTGACCTCCTTTCTGGTTTCACTTGACCTTGACCCTGATAGTGCAGATGAACTAACAGACATGATAGCTGAAGTGGCCGGAAAGTTTTGTGACATTTCTCCAGAACAAATGGATTCCTTGAAAGGTATTATTCTCTTTCATTTACTCTGAAGTGTGGTAGGATTAACACTCTTCAACATACAAAACATCTATAGCAGACGACTGTCAGGCAAAAATGTTGTAAATCTCTATGTATACATGTAATTAAAAGATAAATTTTTAGCTCACCAGAGCACAAAGTGTCCGTCGTCCATCGCTCGTCCATCGTCAACTTTTGCCTTGTTATCATTTTACATCCGATATTCATGAAAGTTTATCAGAACATTCCTCTCCATCAATTCTTGGACAAGTTTTGAAACTGGGTTATATTGAGTCAAAAACTTGGTCACTAGGTCAAATTGAAGGTAAATCTTGTCAACACATTTATAGCATAGAGGCCACATTTTTTGCTTCAGCAGCTAGAAATTTTGTTAGAATGTTTTTCTTAATGATTTCTAGGTCATGTTCGAATATGGGTCATATTGGGTCAAAAACTAGGTCACTAGGTCAAATGAAGGAAAGTCTTGTTAACACTGTAGTGGTCGAAATTTTGCTTCAGCAGCTTCATATTTTGTCAGAATGTTTGTGTTGATGATATCTAGGTCAAGTTCAAATATGGCTCATATTGGGTTAAAAACTAGGTCACTAGGTCAACTTTAATGGAAAATCTTATCAACACACTAGAGGCCACATTTTTTGCTTCAGCAGCCTGAAATTTTGTCAGAATGTTTGTCTTAATGATATCTAGGTCATATTGGGTCAAAAACTAGGTAACTAGGTCAAATTGAAAGAAAATCTTGTTACCACTCTAGAGACCGCATCTTTGCTTCAGCTGCTTGAAAATGCTGAATATTTGCAAGTTTTCCCATTTAGCAACAATTTTTCCGATACTTTTCTAAGGCAAAATAGCAAATTAAATTTCACAACACTAGCGCTCACATTGTTTGTTAATTTCAATAATTCTTCAGAGATGGATTCTTACAAAAAATTGAGTGAAGTAGGGGTATGCCTATTCCAAGCTAAGAAGTACAAAGTTTGTATAAAAATTCTGGACGCAGCACAGAAGTACCAGACTAACCAGAAAGGCATTACCATGAGGATTCTCTTGACATCGGCCAACGCCCACTCCGCTCTAAAACACACAGACAAGGCCATTAATCTGTACCAGGAGTGCCTAACGACAGCCATATCTACCCACGATCAGATCTATCAGACCAAAGCTCTAGTTAACATTGCAACACTGTATTTGGAGAACCACGATACCCACCAAGCCATAATACACTATGAAAAGTTACTCCATCTAGAGATGGAGCTCATTGAGGAATCTGGAAGTGAGGATAATTTACCAGACTTCTGGACAAAAGAACTGCAGTGTGGGCTACATCTAAATTTGAGTATAGCGTACAAGGCCATTGGAGACATGCAGTCAGCCATCAAACATGCCAAGAGATACGTGTATTATATAGAGAAATATAACTTTCATGGTAAACTGAAGGCTGAATCTTATCACAATACAGGAATGCTGAATGAGATTTTGGGGAATTTTAAAGAGGCAATAAATAATTATAACAAATACTTGGAAGAATGTAAGAAGAACGGAGATAGAAAAGGTATGGCCCAGGCATATGGTTGCTTAGGGAGCGTGTATGCAGCTTTGAGGAACTGGAAACTTTCTCTCTCCTTCCATGAACAATATGTCAAAATGGCGTCTAGATTTGAAGATAGCCGTATGAAACTCATCTCAAACGAGATGCTAGGGGATACCTTAATGTTGAAAGGCGATTTTGAAGCGGCTGTTGTATCTTATGAAGAGATGATAAATAGCTGTATCAGAACGGACTATCATACAAGAGCTATGGGCATGTGTAAGCTGGGCCACGCATATAGGGCTCTGAAGAAACGCCAGTACAGCCTACATTTCTATGAACAGGCTGCAGATCTGGGAGAAGATTTTGATTATCCAGAAATAGAAACACTTTGTCACTACAATATGGCGTGCATGAACCAACAGTCAACTCAGCTGTTGGAGCTGGAACAAGCCATGAAATACTTCCAGCAGTTGATTCCCTATTACGAAGCAAAGATTCGTGAGCACCGCGCGGAAGATAGTCACTGTCCAGAGGAGTATCTGACACAGTTACGCGAATGTTACGATGGAATACAGACGGTCCTCGTTAAACTGGGTAACAAGGAAGAGTGTCTCCAGTTCGCTGAGGCTTTCAGGAAGCGAACTCTGACTCAGACACATAACTACCAAGCATCGGCATTGACGAGTCAAAGTCACACTGCACCCTGGGATATGTGGACGGTAGAACGGATAAGTCGTGTGGTCGCTCAACAAAACAGGTAACGAAACTTTCTAATATAGATGTCAGTTGTTTAGATATTTTAACCCTTCCCCTCATACAGACGCTTTCTGATGCCTCTGCAGCAGACAGCTTTTTGAAAACGTTGTGACAAAAGAAGAAATTGCTCAAACTGAGCAATTTCTCCTTTTGCCAGAATGTTTTCAACTTTTAGTCATAGTAGTTATCCATTCAATTATAGAGATTTTCGATTTTTTTACAAAATATGTTCAAAGTCGTCTGCTGCAGAATTGGTGTATGAGGGAAAGGGTTAATTAACATTACTTTAGGTTATTGTTATCCAATACCTGATCTATTTACATTTCTTCAAGAGCAGACAGCTTTATAAAGCAATTTTTCCTTTTGCCACAATATTTTCACAAATATTGTCTTCTACAGATGCAAGGGTTAAATGTCAGGGAAATGGATAACTGATAAGCTCATGTTACATTCAATGATTATTCGAAAGTGAAATTTTTTGAAGAAAATGAAACCTAGATTTGAGAAATAGTAAAAAATTGAGGAATAAGAAATTGCTTCTCTTTCAAATGACATTTTTATTAAAGAAATATTTTACTGTACTTTTTCCAGATATTTAGTGTTTCATGCAAACCTGTTTATTAGTCCAATTTGTTTCAAAATGTGTTTAAAGCAAGTTATATTGGTTCATTTTGAACATGATGTATTCATTCAATACTCACTGAACTTTGTTTGTTTTTTACAGCACTGTGTTGTATTATTCTGTCCTCACAGAATACTTGTTGCTATGGGTGTTACAGCCTGGCCAGGGATTGGTCAGATTTTATTCCAAGAAAACATCATCTGAACAGCCAATGACAGAATTGGTAAGGAAAGAGCTATAAAGAGTTTTATTTATTTTATGTTCTTTGTTCCCCAGTTTAACCCTTTTCCACATCTGAATATCTGCAGCAGACTTTGAAAATATTTTGTCAAAAATATTGAAAAATCTCTCATTTATGAGGTACAAATGAATATTTATTGATATGAGTTGAAAAAGTTGTTTTCTCCAAATGCATCAAAATATGTCTATAGATAAGAAAGGCTTTATAAAGGACAAATATCACAGACAAGATATCTGCAGCAGACACATTTTGAAAACATTGTGGCAAAAGAAAAGATTTCTCAAGATGAGCAATTTTCTTTTTGCCAAAATGTTTTCAAGTAAGCTAAATAAATTATTTGTACTTTCATTTTCAAATTCATCTGCTTGTGACAAGTCTCATTCATCTTCCACCAATGGGCTAACAGTTAATGTGGAAAAGCAGCCAGTTGCTTGGAAAGTCTATTGTGTGGAGTCCTGGTGTGAAACAGCCAAAAACACATGAGTAGGTGAGCTGGCCGCCATTATATGATTGAATTTTGAAAACGGCGTTAAACCCTAATCAAAATTGCATGCTAAAGATTCATTGTATGTTTTAGAAGGTTAATGAGATTGTTTCAAAGATAAGTTTGGAAAGTCAACTTCAAAAGTTTAAAATAATTATAAACATGTGTGAGTGTTTGTTTTTGTTTTAGATTGAGAGCTTGATCAATGAGGTGAAAGAGGGCTGTGATTGGAGAAAGTTACAAACAGACTGTGAGTCTCGTGCGCTACCATTGAAAAATTCCGATCTAGAACTGACTCGTAAAAAGAATCTCAATCTGAATAGATCACCTGACAAAGCAGATGCTGGCACAGAAAAGAAAGATAGCGGAAGCGAAAAGGAGGATGATCAGAAACCAGAAAAGTCAGCGGCGAGACGACTCTATGATTTACTGTTTTCGCCAGTGGAGGACATTCTGTCTAAATTGCCTAAGGAGTCGCCACTAATTATCGTTCCAGACAAAGAATTACATCATTGTCCTTTCAACGTGTTACAAGACTTTCTAAATAGATATGCTTACCAGCGCTTTCAGATTACATATCTATCGAGTATTTTGTTACTAGACAAAGTGATAGCCAATGAATTAACGAGGCTTCGTGCTGTTGATGATTTGGAATTCGAGAGAAAGCAAACTAAAAAAGGCGGTATTTTCCAGTTCCCAAGGAGTCCTCCAGGGAAAGAGTTACGTAATATATCTCCTCTATCAAAGGATTCCTATGTAATAAATTCAACACGCTTGTCACACCCACGGCTACTTACCCGCCCAGCCAAGAAGCCAATGGTTCCCCCTGTACCAGGTGTACTTCCAAAGCAGGAGACCATGTATGAAGATGAGTTTAGGAAGCACAGTTTCTGGAAGTCTCCAAGGTCACCTAAAGGTTTGTATCTTTATAATTGATCATTTTCTGAATGTGGACCATCTTCTGATGATTTGCAGCTTCGCAATAAGTGTACGAGGAATAACCTGCTTATCTTAAATATTTTTAGATTTAACCCCTTTCCCACAGGTAGACCCTTTTTGAAGTATCTGCAGCAGACAACTTTTAAAAACATTGTAGCAAAAGTCAGAATTACTTATAATACTTTCATATAGAAGAGATTTTCTATCATACAGAAGTTTTCGGACACCTTTGCTCATAACAAGCAATTTCCACATTTTGCCACAATGTTTTCAACTCTATTCAATAATCATACTATCATTTATAGAGATGTATGATATATTTTGAACTTGATAATTTCAAATTCGTCTGCTGCAGATTTATTGTATGGGGGAAAGGGTTAAAGTTGTTTGCTGCAAATTTGGTGTTTGTGGGAAAGAGTTAAGAAATGACAGTATAATAATCATATAATTTTCAAATTAACCCTTTCCCTCATACAACAATTCTGCAGCAGACGGCTTTTTGAAAACATAGTGACAAAAGAGGAAATTGACAAAACAAGCAATTTCTCCTTTTGCCACAATGTTTTCCACTTTTAGTCATAGGTTATCCATTCAATTATAGAGATTTTCTATATTTTGAGAATATATGTTCAAAGAATTGTCGTATGTGGGAAAGGGTTAAAATACACTGAAATGTTGTTCATGATTCAGGTTTAAGACCCATACTAGAATCTCATGCTAGTACTGGGAAGAACTCGCCCAGAACACCAAGGACCCCCAACACTCCAGGGCCGGAGGAAAGAGTTCTGAGTCTACACACCATGACAACACTGACTTCAGAGACCTCTACTGGAACAGATATTACCAAGTCCCATAACTCTATACCCCAGTACAAACAGGTCAGCTGTCAGGATAGATGTATGGTGTTTGCAAATCCAAAATTACCAGAAAGGTGAGTTACACAGAGCTCCAGATAAGGAGCATTTTGCAAGTTCTAAAATCCTTATTTGACCCTCTAGCCCACAACATAGGGTTTGCTTTAATAATAAGAGAGAAATTGAGGGAAAAAGAGCTGAATACCCCTCCTTATCTGGACCTCTGGACAGTTTGATAGTCAATTTTTAAAGTAAAGGAATTATGTCATAAAGGGCAAAAAGTAACCAAAATCTCGACATCTTATGAAGCTTTTATATGAGTAAAACAGCATCAATTTCATGTTTATGAAAAAAAAAAATCTTTCTCTGGCACTGTGTATTTTGGTTGCCATGAAATCACGTTTGTTGTATCACGATTTTTGATAATTTTATTGCAGACGACACTTGATAAGAGTTGAAAAAGGAGAAATTGCTTATTATTAGCAATTTCACGTTTTCCCACAATGTTTTTAGAAGTTGCCTGTTACAGATATGTCAAAAGTGGTCTGTATCAGTAAGAACTTGTCTCCTTTAAATTTCAGTTTGACGTTGCATGGTAAATGCTGGCGTCCAGGCATAGAAGACATGGTATCCGCTAAACGGGAAGCCCTAAACGTTGCGTCACTGCTGGATGTCAGTCCGTTACTTGGTCCAGAGGCAAACAAAGAAAGGTTTATAAAGGATATTGCCTCTGCATCAGTCATACATATAGGTAACATGGTCATTTATTTAACTATTTACAGATTTTTTATAAATACAGTATATATAGGTACATGTAACATGGCCCTTTACATATTTCCGGGCGGAGCTTGTTTTCCTTATATGTATAAATGGTGAAAACTTAAAAAATCTTCTTGTCCAAAAGTAATAGCCTGATTTGAAAATAATTTGGTTTTAACGTGGCCACTAGGGAGCAGGACTTGTTTTCCCTATATATTATTAAATGGTGAAAACTTTAAAAATCCTGGCCTGATTTGAAAATAATTTGGCACAGAGGTTCCTTGGGTGACCCTCTTTCAGGATTGTTCAAATTCTTCTGATCCATTGAAAATATGGCCACCAGGGAGCAGAGCATGTTTTCCTTATATATGTGTATAGTGAAAATTTAAAAAATCTTCTTGTCCTAAAGTCCGGGACCGATTTGATAATAATTCGGCATAGATGTTCCTTGGGTGACAGTCTACCAAGATTGTTCAAATTATTCCGATCTGTTGAAAAACATGGCTGTCAGGGGGTGGGGCTTGATTTCCTTTTATAAATATATAGTGAAAACTTAACAAAAAATGCTTGTCAGATGTATAGGCCTGATTTTGAAATAACTATGCACAAGTGTTCCTTGGGTGACCATTTACCAAGTTATATATTAAATCAGGTAAGCGATCCAGGGCAATCATGGCCCTCTTGTTTACAAAAGACATACATATTGGTAACATCTAATTAAAAAAAAAATGTGGAAAATTGGAGGTAAAATAAAGATATAATTGAAAATTTGGAAAAGGAAAAAGTTACTCCTTTTTTTATAATGAATGCAGCTGATTCATCAAAATGTGTTTGTATTTATAATTAGGGAAAGGAAACATAAAACCTTTAGATTCTACTGAAGCAGAGTTCAAGGAGAAAAACTTGCGGCGGCGTGGTCGTCCGGTTAAGGTTTTTTGTTTAGCTCAGCTTTTTTTTTTCTGTTTTCTATCAGTCGAGCGCCTGTGCCGTACGCGGTGCTCTTGTTAATCTAGAGTCAACTTTTTCTTTTCCCAGCTGTATTTTCTTATTAAGCCAATATCCAATTAACCCTTTCCTTCATACAGACACTTTCTGAGGTATTTTGAAAACATTGTGACAAAAGGAAAAATTGCTCAAAATCAGCAATTTCCCCTTTTGTCTCAATGTTTTCAGCTTTTTCAGTGTATATAACTTTATTCATATGTTTTTTTCTAGATGTTTTCAAAGTAATCTGCTGCAGATTTGCTGTATGTGGGAAATGGCTATACATGGCAAACAGAGAAGATCTTGATGCATGGTGCAATAGTCTGATCTTGATCTTCACTGTTTGCATGTTCCCAAAGTCTGTTTGTGTGTGACTTGGCCTAAATCATATAAGCTGGTCTGTGCAAAAAGGTACAAGTTTATTTTCCTGAACAGTTTAGATCCAGATAAGCCTGTGCATGTGCATAGTCTGATCAAAATCTACACTGTTTAGATATAACTTACATAGTTGTTAGAAGCATCTGTGATCTCAGGAAGATTCTGAAAAAACTGAATAGATTGACTTGCTGATCTGAACCTACACTGTTCAGAAATGCCAACTTGTACTTGCTGATCTGAACCTTGTACCGTTTTTCCACAGACAGCTCATGATATTTGTCATTTGATTATTATAGCAACCTATGGGTGCTGGGAAGAAGGTTTGTTAGCATTTTCCCCATCACCGTCTGACATCAATGGAGGAATTCCGACAGAAGATTCGTATCTGGTCACTGCCAATGATATCCTTGGAATACGAATGACGGCACAGCTTGTCGTCCTGAGTACAGGTTACTCGCCATTCCGTCAGTCAAACTTAACGTCAGGATATCTCCTACCCAGTGCATTTATTGCTGCAGGTAAATTTAATCCATTCCATGACACAGAAAACATAGTAAGCTTTAGCAGCAAATGTGTTTTGAAAGAATTCTTGGAAAAGGAGAAGATTGTTCACATCAAGGCATTCAATTCTTTGTCTATCTCTTTCCCTCATACAGACGCTTTCTGACACCTCTGCAGCAGACGGATTTTTGAAAACATAGTGACAAAAGAAGAAATTGCTCAAAACGAGCAATTTCTCCTTTTGCCACACAATGTGTTTTACTTTTAGTCATAGGCTATTCTTTCAATTATTGTTGAATGTATGTCAGTGGGTGTCAACCTTTTCCATTGAGACAGATTATTCTTCAGGTCTCATTGAGGTTTTATGCTGTTTTCAACAGTAATTTAGTTATACCACAGTAGCAGATCTCTTACCCTTGATTCCTTGGAGACATATCAGTCGTAGTCTAGGAAATGTGCCTTGCCCATGGGCAATCTGCTATGTCTGCTGTGAGTTGGGATCAACCAGGGACATGTGGTCCCAAATCCCGGACACTTTAGGCCGCTGCAGATTCCTTTACTTCAGTGGATATTTGAAAACTATGAATCAAAGGCTCATGATAATATTTTCTTCTTTCTGACAAAATTTATCAAACTCATACTTCTCTTTGAAGATGTTAGATGTTTCTATAACAGATGTTTTTACATGATTGTCAAAGCAGGGAGTGGTTTGACCCTTTTCCACATGTAGACACCTTTTGATGCATATGCAGCATACACCAGTTGTGAGCAAATTCTTCCTTTGCCACAATGTGTTCAACTCTATTTAAATACTAATTTTACTGGCATTAACCCATTACTTCACATGACTTTTCAAAGGTTGTCTGCTTTACAATCATCAGATGAACAATTTCAACAATCTAGAAAACTGAAATATTTATATTGATAAAAAGTTGAAAATTTTGCAATAAATGGCGTTAATTGCTCGTTTTGAGCAACCTCATCTTTTATTGTAATTTGTTCAAGTCATGTTCAATAGAAGGTGTCAAATGTGGTCTGTTTGAAGTAATGGGTTAAGAGAGATTTTCCATAATTTTGCTAGTACATTTTCAAAGTCTTATTTTGCAGATTTGCTGTAACAGAGAGTGGTTTAAATCCAAAATGACTGTCGTGATCGGAGACTGAACCCAGAATGTCTGGTTTTAAATTTCCAACCCTAACCACTCAACTTTGGTAGATTCTATTAGTATTGAAATTTCTTATACAAATTCGACCTCCCATGAGACTTTCAACACATTATTTCTTTATTTAATCTACCCCCTTCCCACAAACAGCAAATCTGCAGCAGATGACTTTGAAAAACAAATGCAAATATTTGGAAAATCTATATAAGGGAAAGTTTAATTGTTGAAAAGAGTTGAAAACTTTGTGGTAAAAGGAGACATTGCTAATCATGAGCAAATTCTCCTTTTGTCACTCCGTTTTCAAAAGTGAATGTCGTCTGCTGCAGAGGGATCAGAAAGCGTCTGTTTGTGGGAAAGGTTTAATATTTTTTTAATTTTTTTAAGGTGCTCAATGTGTCTTGGTATGTATGTGGCCACTGCCAGACGTTGCCAAGGAGAAGTTCTTCAACGCATTTTATTTAGCTCTACAAAATGGGGCCATGGTTACACAAGGTGTGTGCTCAGCTCTAAAAGCTCTCAGAGAGGATGACAGGTAAGCTTTCTTATCCCACATCTATAAAACATATGTGTTAACCCATTACTTCACATGGTGTTTCTTAGGTCGTCTGCTTTACAATCATCAGACATAACAATTTTTACCGATCTATAAAACTGAGAGAATGATATTGATAAAGCGTTGAAAATGTTGCAATAAAAGGTGAAATTGCTGGTTTTGAGCAATTTCACCTTTTATTGCATTGTTTTCAAAAGTCGTCTGCAACAGCAGGCGTCAAATGTTGTCTGTGTGAAGTAATGTTTTAACCTTCTCTTTCCCACATAGATACTTTAACATCGAGCAAACATGCAGCAATTAATTTCGAAAATATCTATGCATGAATATGGAAACTCTTGATAAAATAAAGTATTGTTATGAGATAGGGTTATAAACATTGAGAAACATTTCTCTTTTTGCCACAATGTTTTCAAAAGTTGTCTGCTGCAAGTTGGAAAGGTTCCATGAAATTTCTCATAATGAGTAATTACTCACAGTTATTTTCATATGTTGTATGCTGCAGATGTGTCAGAATCGCTCTGCATGGGGTAAAGGGTTCAAACTGGAAAACAGAAACAAAGTTACCCTGATCAATGGAATGTTCAACATTTTCAATTATCAACAATTACAGTTAATATTTTTCAAACTTTCACCTGTTCCTTAGGAAAACTTCAGACACATTAAGAATTCTTGATTTAATGATCATTAAGCTGTTCATATTCAGGCTCATTTTCTATTGTTGTGAAAGGTGGGATGTTAGTTATAGCAACTGAAGCAGATGACTTTTGGAAACATCATTGCAAAAGGAGAAATTGCTCATTATGAGCAATTTCTGCTTGCCACAATGTTTTCAACTCTATTTAATAAATTTTCTTTGATTTAAAGAGATTTTTCATATGTTTGCATATGTGTTTTGAAATTCATCTGCTGCAGATGTGCTGTATGTGGAAAATGGTTAATAGAAATAAATGACTTTTTCAAAAAAAAAATTGCCAATGCTCTTATAACCTGGATGATTCTACGTACTAGTAACATTTGTGTGTCTGTCTTTGATCAGGTTTCAGAACCCATTGTACTGGAGTGCATTTACGCTGATTGGTAAATATATATTTAGTGTCATTTGCTTTGACCCAAGCAACAATATGTAACTATATAACTAGTGAAATGAAAAACCTTTTGCCAATATTATCCCTATTCATGCTTTCATAACCTTGATGAAGAGTAACGTTTGTGTGTCTGTCTTTGATCAGGTTTCAGAACCCATTGTACTGGAGTGCATTCACACTGATTGGTAAGGATGTGGCGATCAATCTGGGCGATATCCGTCACGCCATGTTAGACCAGACGTTGGACAAATCCGAAGAAGAGATCGAGGAGGAGACGGGGAGGGAATACCTCAATCCAAAACCTACTGTACCGCCAGGTAATGACAGTGATGTATTACCTGATCAAGACATTTGTGCAAAGACCTCTCAGTGTCCTCTTTTTAATTCTTTAAATTTTCTTGAATCCATGCAAATTCTTGTTTCCATGGCAGCCGAAAGAAAAAATATTGAAAATCTTCTCCTCACAGAATCCATGCAAATTCTTGTTTCCATGGCAACCAAAAGAACAAAAATTCAAAATCTTCTCCTCACAGACAGGGCGGGAATACTTCAATCCAAAACCTACTGTACCGCAAGGTAATGAAAGTGATGTATTACCTGATAACAGTGACCTGATCATGACCTTTTGTACAGTGGACTCAAATAGAATGTTTTACTTCGAAAAAATGGTAGCTATCATGGCTACACTCAGGGTTGTGGGGTTAGCATTACAACTGACTCGCTGGTTTCAGAATATAATGGACCAGTAGGACTGCTAACTTACCCTAGAGACACTATGATGTAACTGAGGTTTTGTTGAATGCAGCATAAAACACCATACAAACAAACTTGAAACAATTTTTTGAATCGAATTGTCTTTGGAAAACAGCTGGAAGCAGTTCTGATTCATCAGATGAGCAGTTAGAACTGCTGCAGCACCATTTTCTTAATATGATAACACTTGCTTGCATTTCATAATAAACATTTAAATATTTATAAATGAATTACGAAGCTTAAAATACATAAATGATTTCAGCTTCACTCGAACATTTTGATAACTCAAACTTATTCATGGGTCCCTTTTGAACTAGAAGTATGCCATTTAACCGACCATGTGTATTTTCATACAACTTTTAGGGGTTTTGTGACCAGGGTAGATCTGGATCAGCCTGTGCCATTGCACTGTCAGATCAGCATCTTTCTTGAGAACAGCAAAAAACTGATTATACTAGTTTGTTACTTGATCGTTATACTATTTATATCAATACCTTTGTCGGAAAGAATGTTGGCAGAACTGGAATTCAAACTCACAACCCAACTTAGCTACTGAGACTTGTCCTTTTAATTTCCCATCTTAGGAAAATATGTTCAATTGGAGCACCAGCCTCCCTAAGATTATTTGCTCACCCCTCATCCAGTCCTTAATTAACTCGGTCCAAATGTGAATGGGTTTATGTTTTGGTAAAATTTATGGTTGAAAGAAATATCATTAATCTTGTTCATATTTTTGGCCGGATTGCTTAAGCAATTCCGGTCTATAGATTGGCGATGTCCGTCTGTCCGTCTGTCTGTCTGTCTGTCTGTCTGTCCGTCAACATTTTGGTTAAAGTTTTAGGTTAGGCAAAATGGTTAAAGTTTCTGGTTAAGCAAAATCTCAGCACAAGAAAGGGTTGCAAACTTGAAACTTTGCCTGAAGGTAACCAGTAACAAGTTCTATTGATTTCTATTGTTACTTTGACCTTGACCTTAGTTTGTCGATTTTCAAGGTCAAATTGCCGACAATCCGGCCTTACCGTCTTCAGCGGTTTCTTGTTTTCACTTTCAGTAAGAAAGAAGGATGAGAATTTGAGACTGTTACAGATCCATCTTTCTACGATACTACGGTACAATAGTAAGGAACCCAGAGTTTTACCGGAGCTGATTGATCTGGTACGCCTGCTGATATATTGTTGATATTTTGAATTGTTTGTCAAATCCTAACCCCTTTCCCACATACAACAAACATGCAGGAGACAACTTTGAAAACATCTTGGCGAGTGTATGGAAAATCTCTGTGAATGAAAGTATTATTATTGAATAGAGTTGAAAACATTGTGGCAAAAGGAGAAATTACTCATTATGAGCAATTTATTCTTTTGTCACAATGTTTTCAAAAAATGACTGTTTCAGATACCCCAAATTGTGTCTGCATGATTGTGGAAAGGGTTAAACAATATTTTTTTATTTTGTGATGAATTGATTTTTTAGTTGCTCATAATTAGCTAACTAAGAAAATATGTGGAAATTAGTACATGTATATACATTTGATTGAGAGTTTAACCCTTTCCCTCTTATAGACGCTTTCTGACGCCTCTGCAGCAGACAGCTTTTTGAAAACATAGTGACAAAAGAAGAAACTGCACAAAACCCGCAATTTCTCCTTTTGCCACAATGTTTTCTACTTTTTGTCATAGGTTATCCATTCAACTATGGAGATTTTCTATGTTTTGACAAAATAAGTTAAAAGTCGTCTGCTGCAGAATTGTCGTATGAGGGAAAGGGTTAACCCTTTTTTACATTAAAAAAATCTGCAGTACAAGCCTCCGAAAACTTCTCGACAAATATATGAAAGAATTCTTATTGAATAAAGTTGCAAATATTGTGCCAGAGCCATCTGCTGCAGATGCATCAAAAAAACATTTACTTGAGGGAAAGGTTGAACACATTAAACTGCTCCCCTATTCTCATCACAAGGTTTTAAATATAGTCTGTATCAGAGAAATAGTTAAATGTTTACTGGATGTATTAATGCTTTGAAAATATCTAATGAAAAAGTTGTTAAGATCTATATAGCAAAATGAAAGTATAATATCAATTAAAAATTTAAAACATTGTGGGAAAAGAATAAATTGCTCATTTTGAGCAATTTCTCTTTTTATGCCCCAGGAATCACTGATTTGGTGGGCATCTAGTTTTTGGCCTGTCTGTCTGTCTGTCTGTCGAATTAAACTTTAACCTTGACCACTACTTTTGAATCATAACAGGTACGGCTACCATATTTCACATGTGTATTCCTTGTGACATGACCTTTCTGTCAGTACCAAAATTTTTGACCTTGCGACCTTGACCTTTGACCTAGATGTTGCCATTCGGGGGCATCAGTGTTTCTCAAACACATCTTGTTTTCCACATTTTTTCAACTTTTTGTTGTGACTTAGAAAGTCATCTATATTAGGTAATGTTTAAGCAAGGAACTATAAAATAAAACATATTTGTTATGGCATATTCAAATTGTTAGGAAGTATCATTTCTGATTTCAGCTTGACAGTTCTTTAAAACGTCTTCACACAGATGACAACAACAAGCAGACGTCAGTTCTCAGTGATGATGTCATGAATGGTACCGGTGCCCTTGATCTCCTCAAATTGCTTGGTTTCCATTTTCAAGCCAAAGGGTCATCACTCTCAAATCCCTATGTGGTTTATCCTCATTGGAACAGGGATGAGTTACTCATCCCTTGTTATGATGCATTAAGAGCCATGCAAGGTACATGTTACTTCACATAATTAACCCTTTCCCTCATATAGACGCTTTCTGACGCCTCTGCAGGAGACGGCTATTTGAAAACATAGTGACAAAAGAAGAAATTGCACAAAACGTGCAATTTCTCCTTTTGACACAATGTTTTCCACTTTTAGTCATAGGTTATCTATTCAATTATGGAGATTTTCTACTTTTTGACAAAATATGTTCAAAGTCGTCTGCTGCAAAATTGTCGTATGAGGGAAAGGGTTAACCCATTTCCTCTTACAGACGACTTTTAAAAATATTATGACAAAAGCAGAAATTGCTCATTATGATCACTTTCTCCTTTTGCCACAATGTTTTCAAAAGTCACCTGCTACAGAGGTGTCAGAAAGCACCTGTACGAGGGAACTGGTTATGATATACAAGAATTTTTCATCAAGTATGCACTTTGTTTCAAAACAATAAACATGGTATGAATTTAATAAAAAATAATGATATACATGTATGAATCACCTTTCATTTATGGAGCTGTTCAATATTTTAATCCAGATGTTTTCAATGTTTTCTGCTGCACATGTATTGTATGTGGGAAAGGGGTTTATCAAAGATATCTTCATCTTCAATGTAATGGATAGTATTGTATCTATAGCTATAATTGTACATAGGTCAAACGATTTGCAGAGATAATAGACAAAGTTTAAAAGTAACCTATGTGTAGTGAGCTACAAAACAACAATAGCAAGGCAGATTGTCTTATTTTGTTTAGGTTTTAACATTATATGAAATGTAATGTTATTTCATTAAAATTGGAAACTATTTGTTTTAATACTAGTGAATACGTTGCAGTGGAAAAGAAATTGCTTGCATTGAGCAATTACTTCTTTTGCAACATCATTTAAAGTTGTCTGTATTGGGGATAGGGTTAACTTGATTTTCTTATGTCAAGGAGGCAAAATGTAAAAGGGAACTTTTAATTGTCTTTCAAAGATGTAATAGTTTTCTATATATGTATATATTTGAATTTAAGTTTTTTGTGGTACTTAATGATCAATTCTTTGTTTTCTGTCCCTTTTGTCCCTATGTCTGTCCATAAAGCTTTGCCTTAATTAATTATTCATATCTATTTGTTATTAGTAGGCAACACATGTGTTTCATTGAATACCCCTCTCATTGGGTTTTCATAAATAAATTATTGTCTACTTTTCCAGAAGTAAAAGACAACAAAGGAATGATACAGGCTCTGTGTGGAGTATTACCCATCACCCAAGATAACATTTCCTTGATCATAGATCTGGTAAGTATAGTTTACATTTGTAACAAGAGCAGAAAACTTTGTTGGGAAAATGTTAATCAGCTTGGGACGAGCAATTTCTTTATTTCACATGGAGTTTTTACTCTGTCACTTAACCACGATGGTGGTGTAGTGGTTGAGTGTCCACCTCAAGTGCGGAAGGTTGAGGGTTTGATCCCTGGCCTGGTCATACCAAAGACTTTAAAAATGGTAGTAATAGCTGCCCTCCTTGGCGCTCAGTGTTTCAGGGTTAGCATTACAAGCCACTGACTGGTGTCAGGATGGACCAGTAGTACCTGTAATTGACCCAGGAAAAGCCGATATATGACTGAATTTTTTTTTGAAAACAAACAATCAATCAATTAATCAACTACTCTGTCTGAAATCCCTAATTTTATTTTATCCTTGTTTTCATAATATGTTTTTAACTAGATGATAACATTCGAAGTTAACATAATCAATTAGGATCCGATAAGACCCGATCAATGCATTCCCGGATATACCATTTTCAGAGTCATCTGCTTTAAAAACATGAAAAAAGGATGTTAGATTTACAAAATTTAGAAGTTATATTAAAATCATATGCTCTGATTTTTCTTTAATGCCTTCAATAAGTCTTTTATGTGAGTACTAGGGGTTGGAATAAAAACATAGAGCATTTATTGTGTATTATTTCTGTTACAGTTCAGTGTGACAAAACATGCCTCAGAGATACAATTGAAGGTTTCTGACTTGTCTGTCCGTCCTTTATGGTTCAGCATGAAATTGAAAAACCTACTGGCAGCTACAGGATATCATCAAATAGGAATGTTGCTGAACTTTAACAGGGTACCAGAGAATAGGTAAGGCATGGGTACCAGTTATTTTTGTGTTGGATAATACTGCTTTATACTTCATACTAAATTGGTTACTGGTTATTTGATGCATGTGTTCCTTCAAACACACCTGTTAATTCATTAAACCAAGTTCAATAATTTTTATAATTCCATATCAAAATTATACACAATATTTATCTGCTTCACATAATTTGTAGGTGGGAAAGGGTTAATTATCTTTTTATTATTCATTTATTTTTATAATCAGATAAATATTATTTTGGTCTTGCCGCGAAGGAGGGAAAACCAGTTTAGGGTGTTGCTTCTCCTCAAAACGAAAGTCGTTTAGCTTAATGTTATTTTTATTTTTTTACTTTCACTTGAAAAGTACAAGATCTAGGGCTTCCAAACTTGGATCATTGTTACATTTTATAACCTTCATCACATTGTATGCTTTGGAGTGTTACTTATTGTTGAGGTTAAAAGGACATACATTACTATATATTTTGAGATTTGGACATATGAACATTTTCTTTTTTTGTCATATTGACATAAAGTTTGCAAATACACGTACATATTGTCTTTTTTTTTACATTTTGCATTGATAGATAATATTTTTTTTCTTTTTTAATTTTGAGTTATCCTTTTCTTACATTCAACATATCCGCAGCAGAGATCTTTAAAAATCTGTTAGAGTAGAAAACATAAGGGTTAACCCTTTCCCTCATACGACAATTTTGCAGCAGACGACTTTGAACATATTTTATCCAAAAATAGAAAATCTCTTTAACTGAATGGATAACCTATGACTAAAAGTGCAAAACATTGTGGCAAAAGGAGAAATTGTTTGTTTTGAGCAATTTCTCCTTTTGTCACTATGTTTTCAAAAAGCAGTCTGCCGCAGAGGCGTCAGAAAGCTTCTATATGAGGGAAAGGGTTAAAGGAGAAATTGTGGGAAATCCAATTTAAAACTTAGCTGTTATTTTATAGACTGGACGTCAATCTACTAGGAACTAATGTGTCTTACATTTCTATTTACAGACTACTCCTCATGGCACTGTTCCAGTTAATGCTGTCAGTGAGCCAGTCTAAAAGTCAGGTGTTGTTTTATAGACTGGACGTCAACCTACTGGGAACGACTACTGCTGCAACATCTAAGGTGTCTGAATAACACTTATTACATTTTATATTTACACATGTTAGCCCTTCTTCCAAATACAATCAGCAGCAGTAGACTAGAAATATCTAGCCAAAAAGCAAAAAAAAAACCAGGTGCCATCAAGATTTTTCTTTATGCTTATTGAAAAGCCTGAGCTAAATTTTCTTTGAGTGATGGGTCAAGTATGAAGTATATATTTTGCTCCACATAACACTAGGTTTTGCTCCGATTTTCTATACTTTCCTTTAGGATTGTCTAAAACAAGATTTTCAGGTAAATGGTTTCATGAGCAAAAATATTTGGAAAACTAGAAATCTGGTTTTGACACACAGTTGAAACAAAATATTGGCGAAGGAGAACATTCTCATTATATGATCACTTTCTATGTTTGCTCACACAAATTCTTCTGCTGCACAGACATCAGATATCATCATGTTTACAGGAAAAGGTAAACCCTTTCAGTGCTGAAATTTTAAAATGGACTAGTCCAGCTTTTGCATTTGGAAGAGTAAAATACCTTATTCTATGAATATCAAGATAAAAATGTTGAGTTGAGCAGCGAACAGTATAGACACCTGGTCAGACGTTCCAAAAGTGCCAGCTGGCCTGGCACTGGCTTCTCAAAAATCAGTATCAGCACTCAGTGTTATAGAGATAGCAGCCTCGTCAACGTTTGGAAAAATAATTTATAACAATTTGTTTTCTTTCCACTTAGGCTGGAGCAGATATCCCGGAATTCAGTCGCCTTCCGTCATTGGCACCACTTATATTGCCCAGACATCAGGTATGATATTCTTCATTTGAAAAAGACCCCAGATTATAAAACTTGCATTGTTTTGTTTGCTCAGAAACTTCACTGTCAGTGTGCTTAAATAAAGTATTTTGATTGGTTGGTTTCAAGAATGAATAAGCTTCTGACCAATCAGAAATCTGGTATTTAGAAAAGACTTACAAGTACATATATATGTAACCCATTCCCTCATAAAACAAAATTGCAGCGATTATGGAAATACTTTATAAAGGACAGTATAATTATTGAATAAAGTGGAAACAATTGTGCCAAAATAAGATATTGCCATTATGAACAATTTCTTATTTTGCCACATTGTTTTCAATAGTCGTCTGCTAGAGAGGCATCAGAAGCGTATGTGGAATAAGGGTAAGAACTGTTCAAAAATCATGGTTGATGATATCAGTAAATCATGGTTGATGATATCGGTCAAAGGGAATTTAGCAGGATAAGCGTTATGTACACAAAATGGAACATCAACAAAAAACAGACGATAGGTTGAACATTTAACCCTTTCCCTCAGGCAGACGCTTTTTGACACCTCTGAAGCAGACGACTTTTGAAAACATTGTGGCAAAAGAAGAAATTGCTCATGATGAGCAATTTCTCCGTTTGCCACAATGTTTTCCTCTCTTAGGCATTGGTTATTCATTCAATTATAGAGATTTTCCATTTTTTTGACAAAATATGTGGGAAAGGGTTAACCTTTACTCACATACAACAATTCTGCAGTAGACAACATTGAAAACATCTATGCAAAAATATGACAAGTCTGTTAACCCTTTTCCTCATACGACAATTCTGCAGCAGACGACTTCGAACATATTTTGTCAAAAAATAGAAAATCTCTATAATTGAATGGATAACCTATGACTAAAAGTTGAAAACATTGTGGCAAAAGGAGAAATTGCACGTTTTGTGCAATTTCTTCTTTTGTCACTATGTTTTCAAAAGCCGTCTGCTGCAGAGGCGTCAGAAAGCGTCTATATGAGGGAAAGGGTTAAAATGAAAGTATGATTATTGGTTAGAATTGAGGGGGAAAAAAATGGTAAAATGAGAAATAACTCATTATGAGCAATTTCTTCTCTTGCCATAAAGTTTTCAGAAGTCGTCTGCACAGATGTTTCAAAAGGCCTCTGCAAGAATTTAATAAAAGATGAAATTGCTTGCTCAACCAATCACAAACTTTAAAACAAAGTTTTCAGAAGTGTTTTGTTGTCAAATGTTGACTGCATCAGCCTTGCATATTTCCAGTATATTATTATATTTAAACCATGGTGTACTATTAACTTTCAGTTACGTATGAGCACTCCATGGCAAAGTGTCACAGAACATCCCACAGAAATGGAACAGAAAATCAAATTGGCAAGAAGGTATGTAAAACTTACAGTGGAAAATGAAAGTCAAATGAAAATGAAAGTCAAAAAACATTAATTTAACCCTTTCCCTTTCCCTCATACGACAATTCTGCAGCAGACGACTTTGGACATATTTTGTCAAAACATAGAAAATCTCTGTAATTGAATGGATAACCTATGACTAAAAGTGGAAAACATTGTGGCAAAAGGAGAAATTGCTCATTTTGAGCAATTTCTTCTTTTGTCACTATGTTTTCAAAAAGCTGTCTGCTGCAGAGGTGTCAGAAAGCGTCTATATGAGGAAAAGGGTTATGGGGATCAGATAATATAACTTTGGAAATATGTAATATAGTGGAAAGAGTTTTTCATGCCCCACAAGATTTAACTTTGTCCATCTGTCGATCTATGTATCGGTCAAAGAGATTTTTGTCTTATATATCTTCAAAAATGTATGGCTTCGAATCATTTAACTTTTTGAAAATATTGGCAACGTATTGTATAGGTGCAGTTTTGTGTATTGTTGTGCATATCTCAAAAATAATGTTTGACATACAAAATGTACAATCGCTATCCCTTTGTGGAAATGTGGATCATTGTATCATGTATAGTTATGTAGTTTGGATATGATTTTTGGCAGCCACTCGGATTACAGTCCTTGACAGGTGCTAATCAAACAAAATATGTACGTGTGTGGAGGGCATCCATGTCCTTGGTAAACGATTCTAGTTTTTATCAAGTTTAGGTTTTAAGTTATTATGAATGCTTTACGTTTTATATAAATAGCTATGTATGATTTTTAATAAACAGTTATAATTTATCATTTTATATGAATAGTTATATACATGTATTATTTTATATGAACAGTTATGTATCATTTTATATAAATTCTTACATTTATCATTTCCACTTATGTTTCAGCCGCTCTGACCTTGATGAAAATTTCAAGGAGTATTTAGAAAGGGCAAAGACATGGCATCAGATGACTGTTGTTGCTCAGGTACATATATATTTTATTCATAACTTGTCTTTGCTCTAATGCAAGGGGCCTAAACCGTTATACATGATATTTTACTTTATTACATTTCTATCCATCAAAGATAAGGATATCTCGGTGAAAGAAAATTCATAATCGTTGATTTATTGTTATTACACACCAGTGTTATAATCTACTACACAATTGCGCATGCGTGCACCTCCCTTTTTTCCATGGCCACGCCTCATCCGAAAATAATGCGCAAAGTAGGTCAAACGACAAACAATATTCCACAGTAAATATAAACTATGGTTGAAGACACGTATTTAAAAATTTAATGTATTACAACAAATAACAATGAAATGTAATAAACAGATTATTCAACTTATATTTTCAAAGATTAGAATATAATTCACTCGCCATCTTGTGAATGGGAGGAGCCACTCGTGACGTCACTCCCATTCACGAGATGGCTCGTGAATTATATTCTTATCTTTCAAAAAATAAGTTGAATAATCTCCATTTAACCCACCTGCAGACGCAACTTTTGATGAGCAATTTCTCAGCAGACGACTTTGAACATATTTTGTCAAAAGATAGAAAATCTCTATAATTGAATGGATAACCTATGACTAAAAGTGGAAAACATTGTGGCAAAAGGAGAAATTGCTCGTTTAAAGCAATTTCTTCTTTTGTCACTATGTTTTCAAAAAACTGTCTGCGGCAGAGGTGTCAGAAAGCGTCTATATGAGGGAAAGGGATTTTTCATGTTTTTGTCAATGTATTTTCGAAGTCAACTCGTTGGTGTCGTGGTAGAGCATCCAGCTCATGTGCCGGAGGTCGATAGTTTGATCCCTGGCCTGGTCATACCAAAGACTTTAAAAATGGTAGTAATGGCTGCCCTCCTTTGTGCTCAGGATCGCGGGGTTAGCATACACTTGAGTGGCTGGTGTCAGGATAAATGAACCAGTAGTACTGGTAACTTACCCAGGATATGCTGTTATATAACTGACAAATTGTTGAAAGCGGCATAAAACAGCATTTATTTCACCTCCAACTAGAAACTAGCGATTTCATTGGACAAGAGCAGTCACATGCTGACCCCCTAAATTTCTATAGTGGGTCAGTTTGAAGTCAATAGTCGACAAAATGGCTGCCATTCATCGATTCTTCCTTTAAAATCACTTTTTTTTTATCCCAAAATCACGGAAATCACTTATTGAGGCGTCTTTCTATAAAATGTACTTAACGTTTACAATATTTCTAGATGAAATTTACAGGTTTTGGCGCCAAATGACCAATGTTAGGACGTCAAACCGCTGACGTGACGTCATTTTCCTAGGGTTTTAAAAAGCAGCATAAAACACCATTTAAACAAAAGTTGTGCACAAGTATTTTTTGTCGAAATTTATCGATTTAATGCTTTGATATTTATGTAATTATAATAAACCCTATACACAGACTAAACACAGTATCAAGGTGAGACCAGTACTGTGTGGTACTGTGTGAATATGCTCGTAGCACCTTTCTTTTTGTTTCTTTTTTAACCCTTTCCCTCATATAGACGCTTTCTGCCGCCTCTGCAGCAGACGGCCTTTTGAAAACATAGTGACAAACGTAGAAATTGCTCAAAACGAGCAATTTCTCCTTTTGCCACAGTGTTTTCCACTTTCAGTCATAGGTTATCCATTCAATTAAAGAGATTTTCTATTTTTTGACAAAATATGTTCAAAGTCGTCTGCTGCAGAATTGTTGTATGAGGGAAAGGGTAAAACCCTTTCAATGCTGAATTTTTACAAATAGGGCTTGTCCAGCTTTGCATTTGGAAGAGTCCATATTAGCGTCTAGGACTATAAAGATATAAATGATGAGTTTGAGCAGCCAGCAGTTGAGAGCCAAGTCAGAGGGCACTGATGCGCCCGCTGACCTGGATCTGTTCTGGTAACGCGGGCTTCACCAAAATCCAGCCCAGCGGTCAAAGGGTAAAGCCATTGTATTCTCTATTCAAATTTGAATACATTGTAGAACAAACTGCCACCCCCTTTCCCACATACAACAAAATATGGTTAACCCTTTCCCTCATACGACAATTCTGCAGCAGACGACTTTGAACGTATTTTGTCAGATGGATAACCTATGACTAAAAGTGGAAAACATTGTGACAAAAGGAGAAATTGCACGTTCTGTGCAATTTCTTCTTTTGTCACTATGTTTTCAAAACGCCGTCTGCTTTAACCCTTTCCCTCATACGACAATTCTGCAGCAGACGACTTTGAACGTATTTTTGTCAAAACATAGAAAATCTCCATAATTGAATGGATAACCTGTGACAAAAAGTGGAAAACATTGTGGCAAAAGGAGAAATTGCACGTTTTGTGCAATTTCTTCTTTTACCACTATGTTTTCAAAAAGACGTCTGCTGCAGAGGCGTCAGAAAGCGTCTATATGAGGGAAAGGGTTAAAACAAATAAGCAATTTCTGATTATGTCTGAATGTTTTCATTATAACTTCATTTGCTGAACACACATTGAGATGCTGTAGCATGTGGGAAATCGCTATAGATGGGAGATATGAAAACTTTTGAACAATGGAAAAAATGAAAGGGAAAAGAGAAATTGCATGTCAAAACCAATTTGTTTTCCTATATTTTATTCTAAATTTTCCTTTTCTCTTTTGATTTCGTATAATCTCATTCCTACCAAAAGTTATAAAAACAGTGCAGATCAAGATTGTACTGCATGAGCATGAAGACTGATCTTGTTCTATGATTTTTCAAAGGATTTTAGTAAAGACATATTATAGAACATTTCACTTTCTCTGTCTGGTTTCTTTCGGGTTTTACAATATACCACATATACATGTACACCATTCATGGTCAGTTAACCCTTTCCCTCGTACGACAATTCTGCAGCAGACGACTTTGAACATATTTTGTCAAAACATAGAAAATCTCCATAATTGAATGGATAACCTATGACTAAAAGTTGAAAGCATTGTGGCAAAAGGAGAAATTGCACGTTTTGTGCAATTTCTTCTTTTGTCACTATGTTTTCAAAAAGCCGTCTGCTGCAGAGGCGTCCGAAAGCGTTTATATGAGGGAAAGGGTTAAGAAAGGGTTTTGTGAGTACTGCAAATTCTCAGACAAGTCTCGAGATACACACAGTTTTGGCCGGGCCTTAAATCTAATTGCTCATTATGACTTATTTCTCCTTTTGTCAAGAGTTTTCAAATGCCGTCTGCAACAGATGCATTAAAATACGTCTGCATGTGGGAAAGGATTAAAGGTTTGTGTATAAGAATTATGAATACAGACAACAAATCTGAAATTTGGATAGTTTCTCAGGTTTTAAGCCTATGCATTTATATAACCCTTCCTCACATATAAACATTTTGCAGCAGACAACTTTGAAAACATCTAGGCAAAAAATGGAAAATCTTTGTTTTAACCCTTTCCCTCATATAGACGCTTTCTGACGCCTCTGCAGCAGACGGCTTTTTGAAAACATAGTGACAAAGGAAGAAATTGCTCAAAACAAGCAATTTCTTCTTTTGCCACAATGTTTTCCACTTTTTTTCATAGGTTATCCATTCAATCATAGAGATTTTCTATTTTTTGACAAAATATGTTCAAAGTCGTCTGCTGCAGAATTGTCGTATGAGGGAAAGGGTTAAATAAAAGTATATTTATTTTAATAAAGTTGAAAACATTATGGCAAAAGGAATAACATGCTCATTATGAGCAATTTCTTCTTTTGACACAATGTTTCCAAAAGTTGCATATTAGAATGAGTTAAAACAGAAATAGCATTCATTAAAGAGTAAAGACCCTTTATTGCCTGACACAGTATGTTATATTTTTCACCCACCTAGCATATTGATTAAGGCTTTCAAATTGTGGTACAATTTTCAATCTTGTGTGAAACCACTTTGCAGTGTTGCAATTCTTTTAACCCTTTCCCACAAACAACAAATTTGCTGCAGACGGCTTTGAAACCATCTAGGCAAAAACACAGAAAATCACTAAAAAAGTATGAGCTATTTCTGAACAAAATTGTGGCAAAAGAAGAGATTTGCTCGTTTTGAGCAATTTCACCATTTGTCACTATGTTTTCAAAAGTGTTGTCTGCTGCAGATGCGTCAAAATGCATCTACAAGTGGGAAAGGGTTAAGACCTTGATAAGGAAAAGTAAACTTATGGTGTTTGTCAAACCCCACAATACCTCTCTTATAACTAAATTTAACCCTTTCCCTCATATAGATGCTTTCTGACACCTCTGCAGCAGTCGGCTGATTGAAAACATAGTGACAAAAGAAGAAATTGCTCAAAACGAGCAATTTCTCCTTTTGTCACAATGTTTTCCACTTTTAGTCAAAGGTTATCCATTCAATTATAGAGATTTTCCATTTTTTGGCAAAATATGTTTAAAGTCGTTCACAGCAGAATTGTTGTATGAGGGAAAGGGTTAACTCTACCTTGTTGTTCCCAAGAGACTCGTCTCAGTGGGACAACATAGGATTAGGATGACATTAAAAAGAATTTAAACCCTTTCCCCAATACAACAAATCTGCAGCAGACAACTTTGAAAAAATATCTATGCAAAAATACGTAAAATCTGTGCAAAGGAAAGAATTATTATTGAATAGATCTGAGAACAACAGTGTGGCAAAAGGAGAAATTGCTCAACACACTTGAGCCACAATGATTTAGAAAGACATCTGCTGCAGATGCATCAAATTATGTCTGCAAGTGGGAAAGGGTTAAGAACATGAAAAACATGCCCCTAATCTAGATCTCTGATCTTTTGGTTATTTCTCTTTGGTGGAATTTGTATTCGATTAACCCTTTCCCTCATATAGACGCTTTCTGACGCCTCTGCAGCAGACGGCTTTTTGAAAACATAGTGACAAAAGAAGAAATTGCTCAAAACGAGCAATTTCTCCTTTTGCCACAATGTTTTCCACTTTTAGTCATAGGTTATCCATTCAATTATAGAGATTTTCTATTTCTCGTCAAAATACGTTCAAAGTCGTCTGCTGCAGAATTTTCGTATGAGGGAAAGGGTTAAAAAACACACCTTTTGTTTTACGTTGAAATATTGACATGTGTAATCTAAGTTGAATTCAATCATTACGGAAATGTTGTAATACACTAAAGCATAGCCAATTATTGCCAAGTTTTCAAGGTTTTTGTTTACAATTATTTTAATCAAACAAATATCAGAATTGGTCTGCATTAATCTTTTTCCAATTGCTTAATTGTTTAACAGTCGGCAAAGCAGCACTTTTTAACAGAGTGAGTAAATGTTGTAGATTTTTTTTGTGATTTCAAAATGGTTAAGTTCTTTTCAGGAACAAAAACTTCTTTTCAAAAATGTAAACTATTTTCCACATTCAATAAGTCTGCAGCAGACAAAGGGTTGATACACATGTATTCCAATATAAATATTTCGTTTTTCAGGCTAATGAATCACTTGGTGAATACGGACAACGCAGTGTTACACCACAGAAGGTCAAGGTTCTGCCTGGTTCCTCAGCGTCTCATGAACGAATCCCCGTCAATCAGAAGGTCGTACTCTTGAACCCCGAAGTGGACCAGCGGAGAGACTACGCGCATTACGTGTATCAACAGAGAATTTCGAACATTGATTTGCGACATAGAAATGAGGTGTTGAATCTCTATCTACCATATGTAAACAGTGTGTGAATTGTTTTTAGTGTGTGTTAAACTTTCTGTTTCTATTTACCCTTTCCAATATGCAGATACAATTGCAGCAGAAGACTATTTCTCCTTTTGCCACAATCTTGTTAATTCTATACAGTAATTATACTGTTTATAAAGATTTTCCATGTTTTTTTTGTAGACATATTCAGTCGTCTGCTGAAGATTTGATGAATGTAGGAAAGGGTTAAAGTATCACGAGCAATACTGATTATCACAAGGTTGCCTGTAAATTTTGAAATAATGATTTTTTTTTGTTTCTGTTTATTAAATGAAATGCTTAATATTGTTCAGATCATGATCAACCTGCATGGTAAAGTGTGATCTTACAATCATTTTAACTCCCTTTTTGCTTAACCCTTTCCCTCATACGACAATTCTGCAGCAGACGACTTTAACCCTTTCCCTCATACGACAATTCTGCAGCAGACGACTTTAACCCTTTCCCTCATACGACAATTCTGCAGCAGACGACTTTAACCCTTTCCCTCATACGACAATTCTGCAGCAGACGACTTTAACCCTTTCCCTCATACGACAATTCTGCAGCAGACGACTTTAACCCTTTCCCTCATACGACAATTCTGCAGCAGACGACTTTAACCCTTTCCCTCATACGACAATTCTGCAGCAGACGACTAACCCTTTCCCTCATACGACAATTCTGCAGCAGACGACTTTAACCCTTTCCCTCATACGACAATTCTGCAGCAGATGACTTTAACCCTTTCCCTCATACGACAATTCTGCAGCAGACGACTTTGAACGTATTTTGTCAAAAAATAGAAAATCTCCATAATTGAATGGATAACCTATGACAAAAAGTGGAAAACATTGTGGGAAAAGGAGAAATTGCACGTTTTGTGCAATTTCTTCTTTTGTCACTATGTTTTCAAAAAGCCGTCTGCTGCGGAGGCGTCAGAAAGCGTTTATATGAGGGAAAGGGTTAATTTGGTAAAATTTAGGTATCCGTTTGAGAGTTCATTTTCAATATTTTATCTTCTATAAAGGGGACAGACTGTTTTGCAATGAAACAAAATGTCCTACATGTTGGTCATATTCTTTGATGTTCAAGTTTCAGTATTTTAATGTCGATCTGTGATATATTTTGCTTTTAAAGTTATTATTTTATAAACTATTTTTGTATTTCTGTTAAAGAGTACAGTATCTTATAATTTATTACATAAAATCAAGGGAAAGAATAAACTGTTTCATGAACACTGTTTCTTAATTATTATATAACATTTTCTTGAATCCATCCCCCACTTGCAACTGCATTTTGATGCATCTGTAACAGACGACTTTCGAAACAAGAGGGCCATGATGGCCCTGGATGGCTTACCTGATTTAATATAACTTGGTAAATGGTCACCCAAGGGACACTTGTGCTAAGTTATATCAAAATCAGGCCTATACTTCTGACAAGAAGTTTTTTAAAGTTTTCACTATACATATGTATTCATACAAGGAAATCAAGCCCCATCTTCTGGCAGACATTTTTTGAAACGGATCAGAATAATTTGATCTTGGTAGAGGGTCACCCAAGGAACATCTGTGCCAAATTATTTTCAAAGCGGTCCAGGACCTTTTGACAAGACGATTTTTTTAAATTTTCAGTATACATATGTAAGGAAAACTCTGCCCCCTGATGGCCATGTTTTCAAGGGATCAGAATAATTTGAACAATCCTGAAAGAGGGTCACCCTAGGAACGTCTGTGCCAAATCATTTTCAAATATGTCCAGGACTTTTGGACAAGAAGATTTTTATGTCAAAAATACATTACCAGTCATTTAATACCTGATATATAATCTCAACACCGTTAATTCATCCAGAAAAGAAGCTCGCGCAGCCATGCATAGCCCTCACGCGTGTGTGATACACACGGCCGCCGGTAATACCGGCGCACGGGCCATGTGACCCCCACTTTTAATTTCTGGACACACCAACTGACAGCTAAGAATTTATTTCATTTTTATATTTTATTTCTTGGTCTGTTTAAGGCATTCGCCTTAAACAAGTTATTTTCATTCAGTTATTCAACTACATTAACAACCTAACAACATAATTGGGTAAATTACTAATTGTAATTAAGTTGTTTTTTGTGAACACAACTAACTGAGAAGTCACGGGTGGGTTACCACCCACTATTTCAGTTACGTATCGGGTGCGGTAATGGCCATTCATTCTTTCAACGAAGTTATAGTTACACCGACCCTATTAGCGATAATATATTATTATCGCCTTGTATTACATTATGTATATTAATTAAACATGAACAATTTTGGAAAATATTTGTAAAATCTTTTTCATTGAAATACGTTCCGTGATCAACGGGTATAGTAGAAAATAAAAAATAGAAAAAAATTATATTTTTTGTTGAATCGTATAAATTGTTTTGTTTCATATATATTCTATGTCACATAGTGGTGATCAGAGGCGTGGCTCATAACGGCTGTATGAGACACGCGTCTGTCCTGTTTTGCGTTCACTAAGTACACACAGGATTCACCCTGTGAGTACTTCTCTTCCTGGCCTGCTTCCATTTGGAAACAGTCTGGGTTGAGGAGGACTCACAAAAGCTGGAAGAGTAAGAAGACCCCTAAAAAGGTTTCTCTTAGCTCTACGAGTGAAGCGGAGTTTGAGGGGTTCTCCCAACAATCAGACTCCGCGGCTGTGTTGAGTGAGCAGAAGGTCAGAGCTGTTCCTTCTTCACTCCGCACAACCGCTCAGAGGTCCAGATTAGGAGGTGTAATCAGCTAATTTCCCCACAAATTCCCTCTTAGGAAACAAACCCTATGCTGTGGGTTCTCAATACCCACAGCATAGGGTAAGAGGGTCAAATGAGGATTTTAGACATGCATACGCCCCTTATCTGGAGCTCTGACCGCTCCCCCTCAGCTTCGGCTGGTCCTTCGCGGGACATGGAGGAGCGGATGGCAGCGGCTAATGTCTGTTATTCCGTCGGGAAACAAAGGCCTTCGGGCCAGAAACCGTACGGACACAGTGATGGTTGGCCTCAAGAGTGAGCAACCGTCTGCTGAACGACATTATCTGACGCCAGGTGTTGGGGCTGACCCTTCGGGAGACGCCATGGGTCAATCAAAGGGAAACCTCACTGATTGGCCACCTCTAACACCACACTCTGCAGTAAGCAGTCTTCGGACGCTTACAGAGTGCCAAATTATAATGTCTGCGGACAGAATTCTTTGGAGACCGGTGATAGAGCAGCTTCACAACTGCCTATCATTAGTCAACCGGGTAATGCTTGCGAGCAAAACCTATATGACTCCGGGTAACCGGGTACCGGGCAACCAGTCAGTCATTTCGCCTAGGCGCGACCAGTCACCGGGCAAATCCGGCAGTCATTTAGCGATGACGCGACCGGTCAGTCATTAAGCCATGACGCGACCGGGCAAATTATCAGTCAGTTTAACATGACGCGACCGGGCAGTGGGCAGTCAAGGTAACGAGCAGTCGTTAAGCTAGTACCACTCGTTCTTCGCACAACCGGTCTATACGGATATTCAAAACACTGGTCATTACGCACCAGGCTCAGATATCCAACCGTCTAACATCGGTTATAAGGAGTACAGGACAGATAAATCTTTCCTTTCTCCAAGGGGAATAGTGTTCTTCTGTAGGGATTACACTCCTCAAAAGAATGAGAATAGAAGAGTACGGATATTCAAAACACTGGTCATTACGCACAAGGCCCAGATATCCAGTTATAGGTAGTACAGGACAGAGAAATGTTTCCGTGTCTCCAAGTGGAACATGGTACTTCTCTAGAGATTACACTCCTTCCCCGATACAAAGCTCCGTTTCAAAAGATGTAACGGATCGGTGATAGGCGGGTTAACCAAGCCTACCGGGATCAGCAATACCCACCTGATGGGAATTCACTGTTCCCGGAAGGACACCTCTCGAAGAGGCAGTCCTTAGAAGGAAAACCCCCGATCGGAATAACTCAGGTTTTCCGTGAAAGGGAGGTCGAGACCGTCCCATACGGTTAGTTCGGCGCCGACGATCGATCCAGTGCGACCTCTCTCTACTGCGGAGAGAGGAGGTTCATATCACACGATCGACACCTTAACCCTTTCCCTCATATAGACGCTTTCTGACGCCTCTGCAGCAGACAGCTTTTTGAAAACAGTGACAAAAGAAGAAATTGCACAAAACGTGCAATTTCTCCTTTTGCCACTATGTTTTCCACTTCAAGTCATTGGTTATCCATTCAATTATAGAGATTTTCCATTTTTTGACAAAATATGTTTAAAGTCGTCTGCTGCAAATTAGATGTATGTGGGAAAGGGTTAACACAACAATAAAGTACACCAAGATTGAATATTATTTTCAATCCTTTCTCTTACTTTTATAAGACTGTTGTGTCTTTCAGTTGAAAGACGGATTAGAGTCAAGCATCGTAGGGCTCGACACTCTCCCACCTCCTCGTCTGACGGGCGGGGGCGGGGGGGGGGGGGGGGCAGTCCCCTTCAGATTACGAGCCGGCTGTAGAGCGTTGACCTCTACAGCAGAACATTAAGGAAGTACTTAGGGTGGTGCCTAATACGTTTGCCCGAAGGTTGACGCTTAAACGTCGTTTAAACCTATAATGATTTCGAGCAAAACCTACACTCTGCAGTACAGCAGTCTTCGGACTGCTACAGAGTGCCAAGTTATAATGTCTAAAGTTTTTGGAGACTAGTGATAGAGCAGCCTCACTTCAGCCTATCATTAGTCAACCGGTCAGTAATGGTCAGAGAGAGCTACCATTACTGAACGTTCCCAGAGCTGGGTAACGAGCAGTCGTTAAGTCAAGTTGACTCCAACCGTTTTGTCAATATTATGACATAAGCATTGGACAACCGGGTGTTTTCGAACACAGCCAAGTGAAAATCTCCTTCGCAGAGTTGTCGTTCCTTACACTCATATGAATGTAATGAGTCGATAGTGCTAGAGAATGAGTCAAATGCCTACCGAGTACTCAATTAATCACTGGGCATAAACGGTTGTCGCGTGAACGTTCACAGGGCAGTCAAACTCTTAACTGGGCATAAACGGTTACCGGGCAAACGGTCACCGTGAAAACAAAAAAATTCAACTATGAATTCTTCGGAATTCAACAGTATTCCAATTGACAAATGTCCTCGGACACAGTCATTTGGAGATCGGGCAATGTCTTTAGACATAGCCAGTAAGGCACCGGTCAAACGGGTAATGTCTTAAGACATAACCTTTCGGCAGTCAATCGGGCAGTATGCTGAGACATAGCCGATTAAACAGTCGGCCATCGGGTATGGGGAGTACCGGTCAAATAGTTATGTCGGTCCCCAGGGAGGAGAGAGTGCGTCTCTAGGGACTACACTCCTCCCAAGTAATACCCATCGTACCAATTGTTGGGACGAGTCGATGTCCGACGGTATTACATGGGAGAGATTCAGTTGATTTCATAAATCAATCCCCTATGCTGGCCTACCGGGATCAACCGTTCCCAGAGGATAGTCACTCTGTGAACTCTCTCATACGTGAGCTCGGACCGAAGGTTGATTCCATGCGATCTCATTCTTCTTCGGAAAAGGGATAAATTCCTCGATCATGACTCCTTCATAGGATTCCTCCCACCAATGGGCTAAGTTTTGTGGAAAAGTAGCCAGTTGCTTGGGAAGATTGTTGTGTGGAGTACTGGTGTGAGAAAACCAGGAAATACATGAGTAGGTGAACTGGCCGCCGTGATATAACTGAGAAATTGTTAAAACGGCGTTAAACCACAATCAATCGATCATAGGATTCCTCCATGTCGAATCGGACACTGACATTCCGGTCCAGAACCGGCTTTAGTCAATCCGCACGTCGTCGGGTAAAACCCACGACCCCGTCTTGTCTGACGAATAAGAGACATATCGTGTTCAGTGCTCCATCAGATGATTTACAATTTAGAGCTGGACTCTAAATAAACTATCATTAGTGGGAAGTTACTGCATTCACTGCGTCCATAGGCGCATTTCGGCGTATGCGGCAACATTGTTCACAGGGACAGAACGTACAGTGACTTCTGCAAAGGCATTCTTAGAAGCCCAACCTGTGAAGACACAAGGGACAGGCTAAGTTCGAGCCTAGCTTTCTGCTTCCGCTGGCCCTGCCTTATCAAAGCCCCGTACGGGAGCAAAGTTGGCATACAACCAAGTAGAGCACTGTCCCTAATCCGCGGCTATAGGGAAGCGCTCCTCTCTATTAAACTAACAGGAATGCCATGGAGTGGGTATCAACCTTCCATTCGGTGGTTTCTACAACCGTCTTTCGTCTGGTTCCGGTGAAGACCGGAATAAGACTTATCGACTCAGATTGCGTCTAGTACGGTCGATTAATAAAATGGAATGTTCCGTTTTATCAAGAACGCAATCCGGAACAGCTGTCTGAGCGATTCTTAGACCAAACAGACACCTGTTACCACGTACCGGTTGCTTTTTCATCGAGGAATGACCGTCGATTCTTTGTAAACGGGGAAATGTTCCTTTCAAACACTTCACTTCGATTACCTGCGTTTAGAATTAATTCCCAAAACGGGCAAGTCGGATCTATTCCCCTCAAGAGACTCGTTGTAGGACGTTTCTCGTTGAGCTGGCCCTTCGGACAGACTCGATTCGCTATAAGAGAATCCGATTACCATGTCCTGGATAAGGATCAGTAATTAAGGGAAACGGTCCGATACATGCTTCATACTACACCCGAATTATTTACAGTTCGGGGCAGTGTGTTAAATACTCATTACAGTACAGGGCTTAACTGACTAGGACATGTACATGATCAATAGAGTAGACAGTAGTCCTTCGATTGGCAATAATTATTACTCCCTGAATTGCCCCCATAATTCAAATGAGTCAACTTCCGGTGTCGTTATTCCTTCCTGACAATGACTTTAGAAACACAGTATTGGCCCAGAGATCGTAGTTCAACGTTCTTCTGGCCTGCCTATCGACATAACCGTTACATCTTCATTAGAAGTAGACAGTTCTTACCGATTGGTGGTTTTTTAAGGTACGTCAATCAGTAATTTATGCTTACATTTGTTGCCGACCTCTCGCATTCAAGATTTGGCGATGAACACAACAATTATTGTTCGATGCTCCAATGCGCTTAACTTCAAAGTTCAGATCCATTTCTCTCCAAACTTTTACGTTCTTCGGAAGCGGCCGCTTCGTAAGTTATAAACTGAGACTTAAATTCGTCTTGCTTGGCGAACACTATCAGGGAAGTGAGTTCTTTGCTTTCAGTAAAAACGAATTTCATCAGGTTTTACAGCCGTATGGTTATTCAACCGTTCTTATAAACCTGTATTCCTACTGAGACCAAGTTGCCTTTGGTGCTTCCTAACCCATCACATTTCACAACCTTTCTGTGAACTGTGTTCCCTTAGATATAACCTGATCTTGTACCCTGTCAAGGGTCTTAAGTTCTATATAAAACATTCGAGGGCTGTAAGAGCCACAGTAGGGGTTATTCAACCTCAGGTAGGAGAAGGATATGTCAGCAGCGTATTCAAACACTGGATATCCTATTCCTTTAATTAGTAATAAGATCCTTCTGATAAAGTCTTAAAACGTTTCAATCAGAAATTATTCCTCTCTGGACACACAAGTGGACTCTCAGCGAGTACTTACCTAATTAATACACAAATTACTAAATACATGAACAGTTGTGTTTATATTTAGTAGTACCGTAGGTACTCTTACCAAGTGCTACGATTTCTCGGGACCGGCATTGTGTTGGACGATCCTCCCGACCGATGCTGCAAAGTCATCAGGTATTAAATGACTGGTAATGTATTTTTGACATAAAAATGAAGTTTTTTAAAGTAAAACATATTTTTATTAGAAAATACTTACCAGTCATTTCAGATTCCCGCCTCCCAACCCCGCGTCGTCACCCAACACTAAACGCTGCAAGTTAACGGTGAAATTAAAAGTGGGGGTCACATGGCCCGTGCGCCGGTATTACCGGCGGCCGTGTGTATCACACACGCGTGAGGGCTATGCATGGCTGCGCGAGCTTCTTTTATGGATGAATTAACGGTGTTGAGATTATATATCAGGTATTAAATGACTGGTAAGTATTTTCTAATAAAAATATGTTTTACTTTAAAAAACTTCATTTTCGTTTATACAGTTTCCACTTTTTTGCATAGATGTTTTCAAAATCATCTGCTGCAGAATTTTTGTATGTTGCAAACTGTTAAATCATCATGCACATACAACAAATCTGCAACAGACGACTTTGAAAACATCTACGCAGATGCATCAACATGTGGGAAAGAGTACATAAAACAGATACAAATGGGCTGGCTATAAATGTCAACAGAAACCAGACCTACCCAGTCAAGTACCTATGAGTTCCTATGTCAAACACTAATCAAAGCACCGCTGGGGTTCCTAACAAATGTATCAAAGATATCAAGTAGATTAACCCTTTCCCATATACAACAAATCTGCAGCAGATGACTTTTAAATCATACCAACAAAGTATGGAAACGTTTTAAATAAAAAGAATGTACAATTATATTAAGTAAATTAGTAAACATTTTAGCAAAAGTAGAAATTGCCCATTATTATGAGTAATTTCTCCTTTATCTCGGTGTTTTCAATTCAAATTGATCTGGTAGCTCCTACTTTAGAGATGGCATCACACTATTTTTCCTCAAATGATTTCAAAGTACAAACATTCCAAAACTATTGTCTCAGGTAATTGGATAATAGTGAGAAACCATCAATTGGAAAAAAACCCTGTAAACATCAGAGCATTTTCGGATGTCCTGATCGTGGCGATCACTGATAACTCTTACCATATGGTTTATTTCAAACATTCTGCAAGTTTATGATATTCATTAAGTATTTCTAAATCCATCAAACAGTTCATGCCAAACCTATGAACTCTTCATCGTAAAACTTGATACCAAATAAAATGCCTACAATGAAATACTAGACACCCTCATTAAATATTTAGTATATTTCAAAGCATTTTGGTAATCAATGCTAGATTGATCTGAGATTAAGGCTATTTTCAACAGTATTTCAGTTACAGCATGGTGGCTCAAACTTACAATATCTAGATTGACAGCTCTAATTATTACGGACAGAGCTATCATGGCTTATTTTGGTAATTTATAAAGTATACCAGCCAGTGTCAATATACTGTTTCACAGATACTAACATTATAATAACTTAAAATATATGTTGACCTTGAAGCATTGTGATGTCTTTGTCAACTGTGACCTTCAAGGTTGTCATTTTGTTTGGAAACTGAAAACAACACAATTTATAAAATGGGTTATGCAATACAAAAAACTATCAACAGTTGTTTTGTGGTTTGATACCATCTTCATATGCTTTAGCTAGCTGGCCAGAAGACAAAACCCTGATCTGACTACACCAAGGTGATGATTTCTAGTTCAAAATTATTTAGCTTTCATAGGCTCATTCTGATTTTGTACACTTTGTACAAGCATCAGACGGCTGCTTGTAATTTAAAGAGGCGGAGTGAGATACATGCGAGCCCCGGTGTGTTACCCTACCCCTTTCTGATAAGACACTTTGGTTATTTTGCTGCTCTGAGTATGTAACACTTACGCCCAAAAGGTGTTATTTCTTGGAAAGGACAAGTGTTTGGTTTTATTGGGCTTCAAGCCTTCAACACCATTTTCAACATTATTTCAGTTATATCATGGCAACCAAAGGACAAGTACTTGACCTCTGGTTGGGAGGGACGTAAAAGCACCTGCATAAAATGCCAGTTAGTAACCAAACCTCTAGATTTACAGTCAAACGTATTAATCACTAGTCCACTTAGCCACTAATGTTTTTTTCTGTAATATTGCTCATAAAATGAGACCGCCTTGGTGGTGTAGTGGTCGAGGTTCTGCCTCAGGTAGTGGTAGAGGTTCTGCCTCAGATAGTGATAGAGTGTCTGCCTCAGGTAGTGGTAGAGTGTCTGCCTCAGATAGTGGTCGCAGGATCGATCCCATGATGCGTCAAACCAAAGACTTAAATAATGGTAGTAATAGCTGCCTGGTTGCAGGGTTGGCTGGATCAGGATAAATGGAAAAGTAGAACTGGTAATTCACCCAGGAGACTCTGTGATATATATAACTGAAAACATTGTTTAAAGTGGCGCAAAACACCAAACAATCAATCACAAAATGATGTACATGTATGGATTAATTCCATTTGTCTTATTGCAATCAGCAGATATATATTCACTTGACTTTATCTACTCATTTGACATCTGACATCAATAAGGAAAAGAATCTTGAACCTGACCATGAAATAACCAATTAACCCTTTCCCTGTTGCTCATGAAATGTGATGTCTCATTTGGAAACATTATGGGAAAAGGTTAAAAGGCAATTTCTCCTTAAATGAAAATGTTTTCTTTTCCGTCTGAAATTATTGCCAACATTTCTACTTTTACCATTATGTTGGGTTTTTTCTGTCAGAAGTTATTGTTAACATTTCTTATTTCCTTTGACATCTAGCAGCTTTCAATGAGTGACAGCCTTGGACAACAGTTCTACAGCGAGTACACAACATTTTCAAAAATTGTAGGAAACAGACAACAAATTTCTTGCAAATATAATTCCCCTTTTTCAAACAATGTTTTCAACTCTGTGTCAAAATTATACATTCATTTATCCATAAATGATCACCTCTTTTCAATCTCATCAGATGCTTTCAATTTGGGAGTGTCTAACAAAGCATTATAATGGGGATAATTATATACAACAGACAGGGTTGAAGTACAGGGCATACCTCAACCCTTTCACACATGCAGCAGACCACTTTTGAAAACATTATTGGAATAGGAGTAATTATTCCTAATGAGCCATTTCTACATTTGCCACTTGTTTCAACTGAATTCAATAATTGCACTTTTAGTTAAAGAGGTTTTCCCAATTTTTGGCTCCATGAGATATTTAAGAAGTTGTCTGCTGCAGATTGGTTGTATCTGCTAAAGGGTTACAGCCAGCAGGAATCATAATAAAATAGCCATGTGAGTAGACTATTAACAAGGTATTTCTTATAAATAAATTTGCCTCTCAGACCAATTAACCCGTGTCCAGGTTTCCCCCCTTTATTTAGCCCTGATCTTTGATATAAACAGCCTTATTATTTTGTTTTATGTGTTTGCTAAAAGAAGAGCAGTCCCATTAGTTTTAGGTCAATATAACTTAACCCTTTCCCTCATATAGACGCTTTCTGACGCCTCTGCAGCAGACGGCTATTTGAAAACATAGTGACAAAAGAAGAAATTGCACAAAACGTGCAATTTCTCCTTTTGGCACAATGTTTTCCACTTTTAGTCATAGGTTATCCATTGAATTATAGAGATTTTCCATTTTTTGACAAAATACATTCAAAGTGGTCTGCTGCAGAATTGTCATATGAGGGAAAGGGTTACCAATAATGCCATATCAAGAGAGGCAACATGACCAATAGTCACCAGACCCGATTCATTTAAAAGTTTCTGATTGTTTGCTACATGATTGACAAAACAAGTGTTAAAGCAAAACAGGTCGGAGTTACATTTCATTTTCAATAAAATGTCAAAAACAATTGCCTCCATGAAATCTCATTCATGTTTGAAACTTTGGAGTGACTGAGATTAGCTCACTAAGTGAAATTTTAGAAATAGATTGTGAACCCTTATAGTTTTATCAAATCTGCATGATAATTCATCAGAATATTCATCTCATTCAAATATCAATGAGTAAAGATTGAGACTGTCAGGTTCATCAGAGCATCTATCTCCTTCAAATCTCAGTCAATTTTGAAACTGGGTCATATAATGTCAAAAGTAGTTTACTATATATAGGTCATGCAACTTTTAGAAAATTTGTGTGAACACTCTGGATGCTACATTTTTCATTTAATCTTTATAATAAAAGTTCATCAGATTATATTTCAATCAAATGTCAGTCAAGTTTGATACAGGCTCAAGCAGGGTAAAAAGAAAAGTTCAAATTTTAGAAATACCTTGTCAACACTCTTGAAGCCATATATTTATCAATGTTCATGAAACCATATTTTATCAACTGCATAACCCCTTTGGTGGACCCCACAGAGATGACGTAGCCGGGTCAGCGTCCGAGAGTCAATTCGAGGCCAATTAGTGTCTGCGACAGTTGATCTTTGTAAAGTTTGCCATAATAGGACTAACAAACATACAAGGTCACTTCTAAGGTTCAATTTTAGAAACATTATGAACTCTCTAGAGACCACATTTCTCATCCAATCATCAGGAATATTATAAGGGCATTTGTCTGTTTTAACTCCTTTTCAAGTTCGAAACAGGACTTCATGGGTCACATTTTGATGTACATCTTATCATAAATGGTTATTTTACTCAGGTGAACAATACAAGGCCATCATGGCCCTCTTGTAACTATTATCAGTACTGCTAATATAACTCATCAGAGAGGTAAAAAGGTAAGGCATCAATGTACTTTTATTGGTACCAAATGGTCATTCTGGACACAAGTCAAAGAGAAGAGCCAATTGAAAGGGAGGCTTACCTAGACTGGAAACAATCCGTTCTACATCGTATAATGCATTGCATGTTTAACAATTTCCTTCATATCAACGCTTTCTGACACCTCTGCAGAAGAAGGCTTTTTGAAAACATAGTGACAAAAGAAGCAAAAGAAAGCTTAAAACAAGCAATTTCTCCTTTTGCCACAATGTTTTCCACTCTTAGTCATAGGTTATCCATTCAATTGTAGAGATTTTCTATTTGTTGACAAAATATGTTCAAAGTCGACTGCTGCAGAATTGTGGTATGTGGGAAAGGGTTAAGCCTTTCCTGGATACATGTACATGAATGTCTGCAGCCGAATTTTGAAACAAATCAAGCAATTTCTCATTTTCCACAATGTTTAGCAATTTCTCGATCCTTTGCCACACTATTTTCAGCTCTTTTCAATCTTTTTTATTTTCATTTATAGATATTTTCCTTATTTTTGTCTATATGTTTTGCAAAGTCGTCTGCTGCAGATTTGTTTTATGTGGGACAGGGTTAATATTATACTTAAAATTGTCCAGATGCAACAGCTTTTCTAAGCGGAAATTTACTCTAAAATCAGTGTAATCCCTTTCTACATACAGAATCCTTCTTACGCCTCTATAGCAGTCGACTTTTGCCACAATGTTTATTCAACTCTGTTCAATAATTTCATTTATAGAAAATTTATATAGTTTTGCCTATTTGTTTTCAAAATCGTTTCCTGCTGATTTGTTATATGTGGGAAAGGGTTGTAAAAAATTCATGGAGACAGTGATACACAGTGATACACAGTGATACACAGTGATACACAGGCTAATCTGAGTTTATTATCTTTACATAATGTAGTTAAATCTTTGCCAAACATGCAGACACACTTTTGTATATCTGCAGCAGACGACTTTTGAAATCATATTGGAAAAAGCAGAAGTTTCTAATCATGTTTTCAACACTATAGAATAACTATACTTTCAATATTTTTGCAAACATGTTATAAAAAGGAGTCTGCTGCAGATTAATTATATGAAGGGTTTAGTTGATTTTTTGACTTAGTCTCGTGTCTGTCTTGGCATTCCTGTTTGCTTTGCCAGTTATTCAGAGCAGATGCTTTGGAGCGGTACCCAAACACAATCAGCTTGGCCGAATATTGCAACTTGTGTTTGTTTTCATTGTAAACAAACAGCTCTTGCAAAAGTTTATTTAATATAATCGATTTATAAACAGTCAGCTGCAACATATTGCCCACACATGCAGGCTTTACTACATATCTTACCCTTTCCCACATACAACAAATCATCTGCAGCAGATGACTTTGAAAACATCTATGCATATATAATTAACCCTTTTCCCCCATGCAACAAATCTGCAGCAGACAACTTTGAAAATATGAAGGCAAAAACACAGAAAGTCTCTA
Organism: Serripes groenlandicus; assembly: GCA_031761405.1. Lineage (NCBI taxonomy): Eukaryota > Metazoa > Mollusca > Bivalvia > Cardiida > Cardiidae > Serripes > Serripes groenlandicus. The sequence continues at coordinate 36,538,716 of JASEVX010000007.1, forward strand.
TAAATGAAGGAAAAATTACTGAGCAATATCTCGTTGCTCGTTTTGAGCAATATCTCCTGTCCTGATGTTTTGAAAAGTCATCTGCTGCAGATGCATCAACAATGTGTCTATAGGTGGAAAAAGTTTAAGAGTAAGAAAATCTCTATATAAATGAAAATGTAATTACTGAGTTGAAAACATTGTGGCAAAAGTAGAAAGTGCTAATTATGAGCATTACTTCTCCTTTTGTCACAATGTTTTTTAAAAAGTCGTCCCTTACAGAAAATGTATCTGTATGAGGTTAAAGGGTTATAACAGGAATTAGTCACAAAGATATTTTACCAAGAACTGTTTTAGAATCAGAGGCATGAGAAGGTCTTTGTCCAATAAAATCAGTCTCCTCATTCAATTGAAATCCAATGATGAGGTACTCAAAATTGATTGATTGAATGATTGGGGCTTAACGCCGTTTTCAACAAGAATTCAGTCATATCACAGCGACCAGTTCACCTACTGATGCGTGTCCTGGTTTTCCCACACCAGTTCACCACACAACGTACCTTCCAAGCAACTGGCTGCTTTTCCACATAGACTGTTAAACAGCCCATTGGTGAAAGATGAATGACGCAGGTCACAGTGACTTTTGTCAAATCAGAAAGAATGTTGGCCGAGCTGGGATTCAAACTCACAACCCCTGGATTGACAGCCTGCAATGCTACAGGGGGCTCAGCGGTACTCAAAATAGTTATGTAATTTGAGACATTTCTTTGAGTACTAACAACATAGGTTTTTGAGAGCAAATAAAGTTATAAGATCCTTAAATATGCCCTTAACCCTTTCCCCCATACGACAATTCTGCAGCAGACGACTTTGAACGTATTTTGTCAAAACATAGAAAATCTCCATAATTGAATGGATAACCTATGACAACAAGATGTGTTTGTGAAACACTGATGCCCCCGAATGGCAACATCTAGGTCAAAGGTCAAGGTCGCCATGTCAATTTTTTTTTTTTCGAGAATGGCAACATCTAGGTCAAAGGTCAAGGTCGCAAGGTGAACAATTTTGGTATTGACAGAAAGGTCATGTCACAAGGTATATACATGTGAAATATGGTAGCCGTACCTGTTATGGTTCAAAAGTAGTGGTCAAGGTTAAAGTTTTTTTTCGAGAATGGCAACATCTAGGTCAAAGGTCAAGTCACAAGGTATACGCATGTGAAATATGGTAGCCTTACCTGTTATGGTTCAAAAGTAGTGGTCAAGGTTTAAGGTTTTTTTGAGAATGGCAACATCTAGGTCAAAGGTCAAGGTCGCAAGGTCAAAGATGTTGGTACTGACAGAAAGGTCATGTCACAAGGAATACACATGTGAAATATGGTAGCCGTACCTGTTATGGTTCAAAAGTAGTGGTCAAAGTTAAAGTTTTTTTCGAGAATGGCAACATCTAGGTCAAAGGTCAAGGTCGAAAGGTGAACAATTTTGGTATTGACAGAAAGGTCATGTCACAAGGTATACACATGTGAAATATGGTAGCCGTACCTGTTATGGTTCAAAAGTAGTGGTCAAGGTTAAAGTATTTTTTGAGAATGGCAACATCTAGGTCAAAGGTCAAGGTGAAAAATTTTGGTACTGACAGAAAGGTCATGTCACAAGGTATACGCATGTGAAATATGGTAGCCTTACCTGTTATGGTTCAAAAGTAGTGGTCAAGGTTAAAACTTTTTTTTAGAATTGCAACATCTAGGTCAAAGGTCAAGGTAGCAGCAAGGTCACAAATATTGGTACTAACAGAAAGGTCATATGTCACAAGGAATACACATGTGAAATATGGTAGCCGTACCTGTTATGGTTCAAAAGAAATGGCCAAGGTTAAAGTTTTTTTCGAGAATGGCAACATCTAGGTCAAAGGTCAAGGTCGCAAGGTCAAAAATGTTGGTACTGACAGAAAGGTCATGTCACAAGGAATACACATGTGAAATATGGTAGCCGTACCTGTTATGGTTCAAAAGTAATGGCCAAGGTTATTTTTTTTTTCGAGAATGGCAACATCTAGGTCAAAGGTCAAGGTCGCAAGGTCAAAAATGTTGGTACTGACAGAAAGGTCATGTCACAAGGAATACACATGTGAAATATGGTAGCCGTACCTGTTATGGTTCAAAAGTAATGGCCAAGGTTAAAGGTTTTTTTGAGAATGGCAACATCTAGGTCAAAGGTCAAGGTCGCAAGGTCAAAAATGTTGGTACTGACAGAAAGGTCATGTCACAAGGAATACACATGTGAAATATGGTAGCCGTACCTGTTATGGTTCAAAAGTAGTGGTCAAGGTTAAAGTTTTTTTCGTGCAGACAGGCCAAAAACTATATGCCCACCGAATCGGTGATTCCGGGGGCATAAAAGGTGGAAAACATTGTGGCAAAAGGAGAAATTGCACGTTCTGTGCAATTTCTTCTTTTGTCACTATGTTTTCAAAAAGCCATCTGCTGCAGAGGCGTCAGAAAGCGTCTATATGAGGGAAAGGGTTAATCTATGGATGTGTCACTAGACTTTGATGTCATTAAGTTATAGCCTTTTCTACATAATCATTCTTGATGCATCTGCAGCCAACAAAACTTCAAAACATTTTGTGTTCCAACTATATTTAACCCTTTCCCTCATATAGACGCTTTCTGACGCCTCTGCAGCAGACAGCTTTTTGAAAACATAGTGACAAAAGTATCAATTGCTAAAAACGAGCAATTTCTCCTTTTGCCACAATGTTTTCCACTTTTAGTCATAGGTTATCCATTCAATTATAGAGATTTCCTTTTTCTTGACAAAATATGTTCAAAGTCATCTGCTGCAGAATTGTCGTATAAGGGAAAGGGTTAAATAAAATTATTATACTTAGAATTATAGAGATTTTCAGTAATTTTGCACAGTTGTCTGCTGCAGATGTCGCAGGTAGGAAAGGGTTTATACAGATCATACGAAATTCAAATATTTTTAAAACATTCTGCCATTTTATTTTTACATATTTCTACATTAAAGAACCTTTCCATTCAATGATCAATACCTATTAATTAGATTACTGCAAAACTTTAACAAACAAACAATAACCCTGGGGATCTCACTAAAATGTAAGGACACGAGTTCACCACAGCACTGGCAAATAAACGCCAGATGGACCATTTCTAAAGTAAATATCACTTTGACCTTGACCTTAAGTAATTTGTCTCAACTGTAAAATCTAACCAATAAAATACCGATGGCACAGGCAATATATTTGATGTTGATTTGTTGGTGCTTTTTTAAAATTGAATGAAATTAAGTCAAGTCATTCTTACAACCAATTTAACCCTTTCCCTCATATAGACGCTTTCTGACGCCTCTGCAGCAGACGGCTTTTTGAAAACATAGTGACAAAAGAAGAAATTGCACAAAACGTGCAATTTCTCCTTTTGACACAATGTTTTCCACTTTTTGTCATAGGTTATCCATTTAATTATGGAGATTTTCTATGTTTTGACAAAATACGTTCAAAGTCGTCTGCTGCAGAATTGTCGAACGAGGGAAAGGGTTAACACTTTCCCACAGATTTCAGAAGTTGGAGCAGACGTCTTTCAAAACCATTGTGTGGCAATAGAGGAATTGACTCAAAATTAGTTATTTCGATTCCGGCCACAATATTTTCAACCCTATTCAATAATCACAACTTAACATAATTATCATAGAGTTTTCAGAGATGCCAACTATTCATAACAAGCGATAGTAATGATTTTTCCACCGGATGTGCATGCAAAATGCTGCATTCTGAAGCCAAATTCAGCATTAGATTATAGCAAATCTTTATTATGTAAATATGTAGGAAAAGTAAAAATAACTATTCATGAAAGGCAATAGTAATTTTTCAGCATTTGATTATAGATAAACATTATCATGTAAATTTGTTGGAAAATAAAAATAAGAAAAGAAACTGTGTTCCCATATTCTTTTGCTTCAATTATGTTAAAATAACAGAGTCCGAACCCCCAAAATAGTCCGAACCCCCAAAAAAATTGGCCATGACCCGTCTTGGGCCGAAGCCATATTTGATATTTTTCCACACCCTTTTCCCAGGCCTATAAAGTGGGGGGAATGAAGATAGAAAGAAAGAGGTGGGTGGGATAATCCTTGCTAAACTAGAGATTGCTTTTTTGAAAAAGTGCTTGTCTCCCCATTTGTGTGGTCTTAAGGGAGGAAAAGAAATGATGGAGTAAAAATCAATAGGGGTCATCTACAGGTTAGGAGAAACCTGCACACCAAGTATGAAGTTCCAGGGCATAAGCGGTCTTGAGTTATTGAGTAAAAAACCGATTTTTCAGCTGAAGGTTACCATGACCTTGACCTTTGACCTTGTGATGTCAAAATCAAACAAAATCAATAGGGGTCATCTAATAATTAGGACCAACCTGCACACTAAGTATGAGTAATTGAGTAAACAAAAATTGTTCAGGTGAATGTTACTGTGACCTTGACCTTTGACCTTGTGACCTCAAAATCAAACAAAATCAATAGGGGTCATCTACTCGTTAAGACCAACCTGCGAATCTAAGTATGAAGTTCCTCGACATAATCATTCTTTAGTTATTGAGCGGAAACCATTTTTCAGCTGAAGGTTACCATGACCTTGACCTTTGACCTAGTGACCTCAAAATCAAAAGGGGTCATTTGCTGGTGGTAACCAAACTTCACACCAAGTATTAACTTACATGGCCAAAGCCATTAAGCAAAAACAATTTTTCAGCTCATTGTCACTGTGACCTTTCAGCTGAAGGTCACTGTGACCTTGACTTTAGATGTACTGACCTCAAAATCAATAGGGGTCTTCTACTGGGCATGGCAAACCTGCATACCAAGTAAGGAGTTCTTCGGCCTAAGCTTTCTTCAGTTATTGAGCGGAAACCATTTTTTACCTCACAAGGTCACCATGACCTTGACCTTTGACATTCTGACATCAAAATCAATAGGGGTCATCTACTGGTCATGACCAACCTGCATACCAAGCATGAAGTTCCTATGCCCAAGCGTTCTTCAGTTATTGAGCGGAAACAAGTGTGATGGACGTGACCTTGACCACTGTGACCTTGACCTTTGACCTAGTGATCTCAAAATCAATAGAGGTCATTTGCTGGTAGTGACCAACCTGCACACCAAGTATGAAGTTCCTGTGCCCAAGCAAAAACAATTTTTCAGCTCAATGTCACTGTGACCTTACAGCTCAAGGTCACTGTGACCGCGACTTTAGACGTACTGACCTCAAAATCAATAGGGGTCTTCTAATGACCATGGCCAACCTGCATACCAAGTATGGAGTTCCTCTGCCCAAGCGTTCTTCAGTTATTGAGCGGAAACCACGTTTTACCTCACACGGTCACCATGACCTTGACCTTTGACCTTCTGACATCAAATTCAATAGGGGTCAGCTACTGGTCATGACCAACCTGCATACCAAGTATTAAGTTCCTACGCCCAAGCGTTCTTCAGTTATTTAGTGGAAACAAGTGTGACAGACGGAAGGACGGAAGGACGGAACGGGCAAAAACAATATGTCACCCCCATGTATGGGGGGAGACATAATAATCTATCTATATCACCTACAGTTCAATGGATTACCCGCCTCTTTCTACTAGATAGAATTACCTAATAACTAAGCTACCTGTAATAAATGAACAATACTTACCATTGTCAACAATAATGTATAAATTTAATAATCGTCAATCTATTAGAATTAAAAAAAAAATTGCGAAAGATCCAAAATCTATTTTATATTTGTTGACATCGTAAAAAATGCATTTTACAAACATGAACCAACCAAAATAATAATGATAAAGCATAATTAGCTGTGTCAGTCACAGTCCGTGTGTGTTCTGCGGTGACTTTTCCTGATTTTCATAATTTACTTTGTCTTTAAAACTAAAATATTCACAATCTGACCTAGCGAAACATTCAATCTTCAGCGAGGGAAATAACAAGCCACCCCAACATCCGCAAGGCAGTTTGTGATTGGTCATCAATGAAGCTGGCTCCTCCAATCAAAATAACAGATATTGTACTGACATTTGGACGGACCCACATTCGGAAACTACTCGCCGATTTTCCAATCGCAACGGACGTTTTTCACAATTTTTGTATTTATATTATTATTTAGAAATATCATAATGATTTCTCACGCTGGTGTAATAGCGTAACCGGGACTTCGAAATCACAATGATTACGCCGATATCGTAATACTTGGCATCTCCGAGTTTTCTGTAATTAAGCCGTCCCACGATAAAACCAACATTATGGTATCTGCGTAAAGTATCGACCCGGATCGACCTAATCATGCCAAGCAGGCTAATACGGGCCGACATATTCTTAAGGGGATAGAGGTATCGAGTAATGATTCCTGAAACAGAAAATCCATGAGGCGAAAAGTGTCTGTCCGGGTTAGCCTACGCGGCATGCTTAGGCTGATCTGGTTCGATACTTTACGCGGAGTCCACAATGTTAGTTTTCTCGCGTGACAACTCAAATATGATTTCAGATGTTTCAATAGTTGTCTGCTGCAGATTTGTTGTATGTGGGAAAGAGGTTAAATGGTTCTTGGTCTATAAAAAGAGACCTGCGGGCAAAATTGGTAAACTAGATAAATTCATCCCTGTCACATTTTGTCTACATTTTGTAATTTTTCGAGAGACAAATCTGTCCAATATTGGCCAATATACATATTTCATAAAAATTAATCTTCCACTTGGCCAACAAGATGAGAAAAAAAAGAGATTTAGCAAATTGGTTTGCTAGCAGTAACCACTATACAAATTGTACATATAGACATACAAACATATTATACCGAGAAACCGAGTAATAGCTTGAATCTACTTGTCTAGGAATTCTGAGCCTTCAGACAAATTTAACTCCCCTTTCCTTTGAAAATAACATTGCTTAACAAGAGGGCCATGAGGCCCTGGAATCGCTCACCTGAGAATGGGCTATTTAAAACATAACTCTTTCAGCACCAATTGCAATATCATCAAGACAAAATTTCTGACAAAATTTTAAGCTGCTCAAGTCAAAAATGCGATCCCTATAGTGTTAACTAGATTGTTCTACAATTTGGCCTAGTGACTTAGTTGTTGACCTGACCTGACCCATATTCGAACTAACCCTATATATCATCAAGACAAATATTCTGACAAAGTTTCAACATACTCAAGCCAAAAATGTGGCTTCCAGAGTGTTAATAAGACTTTCCTTAAATTTGGCCTTGTGACCTAGTTTTTGACCCAACATGACGTGTATTTAAACTTGGCATAGATATCATCAAGACAAATTATCTGACAGTTTCAACATGCTCAAGCCAAAAATGTGGCTTCCAGAGTGTTAACAAGATTTTTCTTAAATTTGGCCTAGTGACCTAGTTTTTGACCGGACATGACCCATATTCAAACTTGGCCTAGATATCATCAAGACAAACTTTCTGACAAAGTTTCAACATGCTCAAGCCGAAAATGCGGCTTCTAGAGTGTTAACAAGATTTTCCTTCAATTTGGCCTAGTGACCTAGCTTTTGACCCAACATGACCTATATTCGAACTTGGCCTAGATATCACTAAGACAAACATTCTGACACAGTTTCAACATGCTCAAGCCAAAAATGCGGCTTCAAGAGTGTTGACAAGATTTTCCTTAAATTGGGCCTAGTTTTTGACCCGACATGACCCTGTTTCGAACTTAGCCTAGATTTGATTGAGATATATGTTCTGATAAACTTTCATGAAGATTGGATGCAAAATGTTGCCTCTAGAGTATTAACAAGCAAATGTTGACGACGGACGACGAACGACGGACAAAAGGCGATCACAAAAACTCACCTTGAGCACTTTGTGCTCTGGTGAGCTAAAAATGAAAGATTGCTGAAAACATGTAATTTGTTCTGTATACCCTCAATGGTTTCACCATGCCTACAATTTTAAAATATGACAATGTTTTAACTCAGAAATTTCCAGTCAAACAAAAGAACTGTTAAAATTTCATAATGAGTAATGGGTAACCCATTATTTGTATTTGAATCAGACCATTAATTTCAGAGATGAAGATTTCCAATGTGTTTTGCCTTTGAAACCTTTCTGATACCATGGTAACAGAGTACTATTCTAAATTTGACAGAACTTATAATTTGAGCATTTCTTAAAGATCATTACCTTAATTAAAAACATTCCTATGAAGTTTTAATAAAATTGACTCAAGATATACGAAAAACATAAGGAGAAATTGCTCCTTTTGCCACAATGTTTTCGACTCTATCCACTGATCATATATTCATTTCTTGAGATTTTCTACATATTTGCCTAGATGTTTTCAAAGACGTCTGCTGCAGATTTGATTGTTGTATTTGGGAAAAGGTTAGAAAGAATAGATGAAAATATGGGTTAATTATCTCTATGAATGAAAGTATAATTATTGAGAAATGTTGAAAACACATTGTGGCAAAAGGAGACATTGCTCATTATGAGCAATTTTACCCATTTTCCACAACCTTTTCAAAAGTAGTCAGTGCTGCATAGGCATCAGAAAGCATCTATATGTTGGAAAGGGGCGACTGCATTGAAACATCTCAGGTAAAATGTATCATCTTGTAAATTGAAATTGTAAATTTAATAGAGTTGAAAAAATTATGGGTTTCAACATTTGTGTTGTGCGTATCATTAATCACCTATATGAGGGAAATTGTTAACCACTTAATTCTTTTGGCCCTAAAGTACTAGCCTGATTGCACCACCCCATCGACACCCTCGCGAAATCAGAATTGACAAAAATCTAACCTCAGGTCCAATTTTACAAGTTTGCAGAAAAAAACCAATAAGAGATATAATTTATGGAACAGTCACCCACTGGAAATTACCACCATTACAAATTAAGACATTGTTCTTTTCAATTACGGTACAATCAATAACATAGAAAACTGTGAATGCGTCCCCTCGTAACACCAACGTAACTGTGCCATTACCATACAGTCATACGCTTTAAAACTCTTAGCACTCTCCGTAATGATTTTCTCAATTATTTGCAAACAATGGTGATTAAAATCAGACTGCAAAAAATGTGCAGATTGATCTTAATCCTCCATGATTTTCAAATAAATGGTTTTAAAAATCCTATGCAATGTATGACAATTTTAATGAGCTCAATGTCAATATTATACAAAATTCTACCCTTTCTCACATGATGATTACTTCACAGCGCTGCAGCAGACAACTCAGAACAAAATAGTGGCAAGAGGAGAAATTGCTCATAGTGAGAAATTTCTCCTTGAAACACAATGTTTTCAACATAATTATCTAAATTTTTGTCCTGATGTTTTCATTGTTGTCTGCTGCAGATTTATTGTATGTGGGAAAGGGTTTAAGGGAGATATATCCCTGAAAATAGAAGCAAAGTATGCAAAATTCTAGTAACTAATTACTTTCCTGGTAATTACAGGTACTTAACTGTGCCGAGAACAATAATAACGACAGCCGTCACTGCGTTTCTAGTCAAACGACATCTTTTATTTCTTCATAAGCAGATATTTAATTGCAGCATTTTCAATCTTTGGTGCTGTTTAACCCCATGATGCCTTGTTTGGAGTTTAAAGAGCAATCATTCAATGAGAATTTTGAGGGTGAAATACTGCTTCCTTTACTTTTACCCTTTCCCATCTGCAGACGCACTTTGATGCAATAGCAGCAGATGACTTTTAGAAATATTGTTGTCAAAGGTGAAATTACTCATGATGAGCAATTTCTCTTTTGGCCGCCCGGCCGGGTAGCTCAATTGGTAGCGTATCTGACTCGTGATCTGGAGGTCACGGGTTCGATACCCGGTTGCGGCGCGTTCTTTCGGGCGATGTTTTCCATTGCCTCTCACCTCTGATCTATGTGAGAAAGTAGTCAGTGGCTTCGAAAGAATGTTGTGTAAGTACTGGTGTGGGAAAGCCAGGAAAACATGGGTAGGTGCACTGACCGCCGTGATATGACCAAAGCTGTTGAAAGCGGCGTTAAACTCCAAACAAACAAACAAACAAATTCTCTTTTGGCCACAATGTTTTCAACTTTATTTAACAATTAAGCTATCTTTTATAGATATTTTTCAGGTTTTTGTCACCATGTTTTCAAAATCGTCTGCTGCAGATTTACCGTTTGTGGGAAAGGGTTAATCCTTCCCCAGTGCACATGCAGATGCATTTCGAAACACCTACATCATAAGGCTGTTAAATACATTGTGGCAAAGGGAGGTTTTCCTCATTAAGAAGCAAAGTTTTCTACTTGATTCAATAGTTGTAAGAGATTTCACCATTTTGTTGCCTAGACATGTTCAAAAGTTGTCTGCTGCAGCTTTGGATTAAATGGGAAAGGTGAAAGAGTTGAGATCACATGCTGAAGTTCTTTTTGCAGTATAAGCTAAAAACAATCGTTCATTGAAAAGTAATGCCTTATGATGTCAGTTTCAAACATATCAATTTTTCAAAAAATGCTATAACTGTTTTTACCTCAAATAACAATTTTTGGGAGTTGTGTATGGTTTTAAAAATAAAAATTTAAATTACTTTCTGAAAAATATGAAAAATGATTGTACAGTGCTGATTTTCCGATTTTTTTCAAAAGTTACTTGTGTATCATAGAAAGGATTAATACAATATAATCTGAAAACTATAGGTAAACTTATTTAACCCTTTCCCACATACAACAAATCTGCAGCAGACGACTTTGTAAATGTCTGCTCGAAAATATAGAAATCTCTATAATTGTAGGTATAATTACTGAAAAAAGCTGAAAACATTGTGGCAAAAGGAGAAATTGCTGGTTTTGAGCAATTTCTCCTTTTGTCACAATGTTTTCAAAAGTTGTCTGCTGCAGATGTGTCAAAATGTGTCTACAGGTGGGAAAGGGTTGAAATAATACAATTTATTCTGAATACTATAGGCAAACTTAATTAACCCTTTTTATACTTTCAGATGCATTTTGAAAAATAGGACCATGAATAACTGTGCCCAAACATGGTTGACCATGGTGAAATTAAATTTACCATTGTTCAACAAAGGTTGATGATAGCCGCTCAAAACACTGACAGTCGTCAACCATGGCCATATTTCCCAGGAGGAAAGGAACATGTTCTCCTCTTTCAACAATGTATTTACATCTATTCAATAATAATACACTAATTTAACCCTTTGCCACATACATTTTCTTTCTGGCAGATCTGCAGCCGACAACTTTGAGAATAACGAATCATTTTTGACCTACACCATGACAATGTCCTACAGCTACCATCACCATTAACCCTTTCCCTCATACGACAATTCTGCAGCAGACGACTTTGAACGTATTTTGTCAAAACATGGAAAATCTCCATAATTGAATGGATAACCTATGACAAAAAGTGGAAAACAATGTGGCGAAAGGAGAAATTGCACGTTTTGTGCAATTTCTTCTTTTTTCACTATGTTTTCAAAAAGCTGTCTGCTGCAGAGGCGTCAGAAAGCGTCTATATGAGGGAAAGGGTTAACCTTTTTCCCACATATAGACGCTTTCTGACCCCTCTGCAGCAGACGACTCTTGAAAACATTGTGACAATGTTTCCATATGTATTCAATAATTCAAGTTGCATGTATAAATAATTCAATATATTCGTCCAGATGTTTTCAAAGTCGTCTGCTGCAGATTAGCTGAATGTGGGAAAGGGTTAAAGTACATGACAAAAAGTGGAAAACATTGTGACAAAAGAAGAAATTGCACGTTTTGTGCAATTTCTTCTTTTGTTACTATGTTTTCAAAAAGCCGTCTGCTGCAGAGGCATCAGAAAGTGTCTATATGAGGGAAAGGGTTAACCCTTTCCCATATACAGACGCTTTCATGATGCCTCTGCAGCAGACAACTTTTGAAATCATAGTGGCAAAAGGAGAAATTGCTCAAAATGAGCAATTTCTCCATTTGCCACAATTGTTTCAACTCTATTTAATAATTATACATGTATACTATCATTTATACAAATTGTCTATTTATTGGACTTGATAATTTCAAAGTTGTCTGCTGCAGATTTGTTGTATGCGGGAAAGGAATGATAATACGGGACATGATCACCACGGATACTGAATCCAATTATGGGTCACACTTCTATAGTGGTCTCCTGCAGTCAGGCGATCAACATGTTATAGAGTGTTATAGGTGGTTATTGGATTAAAATTAATTACATTATATTTGTAAATTATATTATGAGATCAACTTGATAAAACATATAACACTTTCCCCGATGCAGAACACTTTTGATGCCTCTGCAGTAGACTTCTTTTAAAACATTGAAGGAAAATAAGAAAGGGTTCAAAATTAATTATTAATCCTCAGTGGTAATGTTCTTCTTCAAAACTTGCTTACAATCTGTTGTACACGGTCCAAAACTTGCTTACAATCTATTGTACACAGTCCAAAACTTGCTTACAATCTGTTGTACACGGTCCAAAACTTGCTTACAATCTGTTGTACACCGACACAAATAACAGCGATAATATATCCCCTCTGCAATACCTTATGAGGGGAAAATAAAGTGCAACAAGCAAATTCATGAAATTTATATCCCCCGCTTGCAGGAAATATTGTAGGAAAATGTTGAGGTTAGGTTTAAACATGTCAGTAGACTTTTTATTGAACATGTATTACAGGGTAAATTAAATGAACTTGGCCTAGGTTGTTACCAAGTTTGTGGCAGTTATTGCACGGAAACAGCAAGAAACGACTTTTTTTGTTAATTAAGGGGCCAAAACTCCACCGAAAGTGACGATCGAACTAGGCCTAGCCCTTAAGGCATTTAACCTTGTTACCAAGTTTGAAAAAAAACGGTTCACATTTGTGGCAGTTATTGCACGGAAACAATAAGAAACAACATTTTTTGTTAAATAAGGGGCCATAACTCCACCGAAAGTGACGATCGAACTTGGCCTAGCCCTTAAGGCATTTAACCTTGTTACCAAGTTTGAAAAAAACCGGTTCACATTTGTGACAGTTATTGCACGGAAACGGCAAGAAACGACTTTTTTTGTTAAATAAAGGGCCATAACTCCACCAAATAAAGTCCGCCGAAAGTGACGATCGAACTTGGCCAAGTTTGAAAAAAAAAAAGTTCACATTTGTGGCAGTTATTGCACGGAAACGAAGTGTGACAAGACAGACTGACAGACAGACGGACAGACGGAAAAAACGAAATTAATAACCCCCCTTTTTTTCTTCGAAAAAGCGGGGGATAAAAAAGGTGTCCAATCTTAGTCAGTCATCAATTAAAATGAACAATTAGCTAAAAAACTACTTTTGTGGGCAAAAACCATAAAACGGATTCATGTTCCAATCCAACATAGAGTTGGCATAAATGGATTTCAGGAGATTAAACTATAATTACATCAGAACAAACAAGAGTGTTGAAACAAACACATGTGTTACCTGTCTATAAGTCACTAAATGAAAACATATTGGACAAACAGACAGACAAAAGCAGTTGACACAAAATGATGGAGACAAAACCCCACAATTAATCTGTGATGAATAGAGTGGAATGCATGTTTTCCTTTCAAACACCGAATTTAACCCCCTTTCTCACATACAACATTTCTGCAACAGACGACTTTGAAAAATTGGTGACAAAAACTTGAAAAATCTCAATAAAAGATAGCTTAATTGATGTTAAATAGAGTTGAAAACATTGTGGCCAAAGGGAAAATTGCTCATCATGAGCAACTTACCCTTTGGCCACAATGTTTTCAAAAGTTGTCTGCTGCTATTGCATCAAAATGCATCTGCATGTGGGAAATGGTTAACGCTTGGACTGAATAGAATGGATTTTAGAACAGGAATTTAACATTATCCAGATGCCATTTGACGCCAAATGTAGCAGCTGAGTGAGACAACTCTTGAAAATGTTAAGAGTGTAACAAGAAATTGCTCATAATCAACAATTTCTCTTTTTGCCAGAATGTTTTCAACTCTATTCAATAATCATATTTCCATTGATATAGATTTTCTATATTTTTTTAACAGATGTTTTCAAAGTTGTTACAGATTTGTTGTATGCAGGAAAGGGATAATAAGTGTTCGTTCAGTTGAAGATTCCATGATCCCATTAAGAGAAATTACATATTTGACCAATCCAATAAATAGTAAAGAGTTGCTGTAAACTAGCAGTGAAATCAGCCTACACGAAAGTGCATATCCTGTATAAACCAATTAGTTTTTGTGGTGATTGTGGTACCAATTCACCACTCAACAGTCAGCAGAATTTGGAGAGAGCAAATGGCATAAGATGTATGAGGTGATCGTGATAGCAGTAACAATCAACCATCCAACAGTCATCGAGAAATCTGAAGAAGAAAATGACCTTTTCACATCACGTAGCCTGAAGATGTCGTGTGAAGATGTGGATAGGGGGGATTCTGATCCTTACATTTTCATCATTTTTATATTTTCTGTATGCTTTGATCTACAATTACAAACTATTCATTATATTGTTTTTCCTTGTTTGACATTCTAATTTTCCCATAAGCTTTTCAAATACAGTCCAACCTGTGCTTAAAGACCACCCATGGGGAACAATCTGGTCTTTCATTACAGGGTCATTTTTTGAAGAAATTGAGTATTTGGAAAATTAAAAGTGTGGTTGCTATAGACAGGGAATTTCAAAACAAAGGATGTCTTTAGCACAGGTTTGACTGAAATCACAACAAGTCTGAAAACAGACAAGAAGTGTTGGGTTAGCCCTTTATCACTTTCAGGCCCATTTCAATGCATCAACAGTTGACAACTTTTGAAATCATTGTAACAAAAGGAGATATTGCTTATAATGAGAAATAAATTCTTCTTTGGTCACAATGTTTTCAACTCTTTTCAATAACAATACCTTCATTCATAAAGATTTTCCATATTTTTGTTTTTAGATATTTTCTGTAAATATAAGTCGTCATCAGATGTGGATTTGTTGTATGTGGGAAAGGGTTGAGCGTAAAACCAGCATGTTAACAATGATAATAAAGACAGGACAAAGTAAGTACAAGTGTATCCTAATTAGTACAGACATAGCTTTAGTCCCAAAGAAAGTTTAATTAAGACTTCTCTAAACTAATTAAACCAAGTCAGAGACTGTATCCCTAAACCATTTGAATTCCCACTTTAATCAGAGAACCCTCCTATAAAACTTTTCCCTGTAAGAAAAGGCGCTTTTAATGCTCCCAGCTGGGAACAGTTCTACACCATAATTGGTGCCAAACCAGTGAAACTTTTAACATTTTTTCATGTAACCCTTTCCCATACACTTCTGTCTAAACACAAAAAGCTTCAAAATTAAAAGAGGCATTTTCAGGTCTGTGAGTCATTATTTGGCATCCAATATTTAATGCAATAATAACCTTTTCTCACATACAAACGTTTTTTGACACTCTGCAGCAGATGACTTTTGAAAACATTGTGGCACAGGGTAGAAATTGCTCTCATTGAATAATACAGTTTAAATATTTTTGACTGAATGTCTTCAAAGTTGTCTCCTACAGATTTGTTGTATGTGAGAGAGGGTTAAAGGAGAATATCTCAAATCAAGTCAGTGATCTCAAATCAAGTTTGTATCAAAATTAACTTTTTTAACTAAGTTTTGTTACATTACATATGTATCTCGAATGCTTTCAACAATGTCAATTTTGAGAACAGTGAAACAATTTGTTTGAGTACCAACAACATAGGATACAAAATACAAAAAAAAAAATGCCTTATTGAGAGTCCCGTTTTTATAGCAATACATTGTGGAAAAAGAGTGCAAAACTGTCACAAAATACGCCAAACAAAGAGGCATAACTCTTGATTGGGTGATTTGTTTGGTTATCGTTCATTATAACTGCAAACATATTCATCAAGCTTTGTGAAGATTTGATGCAAACTGTTTATCTTGAAGAGTGGAAAATGCCAATTTGGCCAATTTTGGAGAATCCAAGGGCCATGTACTCCAAAGATTTCTGGGGGCTTTGGCTGGTTTCTGGGGCGCTTTGGCTGGATATCGAGCTTGACCCAGACATTAAGCCCACAAACATGGTCACTAAGTTCACTAAATTTGTTAAAGATTTGCTGAAAACTGTTTGACTAAATAAGAGAGAAGAAGTTGCTTATTTGGCCAATATTGGATAATTCAAGGCCCATAATCCAAAAGTGCCTTAATTTAAGCCCTTTGGCTGGTTATGGCACTTGGCCGAGACCCTATGCTCACAAACATGTTCACCAAGTTTGGTATAGATTGGATGAAAACAATTTGACTTAGCAAGCAGAAAGGACTAATTTGGCCAATATTGGATAAATAAAAAGCTGTAATCAAAATTAAACCTTGCACGCTTTGGCTGGTTATGGAATCTTGCCCAGACATTTTGCTCACAAACATGATTGTTCTCTTAGTTTGTAAAGATCGGATGAAACTGTTTAACCCTTTCCCACATAAGAACGCTTTCTGACGCCTCTACAGCAGACAACTTTTGAAAACATTGTGGCAAAAGTAGAAATTGCTCATGATGAGCAATTTCCCCTTTTGCCACAATGTTTTCAACTGACTCGGCAATATTCATATAGATTTTTCCTATTTCTGTCTATGTTTTGAAGTCGCCTGCTGCAGAATTGTTGTATGTGGGAAAGGGTTAACTAATAGAATGGATATTTCCTGCCCGCCACAGGTATTTCCATAATACAGCCCATCTATGGACAGGCATATAAATAAGAAGAATTTGCCTTTCCGAAAACATTTGTCCCTTAATTTTCCAAACTGTTGAACAAATTTCCCTGCTGTAGATGTCTGAAATTTGTCCAGTGAGAGTTTAACTCTTTCAATGCTGAATTTTTCTTGTCCAGCTTTGCATTTATTTGGAAGTGTCCATATCAAGATAAAAATGTTGAGTTGAACAGCCTACAGGATTGACAATCAAAGTACTGAAAGTACTGGTAACGAATTATTTTGAACATGTATTGTAAAATCTAATTTATGAATGCAATTGATCATGCTATTGCACAATTTAGTCTATTTTATTATTATTAATATTTTTGTCCAGAGATTTTTTTTATCAGTTGAGACAGTTTTAGTAAATGTAGCATTTCAACGGCGATGCGAGCGTTTAACATGCACACTAACTCTTTCACTGAGCTCTGCGTAAAGTCTGTCAAAACACCCATGGCATATTTGTGAGATTTACATTGTTAGTTCGATTTGTTTTCGTCACCAGGGGCGGATCCAGGATTTCGACTTATATTATAACTATGTTTCATGTGAGTGAATTAATTATTATAAATCTATAATGTTTAACAAATCGCATAAAATAAGAATTAAAAAAAAAAAAAAAAGAACAGTTCCTATTGGGACTCGAACTCGCGTCCATAGGTAGTCCATGATTAGTAGTTCTACACGCTCTCCATTACACCACGGTACTTTGATACAACGTTAGAGCGTTACTTTCGTATATATATATATAGCTAACTGAATGCGCGCGTATGTAAACCATGATCTATAATTAGAAAGCCCCTTTGATTATCGTTATCATGTTGGAAAAAGGAGAAACAACGGCGATGCGAGCGTTTAAAATGCACACTGACTATTTCACTGAGCTCTGCGTGGTGGCATATTTGTGAGATTAACATTGTTCTATACAGCGTGGGGTCGACTTCTAGTGAATGGGCATACGACTAAAATTCATACTCGTGCCTTATACGTACCTGCCGACAAATGAAATATATATGCGCGTACTGTTAATTTGATATTTTCTAGAAAATTGATTATCTATGATGATTCGATAGTATAATTATGACTTCACTGTATAGAAATAACACGTAGAAGTCATTTTAATATCGAAAAAATACTAGGACTATTTAGGTGCAGCGAATGTGTATTCTAAGCGGAAGTGTAGTTTAACCGTGACTTCCGCAAACAAACACAATCGCGTTAACTGTATTATTTTTTGAGAAAAAATAATTCGTTAAAAATGTATTCAATCAGTCAAAAGGGTTTACTCTATAGTAACTAGGACTTTGCTGGCAGGAACCAAAATGTGCCCATTTTAAAAAAATGTTTGAAGTGGCAAACCAATTAGTATCACTAACAGAAGAATGACCTCATATAAAAAACGACTCCACTAGCATAAAATAATTTTGGGGTCCTGCTCAGTCAAGCTTGTCCATCGGTAAAGTCCAAACAAAGCCTGCATTGCTGGTTTTGAGAGGAATCTTGAAATAAGTTCTCGAAAGCCATTTTACACATTGCTGTAACTTACTGCACAATAGGCCTCAAATTGATGACGAGTCCTTAACCCTTTCCCACATGCAGATTATATTGGCCCGTAGTTATTTTCTCTTTTGGCCATCATGTTTTCAGCTCCGTTCAATAATCATACTTTCATTTATGAGGATATTCCATATGTTTGCCAAAATGTTTTCAAAGTTGTGTGCTGCAGATTTAGCATATGAAGGAAAATGTTCAGGAACATTTTTAATTGGCTTGACTTCCCTTACATATGTTAAGAAATTGATTTGTTATTCTAAATATACATCCTCCCTAGAGTAATTACAACTGGTTATTTATTTGCCCATTAATTAACCCTCAAACTGCGGAAGCATTTTGACAAAACTGCAGTACACAACATTTGAAAACATTGTGACAATTGGAAACAATGCTCATGATGAGCAATTTCTACTTTGGTTATTTTAGTTTTGTTCAATAATTAGGCGTTCATTTACATTTAACCATTTTACAATATTTTTGCTGAAGCTGTGTTGATGTTATAAACGTCTCATAAACATTTTACTCTTTCCCTCATATAGACACTTTCTGACGCCTCTGCAAATATTGTGCCAAAAGCAGAAATTGCTCAAAACGAGCAATTTCTCTTTTTGCCACAATGTTTTCAGCCTTTTTGTTAAGTCTTAACACTTGCATCTATAGAGATTTTTCATGCGTTTGCATAGATGTTTTCAAAGTCATCTACTTAAGGTGCTACTTTCATTACTTACTGTTTGTAATTGATATGTTCTTTTTTCCAAATACATTTTCCCTTAAATAATTACGAACCACCATTTATTTGCCCATTAACTTTCAAACAATGCTGGTATTCCTTTTATTTGCTAATTACTCGCAAGGATTTTGTTTAGCTTTTTTCTCTTCCCCCCTGAAGTCGTTAATTCAAGCTATTTCTTCCATAGAGAATCTTTAACCCTTTCCCAGACAAAAGAAATCTGTAACAGATGACTTTGAAAAATACATTTCAACAAAAACGGGGAAATTCCCTGTAAATGAATGGATTATTATTGAATACAGGTGAAAACATAGCGGCTAATAGAGAAATTGCTCCTTATTATTGCTTATTATCAAAATTCGGCATGAATGAATAAATGTATATTGTTTTATGGCGCATCGACAGCTAAGGTCATTTAGCGCGCAATTAAATTTAATTATTCATGGTACCTGGGTAAACAAACCAGTTAAAGGCTAGAAAATGTGCCTTGCCCAAGGGCACTCCACCATGACGGTAGTGCCGCGACTGGGGATCGAACCCGGGACACCCGGTTTCGAAATCCCCGACGCTAACCACTCGACCACAGCGGATTCCGAAATTCGGCATGAGGGAAAAGGTTAATTTGTATTTTAATCAAGAAGTGACTGTTGTAAAAATTGAAAGAACATGGATTTTTGAAAAACCTGCAAGGGTATACTTTCTCACCAACATTTATTAGCTTTTGAATCTCTTGGGGATACTTAACCCTTTCCCACATACACAAACCTCCACATTTGATAAAGCAAAAGTATTAAAATCTTGATGAATGAAAGTATAATTGAAAAGAGTTGAAAACATTGTGGCAAAATGTTTTCTAAAGTCTTCTGCTGTAGATGCCTCAAAAGTATCTGCAAGTGGGAAAAACACTTATAAGAAATCATATCATATCAAAAATACAGGTTTTGATTGGAAAAACTTGAAAACATCGTTGAGAAAGCATAATACACAATAATATCTGAACACCAAAATCTTATTCTGGCCTTTATTTCTTTATTTTCTTAACCCTTTCCCTCATGAAGAGGCTTTCTGACGCCTCTGCAGCAGACGGCTTTTTGAAAACATAGTGACAAAAGAAGAAATTGCTCAAAACAAGCAATTTCTCCCTTTGCCACAATGTTTTCCACTTTTAGTCAAAGGTTATCCATTCAATTATAGAGATTTTCTATTTTTTGACAAAGTATGTTCAAAGTCGTCTGAAAACATGTTGGCAACAATTTGAATAATCAGTGTAAATAAAAGTTTAATAACTGAGTTAAACATTATGACAAAAGGAAAAATTGCTAATAAATTTCTCTTTTGTCACAATGTTTCAAAGCATCTGTATGTTGGAAAGGGCTAAAATTCTTTCAATTTCACTAAAAGGAAAGGTTCATGTGCTTAGTTTACAGCTCAAATTGGTCTAAAAAACCTCTGGAAACATGTTCCAGATAAAACAGGTTTACTGATAGCAGTTTAAAACCATTTTCAATTAATTTCAGTTATAACACAGTGACCATTTCTTGCACCATTGCTCACACACAATTCTTCCCAGACATCACCCGGCTGTAGATTTTCCAGGAATTCCATGAATGTTCTCTGAAAAATCCCAGGAGTATTCAGACAACTTTCCAGGGATTTTCCAACAACACTTTCCATGGAAATTTAAAAACAAGAGGGCCACGAGGCCCTGGAATTGCTCACCTGAGAATGGTCTATTTAAGACTTAACTCTTTCAGCGCCAATGGCAATATCATCAAGAAAAACTTTCTGACAAAATTTCAAGCTGCTCAAATCAAAGATGCAATCTCTAGTGTTAACTAGATTGTTCCACAGGCGTCCGAATTTCTATCACAGCAAAACATGCCGAAAAAACCCTCAATACCTCGTTAAAAAACTAAAAATGTCTCTCTATATTGTCTATACGCTTTGATAAAAATGATCGTAATAATACGGGGAATTCCGCACATGTTACTATAAATAGCCCCTCTATACGCCCATATAGTGTAATAATAAAGAGGTATTGAGTATTTTTTCCGCATTTTTTGCTGTGATAGAAATTCGGACGCCTGTGATTGTTCTACAATTTGGCCTAGTGACTTAGTTGTTGACCTGACATGACTCATATTCGAACTTACCTTAGATATCATCAAGACAAATATTCTGACAGGATTGTTCTTCAATTTGACCTAGTTTTTGACCCGACATGCGCTATATTCATACTTGGCCTAGATATCACTAAGACAAACATTCTGACGAAGTTTCAACATGCTCAAGCCAAAAATGTGGCTTCCAGAGTATTAACAAGATTTTCCTTAAATTTGGCCTAGTGACCTAGATTTTGCCAGGACATGACCCATGTTCAGCCTTGGTCTAGATATCATTACCACAAGCTTTCTGATAAAGTTTCAACATGCCCAAGTTTATAATGCGGCTTCAAGAGTGTTAACAAGATTTTCCTTAAATTTGACCTAGTGACCTAGTTTTTGACCCAACATCACCTATATTTGAACTTGACCTAGATATCATTCAGACAAACATTATGAAAATATTTCAAACTGCCGAAGCACAAAATACGGCCTCCAGAGTGTTAACAAGATTTTCCTTCAATTTGGCCTAGTGACCTAGTTTTTGCCCCGGCATAACCCATATTCGAACTTGGTCTAGATATCATTAAGATAAACATTCTGACCAACTTTAAGCTGCTGAAGTGAAAAATGCGGCTTCTTCAAGATTTTCCTTAAATTTGGCCAAGTGACATAGATTTTGACAGGACATGACCCATATTCGAACAACCTAGATATTATAATACAAACATTCTGACAAAATTTCAAACTGCTGAAGCAAAAATTGAGACCGCTAGAGTGTTAACAAGATTTTACTTCAATTTGGCCTAGTGACCTAGTTTTTTGACCCGACATGCGCTATATTCGAACTTGGCCTGATATCACTAAGACAATCATTCTGACAAAGTTTCAACATGCTCAAGCCAAAAATGTGGCTTCCAGAGAGTTAACAAGATTTTCATTTAATTTGATCTAGTAACCTAGTTTGTGACCCCAAATGACCCAGTTTCAACCTTGGCCTAGATTTGATAGAGATGTATGTTCTGATATTACTTTCATAATGATTGGGTGCAAAATGTAGCCTGTAGAGTGTTAACAAGCACAAATGTTGACGACGCACGACAGACGGACGCCGGTCAAAATGTGATCACAATAGCTCACCTTGCACTTCGTGCACAGGTGAGCTAAAAAAAGTTATGGGATGATCTGATACTTTCCATGGATATTTCCAGAATTGTTCGGTCGAAATCCAGGAATGGGGCCATGGACACCAAGAGTATTCGGACAAATTCCAGTGTTTCTGCATCTTAAAATAAAATTCCTTGTTTTTTCCCATGGTTTTTCCATGGTTTCCCTGTATTTTCTGTGTATTTTGTCATAAGATTCCCCGGAAAATACACAGCAGTGAGTCCCAGTCTTTTAATACCTTGGACTGCTGGAACCGAATTTTATGAAGGCAGTGTCACCAGTATAGAGTCAGACAATATACATATGTATGAGAAATTCAAGGGGCCATAACTCATTTAGAAATAATTCCAGTGCAACACGCCGACAATATGCACAACTAGACTTGGTATCAAGCATTCTTGTGAAGTTATATTGAATTCTGACCAAGGGTTGCTGAGAAATAGTGTTCACAAGAAATGTCCACAGACCAACAGACCGACAAACCGACTGACCGACCGACAAACGTGACACCTATATAGCCCCCATATACTATGACATTGTATCTGGGGGTATAATGAATGATGCAGTCAAGCTCCATTACAAACCTCGTCACTACCCACTTAAGCTATTGCAGCTTCTAGATTGTTTTGCGTTTTAGGCCATTTTCAACAACTGTTCAGTTGTATCAAGGCAAATTTCCTGTGTCAGTTACCAATACTACTGGTTATTTTATCTTGAAATCAGCTACTCAGTCATAATGGTAACCCTACAATCCTGAGCACCAATACGGGAAAGTCATTACTACCATTTTTAAAGTCTTCGGTATGACCAGGCTCGGGATCAAACCAAAAAAAACAAAAACAAAGTTAACCATGGCAGTTTCCTAAATTGAACAGACTGTAAGAGCAGATTGTGTCATTTTACCATGCCTCCCCATAGGGACAGTTACAAATAACCCTTGGCCACAATGACCATAATTACTGGATCCTCGATCTCTGTTATTATTCTGCAACAAGGGACACTTCAGGAACATGTTAATCATACCTGTCAATATAGTTAAACAAGAATCAATGGCTTTTTTGGGGGTCATATGAGCCATGTAATAGGGAAAACAAACAATCCTGGTTTTGGGGAATAAACTTAGTCAACCATCCTTGTTTTTTAGTTGGGTTGACTTGTGAAGCAAATTAACTGTACAATTGCAATCAAAACAATTATAACAGTCACCAAGAAAAAGTGTGCGCACTGTAAAAAAGTTCACCAATTCTTATTGAATACTCAAAATAGGCAAATGTCATGTGTGAATAACTTCCAAATTACGCGGTAACTGTTGAAAACATGCCTCTGGAAACACACATAGAGTTGACAAGATAACAGTTAATTAAGGGCCAAATTATATAAAATAGAGTATCAAATCATCTGTATATCAAACATCAAACACCAAATGTTTGTATTTCCGTAAATTTGTCAAACACTAAGTTTAAATGAAAGTGATGAATTTCATTGTTGTCTCAAAGTCAAACATTCAATTGTCAAAATGTTCATCTTTAAAATGTGTGACCTCGACCTTCCATATACAGACCTGGGTCTTCATTTGACACGCTATCTGATCATGGTGTACATGTGTGCCAAGTTACTTGGGAATCCTATGCTGCATGGTTGAGATGTTGGTCTGACAAGGTAGCCCTATCAAACATTTCGACCTCTAAGGTACAGGCCTGGGTCTTGTGCCGCACATGTCACCTCATCATGGTGAATATGTGTGCCAAGTAACTTAGGAATCCTATGATGCATGGTTTCTCATTTTGACCTTTGATCTGTAAGTGTGACATTGACCTTTGAGGAACAGGCCTGGGTCTTATGCACAACATGCCACCTTTACATCGTGAACATGTGTGTCCAGTAACTGGAAAATCCTAGGATGCATGGTTGAGATGCTGGCCAGACAAGGTACAGTCCTATCAAACTACTCATTTTGACCTTTAACCTCTAAGTGTGATCTTGACATTTGAGGTACAGGCCTTGGTCTTGTGCACAACATGCCCCCTCATCATGGTGAATGTTTGTGCCAAGTTTCTTGGAAATCCTATGATGCATGGTTAAGATGCGAGCGGGACAAGATTCAGACAGACTCACGGACGCACACATGCATGTTCATACACTGAACCTCCATTGTGATAGTTATGTTGAGCTCACAGCAAGTGAAAAAGTATAAATATGATTTTAAGAACTGCAAAGCATAGTGAATTATAGAGAAATAGCTTGCTTTTTAGCAACTTCACCTTTTTCCAGAATATTTATAAAGTTCTGCTGTTAAAGCAACAAAGATTATCTCTATCTGTAAAGGGGTGAATTTATAGTGCAAAGGTTATCCTTTAAGCATCAACAATTCATGAGAGATGTTGTTGAACACCATGCAGAAGTGATTTTTTTCAAGAAATGTAGGAAATTAAAACTTTTAGTATGGCTTCTTTGCTTGCTCGTTACCTACTTAATATTTGTTAATAATGTCATTTGGGTCCTATAACCCTTTCCAACTTGCAGACAAATGTTGATGCATTTGCAGTAGATGACAATGAACAATTTCTCCTTTTGCTAGAATTTGTTCTACTCTATTCAATAGTTATACTTCCATTTATTGAGATTTTCCATATTTTTGTCTAGATGTGAATTCAATGTTGTCTACTGCAGATTTTCTCTTCTGTGGGAAAGGCTTAACCCTTTCCCTCATACGACAATTCTGCAGCAGACGACTTTGAACATATTTTGTCAAAAAATAGAAAATCTCTATAATTGAATGAATAACCTATGACTAAAAGTGGTAAACATTGTGGCAAAGGGGGAAATTGCTCATTTTGAGCAATTTCTTCTTTTGTCACTATGTTTACAAAAATACTTCTGCTGCAGAAGCTTTAAAAAGCATCTATATGATGGAAAGGGTTAAACCATCAGGGGTTGTTACAACTCTAACTTTGAAACCGTTAACATTCAATGCTTCTAAACGAGACACAGATTTTTATGCAGAACTTAAATGATATTGCAGGGAAAAGGAAAAATTGCTGGATTTTTTAAACAAAATTTTATCCCTTTTCCTGTCCCTGGCACATGTATAGCCAAATGTAGAGGCCACAGAATCAATTTTGTTTGTCTTGTAAGAAAACATAGATCAGCTAGAAACATAACTATAAAACTTCCAATTTCTTCTTTTCTCACAACATTTTCGTCCCTGTATGTATTTAACCCTTTCCCACATACGACAATTCTGCAGCAGATGACTTTGAACGTATTTCGTCAAAAAATAGAAAATCTTTATAATTGAATGGATAACCTATGACTAAAAGAGGAAAACATTGTGGAAAAAGGAGAAATTGCTCGTTTTGAGCAATTTCTTCTTGTGTCACTATGTTTTCAAAAAGCCTTCTGCTGCAGAGGCGTCAGAAAGCGTCTATATGAGGGAAAGGGTTAAAGCAGGCTACTCATATCAGGTAACCAGCTAGGTTAGAGACGGAATAAAATCCTAGAAATCCAGAATGATCTAAGACTATTCATATACAACAGAGTTGAGAGAGACTTCACTGATGATGTATTGTTTAATTACAGGCTGTATCAATCAATAAAATGATGTATTGTGGGACAATTTGATGGATATTGTCTTGGTCAGTCCCACAATGGACATGGGTCAGTCTATACCCGTTAATGATCATTATGGATGGCAAGTGGTTTCCATTATAAATGACAGAATAACTCCATTGCCCGATACTGATGGTTTCACTTGAACCTTTCCCAAATACAATAAATCTGCAGCAGAACTGTTTAAAAACATCTAGGCATAACTATAAAAATTCTCAATAAATGAAAGTATATTTATCGAATGGAGTTGAAATTGTAGCAAAATTGGCAATTTTTCCATTTGCCACAATGTTATTAAATGTCATCTGCTGCCGATGCGTCAAAATGTAGCTGCAAGTGGGAAAGAGTTCAAACAGTTGCAACTATATATTGTTCAACATGTTTTTTTGCATTGAAGCCTTCAGTTTGCATTCATTATAGACTCTTCCAAATTCAAAATACTTGTTTAACCCTTTCCCTCCTATGACAGATCTGCAGCAGACAACTTTGAACATATTTTGTCAAAAAATAGAAAATCTCCATAATTGAATGGATAACCTATGACTAAAAGTGCAAAACATTGTTGCAAAAGAAGAAAAGAAATTGCTTGTTTTGAGCAATTTGTTCTTTTGTCATTATGTTTTCAAAAAGCCGTCTGCTGCAGAGGCGTCAGTAAGCGTCTATATGAGGGAAAGGGTTAAAAAAAATGTGGGAACTCAGAGACAAAGCAGAAGGCATTGTGTGAAAAGTCTTACTTGTTCCTCATGATTATATTTTCCTTTTCCAACACTGTTTTCTGCAGCAGCCAAACCAAAAGTCATAATCTCTTAATGGAAATAAGAGTACGGTCAAAGTGCTAGCAGAATGCTACCAGTAAGTCTGTTACCTAATTAGTTGCTTAGAATAATTACTACTATAAACCAAGTTTATTGAGAGGCAAGACATTTCCTGCATTGTTTGCAGAATTTCTTTTTCCCAAATTCATGAATACAGCAAAAAGTATACTCCTGAAAAAAATCGTTTCGCTATATTTTACATATTAGATATGTAATATCTTAAACCAGTAGTAGGTCAATTGTGTACAGTGTAGATTTGATTGGTTGAAGTTAAATGTTGATTTCAACGGTACCTTAGTTAAATCACGACGGCCAGTTCACCTAATAATTGTTTCATGTCTTTCTCCCACAAATACTCCGAACAACATTCTTCCAAGGAAACTGACTACCTTCCCATGTAGACTATCAAGCCTCTAGTCATATTGACTCTTATCAATCATCGGAAAGAATGAATTACCACGTCAATGTTCGAACCAACGACCATTGACCAATTGTCACTGCTTTAGCTATCGCGGTTTCACGTGTGAACCAAATCAACCTGCACATTCTGTTGTTTCATTGGGCTGCTCAATTTATTATTTATTTTGATATTCTTAGAAGTGCATGGCTATGGACTTTTTCCTAATGGAAAGCTGGACAATGCCATTTTAAATACTCAGCATTGAAAGGGTTAAGCTATTTCTATGTTAGTAGAATAAATAGTCCAACAATTTAAACGAATTGAAATATTAAACCTCAATGTAAACCTCAAACAATAATTCAGTTTCAAACATCCTTGTTGAAGCCGTTTGCTTAGAAAAAATTATGAGAGAAAAAAGTGCAATCATTTGAAAAACTGAAAGCATAATTTTAGATATTGTCTTCATCTTGGGAATGGTTCACCCTTTCCCACATGCAGTTACATTTTGACGTTACTGCAGCAGCCAACTTTTTTAGGATATTGAGTCTACTCATCATGAGCAATTTCTCCACTTGCCACAATGTTTTCACCTCCATTAAATAATTATACTTTCATTTATAGTGATTTTTCATATTTTTGCATAGGTGTTTTCAAAGTTGACTGGTGGAGATTTGTTGTATGAGGGTAAGGGTTAAAGAAGACAATTGTATAACCATATTAGGAGAAGGCGGAGAGTTAAATTGAGCCAAGATAATGGACACCATGCTGGTAGGAAGACACACTGTTTGATCTTTTCACAATACCTTATAATTTGTCCATTCAACCAATGTCAACCGTTCCGCCACTTCAAAGTCACACGCCATCAGGTCAATGGTAGCTGCGTCACACCAAAATGAGATTGTTACCACACTCGAGTTTGGTCAAAACATCCTAGAAAAGAAGTATTTGGTAATTCTGTCAAATGTCAAGCAGACACAGTTTGACATGTTTGCAGAAGATGACTTCTGAGATGACTTCAAAATAAGAAATTGTTTTTTATAATGAGCTAATTCTTTAATGTCAGCATGTCACAAACTCTATTCACTTTCCTTTATGGAAATTTAATTCATGGCTGATTTAATCTGCTACCCTTTCCCACATACAAAAATCTGCAGCAGAGCAAAAATATGAAAAATCTCATTAATTTTTATTTTAAGAGCTGAATACATTAAACAAGTTAAGCTTAGTAACAAATAGAACTTAGAATGAATTTGAGACAATGGAATCTAAGTGACAAAAGAAGAAGAAAAGTGCATTTTTTGATTTCCCTCCATCATCAGAATAGAGAATGGGGACTGTGAACATGAATGCAGGTTTGTCCGGATCCACAAACAACAATGTACCCCCCTTTTTCATTTGGCCTAATTTCATTTCGACCAATGGTTACTTAATTTGCATGTTTCCTTCTGGGACATCTAATTTGCATAATTGGCAACAATGAATAAAAAAGACTGGGGTAGTTCGACCACTAACTGACTATTATAAAAATAATGCAAAGTGATAAAATTATGTTAATTCTATTGAACTTAACATTTTTGCATTCATTTCTTTTAGCTAATTTGCAGGCTTTAACTTTATCCCTAAAAAAAAATCAAATTGTAATCCTTTCCCTAATACAACAAATCTGCAGTAGACAACTTTAACCCATTCCTTCATACGACAATTCTGCAGCAGACATCTTTGAACATATTTTGTCAAAAAATAGAAAATCTGTATAATTGAATGGATAACCTTTAAGTAATGACTAAAAGTGGAAAACATTGTGGCAGAAGGAGAAACTGCTTGTTTTGAGCAATTCCTTCTTTTGTCACTATGTTTTAAATAATCCATCTGCTGCAGAGGTGTCAGAAAGCGTCTATATGAGGGAAAGGGTTAAAAACCTTGAGGCTAAAAAAGGAACATCTTTATTAATAAAAATATTTTATTAATAAAATTGAAAACCTTGTAGCAAAGGGAGAAATGGCTCACTACATTTTCAAAACAGTGAAAGACAAGACATGGAAATTCCATGAAACCAGGTTTTCTATAATGGAAGGTGTTTGATTAAGAATTAATAGATCTGTCAAATCTTTTTGTTAATAGTTAATCAAAGCTAGTAATTCAAGTAACAGGGAATATTTCTATTGATGAATAATCATAATTACTTTGTCAATTAAATATATCACAATTTTATCTAACAAATATCAGTTCAATACAGGCAATCGTGTGTTGATGGCCTCATTTATTAAGAACATATAATAGATAACAGATATTAAGCAACCTTTTGTTGTAAGCAGCCACATTTTAGGATCCCTAATGCCAGGTTGATAATCAGTGATCTGCATTAACCCTTTACTTGATAGTAACGCGTTTATGCCTTTGCAAAAACAGACTAGATCCAGGCCCCGAGGTTATGAAACTTACTCAATTTGAGCATGTAATAGAAATATTGTTGTTGAAGTTAGATGCTTGAGTTACAAGTTTATGAAATATGCTCATTGCAAAATAGGGTGAAACTAGAGATTGCTTTTTTGAAAAAGCGCTTGTCTCCCCATTTGTGTGGTCGTAGGGGAGGAAAAGAAATGATGGAGATGAATTTTTTAGTTTTGGACTGGAGATGAAGCAACAGTGACAATCCTCAGTTATTGAGCGGAAACCATTTTTCAGCGGAGGGTTACCATGACCTTGGTCTTTGACCTAGTGACCTCAAAATCAATAGGGGTCATTTGCTGCAGGTGACCAACCTGCACACCAAGTATGAAATTCCTGGGCCCAAGCAATCTTCAGTTATTGAGCGGATAACCATTTTTTCAGCCAAAGGTCATCGCAACCTTGACCTTTGACCTACTGACATCAAAATCAATAGGGGTCATCTACAGGTTAGAACCAAGCTGCACACCAAGTATGAAGTTCCTGGGTATAAGCGTTCTTGAGTTATTGAGTAAAACACATTTTTCAGCTGAAGGTTACCGTGACCTTCGACATTTGACCTTGTGACCTCAAAATCAAACAAATTCAATAAAGGTCATTTACTGGTTAGGACCAACCTGCACACCAGGTATGAAGTTCTTCAACATAAGCATTCTTTAGTTATTGAGAGGAAACCATTTTTCAGCTGAAGGTTACCATGACCTTGACCTTTAAGCTAGTGACCTCAAAATCAATAGGGGTCATCTACTGGTGGTGACCAACCTGCAAACCAAGTATTAACTTCCATGGCCAAAGCATTCTACAGTTATAAAGCAAAAACAATGTTTCAGCTCATTGTCACTGTGACCTTTCAGCTCAAGGTCACTGTGACCTTGACTTTGACCTCAAAATTAATAGGGTCTTCTACTGAGCATGGCCAACCTGCATACCAAGTATGGAGTTCCTCGGCCCAAGCGTTCTTCAGTTATTGAGCGGAAACCATTTTTTACCTCACAAGGTCACCATGACCTTGACCTTTGACCTTCTGACATCAAAATCGGAGTCATCTACTGGTCATGACCAACCTGCATACCAAGTATGAAGATCCTATGCCCAAGCGTTCTTCAGTTATTGAGCGGAAACAAGTGCGACTGATGTGACCTTGACCACTGTGACCTTGACCTAGTGACCTTAAAATTAATAGGGGTCATTTGCTGGTGGTGACCAACCTGCACATCAAGTATGAAGTGCCTGGGCCCAAGCAAAAACTATTTATCAGCTCATTGTCACTGTGACCTTTCAAGCTCATGGTCACTGTGACCTTGACTTTAGACGTACTGACCTCAAAATCAATAGGGGTCTTCTACTAGGCATGGCCAACCTGCATACCAAGTATGGAGTTCCTCAGCCAAAGCCCAAGAGTTCTTCAGTTATTGAGCGGAAACAAGTGTGACAGACGGAAGGACGAAAGGACAGAAGGACGGACGGAACGGGCAAAAACAATATGTCACCCCCATGTAATGGGGGAGACATAATTACAAACCAACAATGAGAATAAAATCCATGTTTGGAGTTTGTCGCCATGGTTACGAAGCATTTCTAGTTTGAGCATGATGCTAAAGTTGAGCATGATGCTCAAACTAAAAAAGCTCTGTTAGCTTGAGGACAAAGTTTTGGGGGAAAAAAAATCTACTTTTAGTTTGTAACTGAAATCTACTTTGCAACGAGCCAATTTCCTAGCCTTGTAATCTAAGTGTGTAACTACAATAGTAATAATTATGTTAACATGCTCAAATTGAGTAAGTTTCATGACCTCGGACCCAGATCAGACTGTTGCTCTGTTTGCTTATAGAATGTTATAGATTTGATTATTCACAAAATAAATCATTTGAAAATATCTATATGCATGGTAAAGTTATGGTCTGAACAAAAAAAGTTCAAGTAAAGTATATTTTCTGTCACTGTGACCTTGACCTGGAAGCTAAAGACCTTGACCTGGAAGTTAAACACATAAATTGTGCATATGACACAGCGTCTTGATATGGTGTATATCTGTTCCAAGCTATTTGAAAATATCTCTATGGATGAAAAAGTTTTTGTCCGGACAAGAAAAGTTCAACTGATGTCTATTTGTTGTCACTGTGACCTTGACCTTGAAGCTACAGACAAAAGTTTTGCATGTGACACATCATATTGATATAGTTCATATTTGTGCCAAGTTATTTGAAAATATCTCTAAATGGTCCGGACAAGAAAAGTTCAATTAGTCTATTTCTTATCACTGTGACCTTGACCTTGAATCTACAGATTTTTTTTTGTGCATTTGGCACATCGTCTTGATATAGTGCATGTTTGTTCCATGTTATTTGAAAATATCTCTATGCATGACAAAGTTATGGTCCGGACAAGAAAAGTTCAATTAAAGTCTATTTATTATCACTGTGACCTTGACCTTTAATCCACAGAATTATTGTTTGCATTTGGCACATCGTCTTCATATGGTGCATGTTTTTGCCAAGTTATTTGAAAATATCTCTATGCATGGCAAAGTTATGGTCCGGACAAGGAAAGTTGACGCCCGCCCGACCACCAGCCGACTTCGCCAAACTAATAACCAGATTTTTCCTTTGGAAAACCTGGTTAAAAAGTAGTAGAAATGGCTCATTACAGAAACACAGATTACTGAGGTTATAAGTAACTGCTCATTATTTAACCCTTTCCCATATACATCACATCTGCAGCAGACAACTTTCAAAACAATGAATGAATAATATGGAAACGCTCTACAAATAAAATAACAATTATAAGTTACAAACATAGTGGCAAAAGCAGATATTGCTCAATATAAGCAGTTATTCCTTTTGCCTAATATATTTTCAAAAGTAGTGTGCTGCAGAGGCATCAGAAAGCGTATGTATATGGAAAAGGGGTAAGCAGTTTCTTCATTTTTCCATTATGTTTTCTTCTAATAACATTTGTATTCTTTTGTCTGGACCTCATTTAAATCTTTTCCCACATACAACACAAATGCAGCAGAGGACTAAGAAAACATCATAGACAAATATGTTGAAAACAAGTATAAAATGAAAGTAATATTCTTATTGAATAGAATTGAAAACATTGTGACAATTTTTCCTTGTTCCACAATATTTTCAAAAGTTGTCTGCTGCAGATGTGTCAAAATGAGAAAATTATGTATAATGAGTTCTATGAATATGCAAAGGAGAAAGGGCTGAATGAACCAAATGTATAATTAAGAACAAAAGATATTGAAAAGAAAACCAAATGTAGAACATTCATCATCAAAGTGGTAAAAAACTTTTAGATATTGACATTTTAAAAAAAATCACGCTGAAGTTATTTAAACAACTGTGGAAAATTTAACCACTCATTCTTTGCCCTTAACACTTTTCCACATAAAGAAACATTTTGAAAACAATGTGGCTAAAGAAAATATTGCTCAATATGATTAATTATTTCTCCTTTTGCAACAATTGTTTTCAACTATATTCACTAATTATACTTTCATTTGTAGAGAATTTATTTTATTTTGACCTAGATGTTTTCAAAGTCATCTGCTGCAGATTTTTATATGTGGGAAAGGATGAACATGTAACCAGTCTTTGTTCACACTTAATAAATTAGTAGCTGAAGTCATTTGTATTTTTTCAAATGTCAGCTGCTGTACGAAGAACCATCAAAATGTCTCAGCATTTGGTAAAGCATTAATGTTTGTATAACAAGAGCGCCATAAGCAAACGCCAACGCTCGCCTGCTTTTTCTCTTTTTCTAAGTCGAAAAAGGTGCAATTCTGAATAATTAATTAAGCCAAATTAATCCTAGGAACATGTGTACTAAGTTTCATATGAAAATATTGAACGGTTTGTGAGTTATGAGGTAAGGTTAAAGTTTTGTGATGACACAGCAGTTGCAGACATAGATGAAGCCAAGTGTATCACGATACCCCAACCTTTTTTCTTTGAAAAACAGAGGACCTGAAAATGCCCGGCTGAAAAGATTTAACACTATAAATTGATTTACAACATTTTGAAATTTCAGTGATTACTGATGAGACACGGTCACACCTCAATAGAATTTTTAAATAAAACCTTCCCAACATACAACAACTGCAGAAGACAAATTGGGAAAACATCTACGGTAGGTAAAGTATAGTCTGGCATGAACCAACAAGTTAACTAGATTGGTCACCACCCTTACTGCACGTAGTAAATTATTTAATATACAACCGATTTTCGTTAACACTACATGGAACCATCACAACTTCATGTTGGATTCGTTTCATAAATACTCAAGAAAACTACTTTAACCCTTTCCCTCATATAGACGCTTTCTGACGCCTCTGCAGCAGACGGCTATTTGAAAACATAGTGAAAAAGAAGAAATTGCACAAAACGTGCAATTTCTCCTTTTGCCACAATGTTTTCCATTTTTAGTCATAGGTAATCCATTCAATTATATAGATTTTCTATGTTTTGACAAAATATGTTCAAAGGTGTCTGCTGCAGAATTGTCTTTTGAGGGAAAGGGTTAACCGGTTGTTCCACAAAAGGTTGTCTCTATAGAGGGTGCCACCATTATTGGTGTATGCCTAACCCTATAAACAAGAGGGCCATGATGGCCCTATATATATATTAGTTCCCTCACCTTAATTATACAATGTACTGCAATGCAAAACACATCAAGACAATTATTCTAAATGCAACCTCCACAGTGTTAAAAAGATTTTCCTTCATTTGGCCTAGTGATCTATATTTTTTTACCTGATATGGCCCATATTCCAACATGGACTAGATATCATCATGACATTATTCTGACAAAGTTTCAATTTGCTCAAAGTAAAAATTCAGGCTCTGGAGTTTGAACAATATTTTCCTTTATTGACCTTGTTTCTGACCCAAATATGACCCATATTCGAACTTGACCTAGATATAATTCAGACAAATATTCTGACCAAATTTCTGGCTGCCGAAGCAAAAAATGTGGCATCCAAAGTGTTAACAAGATTTTCCTTCAATTCGGCCTAGTGACATAGTTTTTGACCCTATATGATCCATATTCAAACTTGGCTTAGTTATCATTCTGACAAAATTTCTAAAGCAAACAAGAGGGCCACGAGGCCCTGGAATTGCTCACCTGAGAATGGGCTATTTAAGACTTTACTCTTTCAGCGCCAATGGCAATATCATCAAGACAAACTTTCTGACAAAATTTCAATCTCTTTAGTGTTGATTGTTCTACAATTTGGCCTAGTGACCTAGTTGTTGACATATCCTGACCCATATTCAAACTTGACCTAGATATCACTAAGACAAACATTCTGACAAAGTTTCAACATGCTCAAGCCAAACATGTGGCTTCCAGAGTGTTAACAAGATTTCCCTTAAATTTGGCCTAGTGACCTAGATTTTGACAGGACATGACCCATATTCGAGCTTGACCTAGATATCACTAAGACAAACATTCTGATAAAGTTTCAAGATGCTCAAGCGAAACCTGTGGCTTCCAGAGTGTTAACAAGATTTCCCTTAAATTTTGACCCATATTCAAACTTGGCCTAGATATCACTTAGACAAATATTCTGTCAAAGTTTCAACATGCTCAAGCCAAAAATGTGGCTTCCAGAGTGTTAAGATTTTCATTAAATTTGGCCTAGTGACCTAGTTTTTGACCCAACATGACCTATATTCGAACTTGGCCTAGATATCACTAAGACAAACATTCTAACAAAGTTTCAACAAGATTTTCCTTTAATTTGGCCTAGTGACCTTTTTTTTGACCCAACATGACCTATATTCAAACTTGGCCTAGATTTGATGGAGATATTTGTTCTGATAAACTTTCATGAAGATTTGATGCAAAATGTTGCCTCTAGAGTGTTAACAAGAAAATGTTGACAACGGACGACGAACAAAAGGCGATCACAAAAACTCACCTTGAGCACTTTGTGCTCTAGTGAGCTAAAAATGCGGCCTCTAAAGTGTTAAAAAGATTTTCCTTCAATTTGACCTAATGACCTACTTTTTTACCCAAAATAACACATGTTCGAACTTAACCTAGTGACCTAATTATTTACACGGCATGACCCATATTCGAACTTGTTCTAGATATCAATCAGCTCAACATATTTACCAAATGTAAAGCTGCTGAAGCACAAAATGCGGCTTCTACAGTGTTAACAAGATTTCCCTTCAATTTGGCCTATTGATCTAGTTTCTGACCTAATATGACCCATTTTCGAACTTGACCTAGATATTTCTAAGACAAACATTCCGACAAAATTTCAAACTGCTCAAGCAAAAATTGCGGCCTCTGGAGTGTTAACAAGATTTTCCTTCAATTTGACCTAGTGACCTACTTTTTGACCCAACATGACCTATTTGACTTACATATCATCAAGACAAACATTCTGATAAAGTTTCAACATGCTCAAGTTGAAAATGTGACCTCCAGAGTGTTAGCAAGATTTCCCTTCAATTTGACCTAGTGACCTAGTTTTTGACCTCACATGGCCCAGTTTCGAACTTGTCCAAGATTTGATGGAGATGAATGTTCTGAAAAACTTTCATAAAGATTGGATGCAAAATGTAGCCTGTAGAGTGTTAACAAGCTCAAATGTTGACGACGCATGCCGGCCGGACGCCGGACAAAATGTGATCACAATAGCTCACCTTGCACTTCGTGCATAGGTGAGCTAAAAACGACAATTATATAACGCTATACGTCAGCATGTAGCTAAATTCCTGCTACAACTAGTTGTATCATTATAAGGTTTAAAACTGTTTATAAGCAGATATGAGCTTAAAGTAATATTGCAGACTGGTCTGGTGTTCGTAAACCGATCGTTTACAAATAAATACCTTGTGATCAGTGTCTAGCGTAACCATTTAGCTACATGCCGACATATTCAATCGTCGTTTTTTTTTGCCCTTGTCTATATATATAATATATTTCCTTTCTTTTTTAGCATGCCAGGCCCCTATGACATAACCAATACATATTATCAGTTTACAATATAGATGTATTTTCATCAAATTCCTCCCACAATTTGTACTGTGTTATTGCTTAATTACCAGTGGGATTGTCCTTATCATTTGACGCGGCAGGGCAGGGCTTGATACAGATCTCTGCATATTGGTTATTGGAAAAACACTGGTTTTACAGAGGCAATTATTGTTTATCGTACAACGAATATGCAGCAGACGACTTTGAAAATATTTCATACAAAACATATTGGTAACTCTCTATAAATGGAAGAAAATGATTGGTTTTCGAAAGGAACCGAGCTCTCATAGATATCTAACTACTGTATAAGTTTGGTTGAGATACAATCAAAAGTGAAGACTGTATCGTGTTAACAAGAAATTGTTTACGGACGCACGCACGGACGACGGACAAATCGCCACGACATAAGCCCTTCTGGCCTTTGGCCAGTAGAGCTAAAAATTGCTCAAAACAAGCAATTTCTCCTTTTGTCACCATGTTTTCAATTCTATTCAATTATTGTACTTTCAATTAGAGGGAGTTTTCATTTTTGTTCGGGTATATTTGCTGCAGATTTGTTGTATGTGGGAAAGGGTTAACATTATGGCAAAAAGCATCATAATGAGCAATTTCTACGTTTGTTTATGTTTCTGATATTATATACTTTCTTAAAAAAAAAATCAACTTTTGCGTGTAGAACTAGATGTTTTTAAAGACGGCTGCTGGAGAATTTTTTTTTTATACACAGAAAGCATCGTTACAACTTATCAAGCCAATAAAACCTTTGCAATGTATTTAGAGAGGGAGACAATGACAGCATTGTCTAATCTTTAATATAGCAGGGTTAACGTTGGATAGACATTAGTCTGGCCCCAAAAGACAATTAGTTCATGATTTTAGTAGGCAATGGAATTAATAATTCATGTTAATGTTCACAATGTGGTCACTCAGCTCAGAGGTCTGACTTTTTGGTGGGCCATAAAAGGAAGATTGTTCTGATGCCTTAACACGATAAGAATACATACTCCCTTTCCCACATACAACTTATTTATCTACAGGAGATAACTTCGAAAACATCTACGCAAAACTGTAGAATGTCTCAATAAATGAAAAAAAAAAATTGAATAGCAAAACACATCATGGCAAAAGGAGAAATTGTTCATTATGAGCCGTTTCTCCTTTTGCCAAAATGTTTTCAGGAATCCTATGCTGTATATGCAGTCAAAATGAATCTAACCATGGAAACAATTAACCCTTTCCCTCATACTACAATTCTGCAGCAGACGACTTTGAACGTATTTTGTCAAAACAGAAATTCTCCATAATTGAATGGATAACCTATGACAAAAAGTGGAAAACATTGTGGCAAAAGGAGAAATTGCACGTTTTGTGCAATTTCTTTTTTTGTCACTATGTTTTCAGAAAGCCGTCTGCTGCAGAGGCATCAAAAAGCGTTTATATGAGGGAAAGGGTAAATCTTATATGGTTCTTTGCGGAAGCGGCTGCTAGTAAAACTTCAGAGAAAAATGTGTTACATCCGGAAAATTTATTATACAGATACTGCACAGAAAACATAGCAAATTTCTTTTTTCAAAATGTTTTCATAATAATGTGCCGAGCCCCGGTAGCTCAGTCGGTAGCGACGCGGGCTGTCAATCCAGGGGTTATGAGTTTGAATCCCGGCTCGGCCAATTTTCTTTCCGAGGATTGACAAAAGTCAATGCAACATGCGTCATTTGTCTTCCACCAATGGGCTAATTAAGTCTAGCCAGTTGCTTGGGAAGATTGTTGTGGTGAGTACTGGTGTGAGAAAACCAGGAAATGCATGAGTAGGTGAACTGGCCGTCGTGATATAACTGAGAAATTGTTAAAAAACGGCGTTAAACCCCAATCAATCAATCAATCAATCATAATAATGTTGTCTGCTACACAAGCATTGAGTGTTGTCAAAACCAGGGAGAGGGATGATAAGAGGTAATCAGTATTATACTTCATTACCTATTTTATGTGATTGGTTGAGTCTCTTCAAGTAAGTTATATACTCTTTCTTACCCTTTCCTGAATGCAGACTTGTATCAAAGCAACTGCAGCAGAGGACTTTTTGCCAAAAATGAGAACATTCTCCTTTAGTCACGATGTTTTCACTTCTTTTGAAGTTACATTTTCATTTATAGAGCTTTTCAACATTTTTGCAAAGAGGAAATAAGTATTATACTCAATAACCTTTAGTATATGTTTCTTTGTAAAAATATATAGTACTCTTTTTAATTCTTGAAAACAATTTCAGAAAGCGAAAAATTGCACAAATAGATTAAATTTGCCTAAATTCCAACTTTGCATCAAATCTTCTTCAGATTCTCCCGATAATGCATAATTTTCCTCAATTTTTTAAAAATAAATTATCCGTCGGTTTACAAAAGCTTCAAATCTAAAATTTAAAACATCAATTTTCAGTTTCTGTATCAAGAGAAAGTTTATACAATTTATTCCCTTACTCTTTCCCACTTGCAGACACATATTGCTTCAATTGCAGCAGACGACTTTTGAAAATCTTGGCAAAAGGAGAAATTGCTCCTCCTTTTGTCAAAATGTTTTCAACTTATTTCTTCAAATTATACTTGAGTTTAAACATTTTGCATATTTTTTACAAAAATGCAAAATTTAAGACATAATTAAATTTTAGGTTTCTGTATCAGTGAAAAGAGTTTTTACTAATTCCCACCTGCAGAGTGCAGACAGATTTTGACTCAATTGCAGATGACATCTTTTAAAAACATTTTGGCAAAAGGAGAAATTTCTTATGTGCAGCAGACGGCCTTTGAAAATATTGTGGCAAAAGAGATATTGCTCATGATTTTTTTTCATACTATTGCCACAAAACTTGCAAAGTCGTCTGCTGCAGATTAATTTTTATGTAACGGAAAGGATTACGTTTGCATGTAAATCTTATCTTACATATTTACTAAGCTAATTTTCTGTTTTCAATTTGCAGGCATGCAAATCTTAATCTTGTTTTACAAATTTTCAAAGCCAATTTCCATCAAAGCAAGGGTTGAGAGAGGGAGAAAATTAGTGTATATGTGTAAAAACCTCATTTCCTGTTTATGGGCACGATAGGCCAATAAATTTAAAACAATTTGCAGTTACTGCATTTTTCCGTATCTG
The DNA here is from genome assembly GCA_031761405.1 of Serripes groenlandicus. Taxonomy (NCBI): domain Eukaryota; kingdom Metazoa; phylum Mollusca; class Bivalvia; order Cardiida; family Cardiidae; genus Serripes; species Serripes groenlandicus. The sequence goes on from JASEVX010000007.1 coordinate 36,578,425, forward strand.
GAAATCTCTGCATTCTAGTGAATTATTAATTACAAAGTTTGGCATGTCTTCATTTCACTAGACTCTCGTCACGTCACCATAGTGAACATGTTACCAAATGGCCCTTAACCCTTTCCCTCATACAACAATTCAGCAGCAGACTACTTTGAAAATATTGTCAAAAAATAGAAAATCTCTATAATTGAATGGATAACCTATGACTAAAAGTGGAAAACATTGTGGCAAAAGGAGAAATTGCTCGTTATGATCAATTTTCTTTTTTGTCACTATGTTTTCAAAAGCTGTCTGCTTCGGAGGCGTCAGAAAACCTTAAGGGTTAACCCTTTCCCCCCTTAAACAGACGCATCGGCAGCAGAAGATATTTGTCACAATGTTTTTCAACAGACAAAAGGTGATCACAATAGCTCACCTTCAGCACATCATGCTCCGGTGAGCTAAAAATCTTAGAATAGTTATAATTGTAATTGAATTTGCAAAACAAGATGTTTCAACATGGAATTTAATACATATATAACTAGAGATTGCTTTTTTGAAAAAGCGCTTGTCTCCCCATTTGTGTGGTCGGGGAGGAAAAGAAATGATGGAGATGATTTTTTTAGTTTTGGACTGGAGATGAAGCAACAGTGACAATCCTCAGTTATTGAGCGGAAACCATTTTTCAGGTGAGGGTTACCATGACCTTGGTCTTTGACCTAGTGACCTCAAAATCAATAGGGGTCATTTGCTGCTGGTTACCAACCTGCACACCAAGTATGGGCCCAAGTAATCTTCAGTTATTGAGTGGAAACCATTTTTCAGCCAAAGGTCACTGCGACCTTGACCTTTGACCTACTGACATCAAAATCAATAGGGGTCATCTACAGGTTAGGACCAAACTGCACACCAAGTATGAAGTTCCTGGGTAAAAGCGTTCTTGAGTTATTGAGTAAAACACATTTTTCAGCTGAAGGTTACTGTGACCTTCGACATTTGACCTTGTGACCTCAAAATCAAACAAATTCAATAAAGGTCATTTACTGGTAAGGACCAATCTGCACACCAGGTATGAAGTTCCTCAACATAAGCATTCTTTAGTTATTGAGAGGAAACCATTTTTCAGCTGAAGGTTACCATGACCTTGACCTTTAAGCTAGTGACCTCAAAATCAATAGGGGTCATCTACTGGTGGTGACCAACCTGCACACCAAGTATTAACTTCCATGGCCAAAGCATTCTACAGTTATTAAGCAAAAACAATGTTTCAGCTCATTGTCACTGTGACCTTTCAGCTCAAGGTCACTGTGACCTTGACTTTGACCTCAAAATTAATAGGGTCTTCTACTGGGCATGGCCAACCTGCATACCAAGTATGGAGTTCCTCGGCCCAAGCGTTCTTCAGTTATTGAGCGGAAACCATTTTTTACCTCACAAGGTCACCATGACCTTGACCTTCGACCTTCTGACATCAGAATCAAAAGGAGTCATCTACTGGTCATGACCAACCTGCATACCAAGTATGAAGATCCTATGCCCAAGCGTTCTTCAGTTATTGAGCGGAAACAAGTGTGACGGATGTGACCTTGACCTTTGACCTAGTGACCTTAAAATTAGTAGGGGTCATTTGCTGGTGGTGACCAACCTGCACATCGAGTATGAAGTTCCTGGGCCCAAGCAAAAACTATTTATCAGCTCATTGTCACTGTGACCTTTCAAGCTCATGGTCACTGTGACCTTGACTTTAAACGTACTGACCTCAAAATTAATAGGGGTCTTCTACTAGGCATGGCCAACCTCCATACCAAGTATGGAGTTACTCAGCCAAAGTGTTCTTCAGTTATTGAGCGGAAACCATTTTTTACCTTCTGTTATCAAAATCAATAGGGGTCAGCTACTGGTCATGACCAACCTGCATACCAAGTATGAAGTTCCTACGCCCAAGCATTCTTCAGTTATTGAGCGGAAACAAGTGTGACAGACGGAAGGACGGAAGGACGGAAGGAAGGACGGACTGAACGGGCAAAAACAATATGTCACCCCCATGTAATGGGGGAGACATAATTATTGTAAAATACACTGTAATCTCATTACAACACTGTACTTTGGAGCCATGGTCTTGCACAGCGATATTAACGGGGTTAAATTGATAACGCTGTTCCAAAAATCAGCAGAGTCATTACAAAACCCACCCACCTATAATGCATACACTAATTCAATTGCTTTGGCTAAAACAAGCTTGCAAGATCTATTTACCTGTTTCTTTGACATTTGAAAGATGTATCAGGGCTCGAATTTAATCTTGCATACTCGTGAATTGCAAGTGCAAATTTCAATTTGCGTGGTGAGATTTCAGGCACCAGCATATTTTTGCGAGTGAATTTTTTGGACCAAATAATACGCATTTCTAATTGTCTATCTTTTACAGGGTTATTTCTTTGACAATTCCCGGTAATTGCAGTGAACTTTCGAGATTTAACGAGTGACTTGGAGTATACTTTCAGTTTTGCAATATTTGCGGAAGTTTACAATTGATACATGTCTCGTGTGCATGCCTATTCAACGGCCCAAATATTGATGACGTTTACTGCATACATTTGGGCTAAATAGTTTTAATTTACATATCGCAAATACGATTGGCTGGAATAGTCACATGTATATCATGTGTATATTTTGGGTTTACCAAGTTGTATTCACTATGCAGATCGAAGAAATGGATGACATCCAGACAAAATTTTGCCCAATGTTCAGAACTGGTTGTTTGTTACATTATGAAGTTTGAAATTAAACTTGTTCGTTTGTCACACCATGACAGCCGTGATCGTTTGAAGTTGTATCAGTTTGAAAGGTGACTGAACACAATAAGCGTAATGCACAAACAATTAGGCTAAAAATAAAAATAGGTAACCCTACCTTCCCTATTTTTTGGGGCCGACCTAAAACTTTTTAACGATTTTGGGAACTAAAATAATTGAGTACGAAACTGAAATCGATCATAATAAAACAAACATGGCGGCGGCCACAGTGTTCGCCGTGACGGTAGAAAACGCGTCCATGGCCCTTCAAAACGAATTATGAAGGCAGTCATCAACTCATCTACCGTCGGGGAAGTTTTTGGAAGAATTATTGCATATATTAATGAGATGTCTTGAATGTGCATATAGCACACATTTGTAACCACTTACGTCTGTAACAACTTGCTTCTGAAGAAAAAATGTTACCTGAACCAAACACATTTTTTTTTTTAGCCTTATTACACCCAATATCGATTTTATATCTGTCTATTGTTGTTATATTGAAAGCATTATGCAGCCGCTCAATAACGATATCAGTTATTTTTTTCTCTGTCTATTGTTGTAATATTGAAAACGTTATGCAAACTGCCGCTCGATAACAATATCATTTCTTTTATCTGTCTATTGTTGTAATGTTGAACAAAGCATTATTCAAACATGTGGATTGACGTGATAGTGCAGAAATGAGATATATTATTTGGCTCGTAGTTTTGTGTTTCAAACGTTAAGTTTTTGAAAATTTATAATTCTATTCCCACATATTTCATGCACTAAAATTCGGGAGCCAAGCATGACCAGCATTATACCGAGAACAGCGGTAAAATGGAGGGCGTTATAGAGGAGTGCCAGTGTACTGTCTTAATTATGTATTTTATAGTAAGTATGTCCGACTTACTCACTTAATTTACATAATGCACGTTTTCAGCTCTACAAAAACAGCTATGATGCATAATGTAACTAAAGTATATATATAAATGGTCTTGTGCAGCATTTCATTTGGAAGAGTTCAAAGACATTTCTAGGAAAATCAATATAAACTGTATTAGTTGTGTTGTGCAGCCAACTTCAGTAGAAAGACTGTTCAGACGGCACAGCTCAGGCCTGGTTCTGTACTGATGGCACAGCTGTCCTGGCTCTGTACTGCTGTCATGGCTCTGTACTGATGGCACAGCTCAGGCCTGGCACTGTATTGAAAGCACAGTTGGCCTGGCTCTGTACTGATGGCACAGCTGACCTTGCTCTGTACTGATGGCACAGTTGGCCTGGCTCTGTACTGATGTCACAGCTGTCATGGCTCTGTACTGATGTCACAGCTCAGGCCTGGCTCTGTACTGATGGCACAGCTGTCATGGCTCTGTACTGGTGGTACAGCTGTCATGATGGCACATGTGTCATGGCTCTGTACTGATGGCACATCTGTCATGGCTCTGTACTGATGGCACAGGCTTTATTTACAAATACGGTAACAGCAGTCAAAGGGTTTATTAACCCCACTTTCCCACCTATAGACGCATTTTGATACATCTGCAGCAGACAGATTTTGAAAACATCAAAATGTTTTCAACTTTTTTCAGTAATTATACCTACAATTATAGAGATTTTCCATATTTGTGAGTACACATTTTCAAAGTCATCTGCTGCATATTTGCTGTAAGTTGGAAAGGGTTAATAATTGACATGATCACCAATGTTTGAAAATTGCAGGATCAAGAGACAATCATGTTAACAATCTTTGTTCACTATATTATATTTCCAAAGTAATGTTATAGCTACTCGATCTAACACTGTTATATGTCCTATGAAAGATATGCAAAGAAGTATCAAAAGAGACTGAAGTTTCTCTGATTTCTTTTTTGGGGGATAATCTTAATTTCTTTTTCCCCTGGAATGTATAGACTTTGATGTGGATCAATTTGCATAATCGCTTGTCTTTATGCAGACAATTTATGTATTTTTAATACACTGACTTTATACTTATATACATACAATTGAGGCTTGATATATTGGGTGATGTCAGTTCTATTGCCATCTAATTTATTTTATTTTCCAAATGCTGTTTTATTGCCACTAGTTCAGTTGTTGGATAGAATACAGGACCAAGGCGCTCTTCAAGAATAGTTTATTTGTTTGCTTGAATGTGTGATCTGTTCTTGGTCTACAAGGTTCCTTAATGCTGATTTAAGTGATGAAAAGCTTGTGTTTGTTGATTAGTCTTTATGCGACCTTCAACAATATTTAAGTAATATCACATATTTCCAGGGTAAATTGCCCATACCACTGGTAAGTTTTACCTGATAACAGTTATAATACTTTCCCCGCAATTCTCAACGCTACAGAGGAAAGTAACAACTACCATATTCAACCCCCTCTGACAGGCAGACATATTTTGATGAATCGATCTGCAGCAGACGACTTTAAAAAACAGTGTGGCAAAAGGAATAATTGCTCATAATGAGCAATTCCTCCATATGCCGCAATGTTTTCAGTTCTATTCATTTTAATTATACTTTCATTTATAGAGAATTACCATATTTAAGTGTAGACATTTTCAAAGTTGTCTGCTGCAGATTTCTTGTACGTGGGAAAGGATTAAAGTCTTTGGTTAAGCAGATTGAGGATATGCAGACAGATCTTTATCAACACTTGACATGAATTCCTTAAGGTTGGTCTTTCACAGGGCACTTCCTTTCCCACAAGCAGGCGCATTTCAGCAGACATCTTTTGAAAACACTGTTGCCACAATGTTTTCAACTCTTCTCAATAATTACACGTTCCTTTAACCCTTTCCCTCATACAACAATTTTGCAGTAGATGACTTTGAACATATTTTGTCATAAAATAGAAAATCTCTATAATCTAATATGTGGAAAACATTGTGGCAAAAGGAGAAATTGTTCGTTTTGAGCAATTTCTTCTTTTGTCACTATGTTTTCAAAAAGTTGCCTGCTGCAGAGGTGTCAGAAAGCGTCTATATGAGGGAAAGGGTTAAAGAGAATTTCCATTATTTGTCCAAATTCTCTTTCAAAATCATCTGCTGCAGATTTGTTGTATATGGGAAACTTCAGAACGTGTTAAATATATAAACAATAGCATCCATCTGGATAACATGACTTTTCAGTTTATGAAAAAAGTAGACTAAGTGGCTTCATTCCATAAAAGTCTTAGAATCGGGGTTGGACAGATAATAATGACTGGTGTGATCATGAAACAAACTAGAAATATCACTGAAGGTGATGAATACCCCCAGCTGGTGCCTGACAATATACATATGTATGAGAAATTCAAGGGGCCATAACTCATTTAAAAATAATTCCAGTGCAACACGCAGACAATATGCACAACTAGGCCTGGTATCATTTTTGTGAAGTTATATTGAATTCTGACAAAGGGTTGCTGAGAAATAGTGTTCACAAGAAATGTCCACAGACCAGCGGACCGACAAACCAACAAACCGACCGACAAGCATGACTCCTATATAGCCCCCATATACTATGTATCTGGGGTTATAATAAAATCACTAACCTTTTCACTGATAAGGAAACTGTTAGGCACTCTCTACAGAAGAGCAATTCTTCCTTTTCCCACAATGTTTTCAATTCTTATATTACCTACAATATACCAGGTTTCATATCACTTCATTTGCATAGATTTTAAAGCAGATGACTTTGAAAGTGTCTTAACCCTTTCCCTCATACAACAAGTCTGCAGCAGACGACTTTGAACGTATTTTGTCAAATAATAGAATATCTCTATAAACGAACTTGGCCTAGGTTGTTACCAAGTTTGTGGGAGTTATTGCACGGAAACAGCAAGAAACGACTTTTTTTGTTAATTAAGGGACCAAAACTCCACCGAAAAATGTCCACCGAAAGTGACGATCGAACTTGGCCTAGCCCTTAAGGCATTTAACCTTGTTACCAAGTTTGAAAAAAAACGGTTCACATTTGTGGCAGTTATTGTACAGAAACAACAAGAAACAACATTTTTTGTTAAATAAAGGGCCATAACTCCACCGAAAAATGTCCACCGAAAGTGACGATCGAACTTGGCCTAGCCTTTAAGGCATTTAACCTTGTTACCAAGTTTAAAAAAAAACGGTTCACATTTGTGGCAGTTATTGCACGGAAACAGCAAGAAACGACATTTTTTGTTAAATAAGGGGCCATAACTCCACCGAAAGTGACGATCCAACTTGGCCTAGCCCTTAAGGCATTTAACCTTGTAACCAATTTTGAAAAAAAACGGTTCACATTTGTGGCAGTTATTGCACGGAAACAGCAAGAAACGACATTTTTTGTTATATAAGGGGCCATAACTCCACCAAATATAGTCCGCCGAAAGTGACGATCGAACTTGGCCTAGCCCTTAAGGCATTTAACCTTGTTACCAGGTTTGAAAAAAACGGTTCACATTTGTGGCAGTTATTGCACGGAAACGAAGTGTGACAGACAGACAGACAGACAGACGGACAGACGGACAAACCGAAATTAATAACCCCCCTTTTTTTCTTCGAAAAAGCGGGGGATAATAATAACAAGAGGCCCATGAGGGCCTATGCTCTACTGGTATAGTTCTTTGGTCATTTTCAATCCAGAGCATGTATGTATGGTGAAGATCGGATAGTAAATGGCGGCTATTTTGTGTTCAAAAGCTGTATTATAGCAATTTCAAGGGCCATAATCCAGTCTTGCATTGGCGGATCTGGCTGGTTTGCGAAAGGAACCGAGCTCTCATCAATATTCAACTACTATCTAAGTTTGGTGAAGATCAGATAGTAAATGGAGGCTCTATTGTTTTCACAAGCTGTATTATAGCAATTTTGACAATTTCAAGGGCCATAATCCAGTCATGCAAAGGCACATCTGGCTGGTTTTCAAAAGGATCCAAGCTCTCATCAATATTTAACTACTATCTAAGTTTGGTGAAGATCAGATAGTAAATGGAGGCTCTATTGTGTTCACAAGCTGTATTATGGCAATTTTGACAATTTCAAGGGCCATAATCTAGTCATGCAAGGGCACATCTGGCTGGTTTTCGAAAGGAACTAAGCTCTTATGGATACCTAACTACTGTGTAAGTTTGGTGAAGATCAGATAGTAAATGGAGCCTCTATTGTGTTCACAAGCTCTTTTATAGCAATTTTGACAATTCCAAGGGCCATAATCTAGTCTTGCATGGGCGGATCTGGCTGGTTTTCGAAAGGAACCGAGCTCTCATGAATATCTAACTACTATCTGAGTTTGGGGAAGATTAGTTAGTAAATGGTTCGCGAAAGGAACCAAGCTCTCATGGATATCTAACTACTGTATAAGTTTGATTGAGATACAATCAAAACTGAAGACTTTATCGCGTTCACAAGCTCTATTATAGCAATTCTGACAATTTCAAGGGCCATAATCCAGTCTTGCATGGCCGGATCTAGCTGGTTTACAAAAGGAACCAAGCTCTCATGGATACCTTACTACTGTGTAAGTTTGGTGAAGATCAGATAGTAAATGGAGCCTCTATTGTGTTCAAAAGCTGTATTATAGCAATTTTGACAATTCCAAGGGCCATAATCCAGTCTTGCATGGGCGAATCTGGCTGGTTTTCAAAAGGAACCGAGCTCTCATGGATATCTAACTACTGTATAAGTTTGATTGAGATACAAAGACTGTATCGCGTTCACAAGCAATTGTTTATGGACGGACGCACAGACGACGGACACCACACCACAGCATAAGCTCTTCTGGCCTTTGGCCAGTAGAGCTAAATACAAGGGAGTTAATTTTTATCATTAATTATAGAGTTATGGTTCTTGCGTAATGCACTTCCTCTCTTTAATATCTCTCTACATTTAAAGTTTCATTGAAATATCTTTCGAACTTTTGGAGTTATTGTCCCGAAATTGAAATATAAAGTCTAACAAGTGAGATAACTTGAGAATAATTCACTATAAGTTATGGTTCTTGTGTAATGCACTTCCTTTCTTTAATATCTGTATACATTTTAAGTTTCATCAAAATATCTTTAGTACTTTTTGAGTTATGGTCCTGACATGGAAACATAAAGTCTAACAAGGGAGAAAATTAGAAAATTATTCACTATGAAGTTATTGCTCTTGTATTATGCACTTTCTCTTATTGATATGTATGTATATTATAAGTTTCATAGAAATATATTCAGTACTTTTAGATTTATGCTCAATGCAAATAAAGTGTGACGGGCAAAAAAGAAAATAATTAAAATAAGGGAGTCAATTATTTATTATAGATTTATGGTTCTTGTGTAATGCACTTCCTCTCTTTAATATCTATCTACATTTCAAGTTTCATCGAAATATCTTTCAAACTTTTGGAGTTTTGGTCCTGAAATTGAAATATAAAGTCTAACAAGGGAGATAACATGAAAAGTATTCACTATAAGTTATGGTTCTTGTGTAATGCACTTCCTTTCTTTAATATCTGTATACATTTTAAGTTCCATCGAAATATCTTTAGTACTTTTCGAGTTATGGTCCTGACATGGAAATATAAAGTCTAACAAGGGAGATAATTTGAAAATTATTCACTGTAGAGTTATGGTTCTTCTATTATGCACTCTCTTATTGATATGTATGTATATTTCAAGTTTCATTGAAATATATTCCGTACTTTTAGATTTATGCTCAATGCAAATAAAGTGTGACGGACGGACGGACGGACTGGGGAGCATAACAAACCAGTACTATATAGGCTAGGAAATGTGCCTTGCCCAAGGTCACTTTACCATGACTGCCCCGACTAGGAACCAAAACTGGGATGCCCTGTTCCAAACCACTCAGCCATGACAGATTCCTGTCCTTAACTTTAGCCAAGCCTCTGAAATATAACCTTTGTTGACAGAGGCATTACAACTATTCAAACCAAATTGCAGTAAAATTGGTTAAAATCTGTATAAATGAAAGTGTCATTATTGAAATAATTGTGGCAAAAAGAGAAATTTCTCAATATGAGCAGTTTTCTCCTTTTGTCACATTGTTTTCTGCTGCAGATGCAATCAAATGCATTTCCAAGTGGGAAAGGTTCATGGTTCAGGGAAAATATTATTGCAGTATATGAGTTACCCTTTTAGTGTTTTAAATGTATTGTCCTCATTATTTGACTCATCAGGGCCGGGCTTGTGCCGGGTTCGAAATTTATCTCCCATTATCAAATACTGTGTATAAACAGGCAAGCGTCATAACATTTCCGTATCATTCAGGCATTTTCAATATTCACTCAGCATTTTCACATTCTACTAAAAACATGTCTAACCCAATATTAAATATTCAGAGATCTGTATAAATCCCCAGCCTAACCCTTTCCCACATACAGCAAATCTACAGCAGAAGACTTCAATAATATATGCAAAAATATTGAAATACACTGTAGACTCATTACAACGCTGTACTTGGGAGTCATGGTCTTGCACAGCGATATTAACGGGGTTAAATTGATAACGCTGTTCCAAAAAATCCGCCAAGTCATTATTCCACCCACCCTCCTATAATGCATACACTAATTCAATTGCAAAGAGAGAGTGTTTTTGGCTAAAACAAGCTTGCAAGATATATTTACCTGTTTCTTTGACATTTGATAGATGTATCAGGGCTCTAATTTAAGCTCGTATACTCGCGAATTGCAAATTTCAATTTGCATGGTGTGATTTCAGGCACCAGCAGATTTTTGCGAGTGAAATTTTTGGACTGAATAATATGCATTACTAATCGTCGATCTTTTACAGGGTTATTTCTTTGACAATTCGCGGTAATTGCAGTGAACTTTCAAGATTTACCGAGTGGCTGGGAGTATACTTTCAGTTTTGCAATATTTTCGGAAGTTTACAATTGATACATGTCTCGTGCGCATGCCTATGCAACAGCCCCAATATTGATGACGTTTACTGCATACATTTGGGCGAAATAGTTTTAATTTACATATCGCAAATACGATTGGCTGGAATAGTCACATGTATATTTTGGGTTTCCCAAGTTGTTTTCACTACGGAGATCGAAGAAATGGATGACATCCAGACAAAATTTTGCGCAATTTTCAGAATTGGTTGTTTGTTACATTATGAAATTGAGCTTGTTCGTTTGTCACATCATGACAGCCGCGATTGTTTAAAGTTGTATCAGTTTGCAAGGTGACTAAACACAATAAGCGTAATGCACAAACAATAATTATACACCCGATATCGATTTCTTTTATCTGTCTATTGTTGTAATATTGAAAGCGTTAGTCAAACAGCCGCTCAATAACGCTATCAATTTTTTTACCTGTCTATTGTTGTAATGTTGAACAAATCGTTATGCAAACATGTGGATTAACGTGATAGTACAGTAATGGAGATCTATTACTCGGATCGTATTTGGTGTTTCAAACATTAGGTTTTTGAAAATTTATAATACTATTCACACATATTTCATGCACAAAAATCCGGGAGCAAAACAAGACAAGCGGTAAAACGGAGGGCATTATAGAGGGGTGCCAGTGTACCTGAAAAGTAAAAGTATAAATATTAAATAAAGTTAAAAACGTTGTGGCAAAAGGAGTCTTCTTTTGTCGCAATATTTACAAAAGTTGTCTGCTGCAGAGGCATCCAAAAGCGTCTGTATGAGGGAAAGGGTTAAAATATTAAATATTCTAAAGAATACTGATCATGCTAGCAAACTCGAGAGTACATCATAGGACCAATATGACCCTAAAAACGTTTTTGTTCCAGAAAATATCTTGGCATATTGAAACATCCTTTGACCATTTGAAGTGTTGTATGTAGCCATTTGTTCCACTTGTATGTCTCCAGACAGACTGATAACAGGTCCATTATCAATTTATGTCAAATACTTTTGGAGTCCTTTACTATAAACACTTCTAAGGAGGAAAAAATGTAACATGAGGTTTTCAAGTGCTGCATTTTAAGATCACTTGTTTGGAGCTTGATTGATCTAAAAGCGTTTTAGGTCAAACAGAGTGTAAGGAGGAAGGCATGCGTCACCTACCAATAAAGAAAAGTGAAACTGGTAAGCGACACAAAAAGAGTTATTTTCTTAAAATACAAGTCAGAGTTATGGAACTTTGTCAGTTACCTCCCTTTGATCCTTTATACATATTTTCAATCTTATAGTCTCAATAATCTACAGCAATAAATGGGGCATAATCTTTCATAAATACAAGTTGAAGTTTTAGGTAACTTAACGATTCTGTGAAGTTTCAATGCTTAATCTATGGTAATAACAAAGATGTGACATGAATGAAAAACTTCTATAAAGATTTCAAAATTGGAAATAATCTGCCAGAACCCATTGAAATGTGTTAAGGCCTTACTTTTATAAAGTTTCAGTTAAATATCCCACGTAGTTATAGATATATGGAATAGAACAATTTAACCAAACCGTTTTGAAAGTTGAAAAAAAGAATATCTTTAAACTTCTCAAGGCCATTGAGATAACAGGGATAATGAAGAGAGCAACTTCCTCCAACCCCAGTTCAAGAATGAAAAGAATCTGTCTCTTTGAAGAAGAGAAAAACTTCCAACTACAGTCGAAGAATGAAAAGAATCTGTCTCTGTGAAGAAAAGAGAAACTTCCTCCAACCACTGTCCAAGAATGAAAAGGATCCATCTCTGTGAAGAAGAGAGAAACTTCCAATCACAGTCCAAGAATGAAATGGGTCCATTTCTGTGTAGATGATATAAACTTCCAACCACAGTCCAAGAATGAAATGGGTCCATCTCTGTAAAGAAGAAACTTCCAACCACAGTCCAAGAATGAAATGGGTCCATCTCTGTAAAGAAGAAACTTCCAACCACAGTCCAAGAATGAAAATATTCCATCTCTGTGTAGAAGATATAATCTTCCATCCACAGTCCAAGAATGAAATGGGTCCATTTCTGTGAAGAAGAAACTTCCAACCACAGTCCAATAATGAAGAGAATCCATTTCTGTGAAGAAGAGCAAAACTTTCAATCATAGTCCAAGAATGAAAAGATTCCATGTCTGTAGAAAAGAGAAACTTCCAACCACAGTCAAAGAATGAAAAGATTCCATCACTGTGTAGAAAAGAGAAACTTCCAACCACAGTCCAAGTATGAAAAGATTCCATCATTGTGTAGAAAAGAGAAACTTCCAGCCACAGTCCAAGGATGAAAATAATCCATCTCGGTGAAGAAGAGAGAAACTTCCAATCACAGTCCAAGTATGAAAAGATTCCATCATTGTGTAGAAAAGAGAAACTTCCAACCACAGTCCAAGAATGAAAAGGATCCATCTCTGTGAAGGAGAGAGAAACTTCCAATCACAGTCCAAGAATGAAAAGATTCCATCATTGTGTAGAAAAGAGAAACTTCCAACCACAGTCAAAGAATGAAAAGATTCCATCATTGTGTAGAAGATATAAACTTCCAACCACAGTCCAAGTATGTACAGATTGCATCATTGTGTAGAAAAAAGATAAACTTCCAAACACAGTCCAAGAGAAACTTCCAGCCACAGTCCAAGAATGAAAATAATCCATCTCTGTGTAGAAAAGAGAAACTTCCAACCACAGTCTAAGTATGAAAAGATTCCAACATTGTGTAGAATAGAGAAACTTCCAACCACAGTCCAAGTGTGAAAATATTCCATCATTGTGTAGAAAAGAGAAACTTCCAACCACAGTCCAAGAATGAAAAGATTCCATCTCTGTGAAGAAAAGAGAAACTTCCAATCACAGTCCAAGAATGAAAAGATTCCATCTCTGTGAAGAAAAGAGAAACTTCCAACCACAGTCCAAGTGTGAAAATATTCCATCATTGTGTAGAAAAGAGAAACTTCCAACCACAGTCCAAGAATGAAAAGGATCCATCTCTGTGTAGAAGATATAAACTTCCAACCACAGTCCAAGTGTGAAAATAATCCATCATTGTGTAGAAAAGAGAAACTTCCAACCACAGTCCAAGAATGAAAAGGATTTATCCCTGTGAATAAGATAGAACATTTCTCCTACCACTGTCCAAGAATGAAAAGAAACCATCTCTGTGTAGAATATAGAACTTTCCAACCACATTCCAAGAATGGATAGAATCAATCTCTGTGAAGAAGAGAGAAACTTCCAACCACATTCCAAGAATGGAAAGAATCCATCTCTGTGAAGAAGAGAGAAACTTCCAACCACAGTTCGAAAATGAAAAGAATCAATCCCTGTGAAGAAGACCCATCTCTGTGAAAAAGAGAGAAACTTCCAACCACTGTCCAAATATGAAAAGAATCCAATCTCTGCATTGTGAAATTATAAGCCTTCCAAAAACATAAATTAAAACTGGAAATCCACAGCACAGGAGTTAAATGTAGCCTGTATCGGGGAAAAGGGTCATCATTCCACCACTACAGACATTCATTTACAAATATAATAAACTGTAATTAGCATGTCTATAAATTTAACTATCTTGGGATAAGACTTTTATTCAGAGCATTTCGTTTTCAGCTCAAGAACAAATTTCTAAAGTCAATTTGTAAAATCATATATTTTCATGAACATCGATTGCACTCCCAAGTCATTGATCTGACTATCATCAAATCTTTGGAGCAAGAAAAGGAATTTCTGAAAAACGATCTCTTATAGAATTATGACCCTTCCCCGTACAGACCCTATTTTTGGCCCTTAAATAATCACTTTTAAAATAATGTTATTTAAAAACTTCCAACATAGTTAGTGCATTGTACTGTAAGCATTCAAGAATAGCATGAATATGGACGTATAGGTGTGGGTAAAAGTTTATGACAGAATAAAAGTATCTTTGTGGTCCCGATTACCAATCACCATCTCTGATAGTTCCATGGTAACATAAAAACCTCAAAGACAAGAGAGAAAGGTCCGTACCAGTGGTGACATCTCCAATTTCACCCATTTTCTGACTCACAATTTGTAATAATTCCACTCTTTTTTTGTGTTCATTCCCTTTCTATTTTTTCTTGTATTTTCACTCTATCACTCTTTGACCTGAATCTAGATAAAAAATTAGTAGCAGATAATTATTTAGAAATATTGTTTGATAAAGTTTCCATTATTTTCTATAACATTATTGTATTCTATCTCAATTTTTTTTTTAAACTTTCATATTTTCTATGATTTTTAAAAATAAAAGTGAATTGAAAAAGCCCCAACCCATGAACACATTCATTCCTGGCCAGATACAGACAACTTGAGAAAATGGTCAAACTAAAAACGTCTTATTCTACAATGGGTTCTTTACATTTACTCATCAGAGAAAAGAGAGGCAATTGTCTCAGTTGAAAGATTTAATTAATAAGTTGCTCCTGAGTCAAGTCCCATACTGGAACAATACAAGTCCCATATTGGAGCAATACGTGGGGCATAAAGTGCTTATTTTATAACCCATTCAATGCTCATCTTATAAAATTAACTTATTCAGCTTTGGATTTTGAAGAGTCCATAGCCAATTCTAGGAATATCACGACATAAATGTCGAGTTGAGCCTAAATAATATATAGAGCCTGATCAGACCGCCCTGATGCGCCGGCGTGCCAGACTCTATATTCAACTGATGGACCTCACAAAATCTGTTCCAGCAATCAAAGGTTGTTTTTTTGAGGGGTGAAGATTCTGATCAGCTGATGATTACTCACAATCAGTCATCACAATCCATATACATGTACATTAAAACAAGAGGCCCAAGAGGGCCAGTATCGCTCCACGGCCATAAGGCAAAAATAAAATCTCCAAACAGCCCTGCCCCGTGGTGGCTATTTTTTTTACCAACCACCATGGCTTAAAGGAATCTTGTAGAGTGTCACCAAAGGAATGTTTCTGCAAAATTATTTGAAAATATGCCTGACACTTTCGGAGGAGAAGATTTTTTAAGTTTTCACTATTATCATATAAGTCAAAATAGCCCCGCCCTCTGGCGGCCATGTTTTTCGACCAATCAACATGGCTTGAAGGAATCTGATAGAGGGTCACCCAATGAACATTTCTACAAAATTATTTGAAAATCGGCTGAACACTTTCGGAGAAGAAGATGTTTTAAGTTTTCACTATAGCTATATAACGCAAAAAAGCCCCGCCCCCTGGCGGCCATGTTTTTCGCCCAATCAACATTTCTTGAAGGAATCTAATTAAGGTTCACACAAGGAACATTTCTACAAAATTATTTGAAAATCGGCCTGACACTTTTGGAGGAGAAGATTTTTTAAGTTTGCTCTTTAGCCATATAGGCAAAATAGCCCCGCCCTGTGACGGCCATGTTTTTTTACCAATCAACATGGCTTGAAGGAATCTGATAGAGGGTCACCCACGGAACATTTCTACATAATTATTTGAAAATCTGCTGAACACTTTTTGAGAAGAAGATTATTTAAGTTTTCACTATAGCTATATAAGGCAAAAAAGCCCCGCCCCCTGGCGGCCATGTTTTTCCCCCAATCAAAATTTCTTGAAGGAATCTAATAAAGGGTCACCCAAGGAACATTTCTACAAAATTATTTGAAAATCGGCCTGACACTTTCGGAGAAGAAGATTTTTTAAGTTCTCACTATTTTTTTCTTTCGGTTGCCATGGAAACCAGAATTTTGAATGGATCAAAAAAAATTGAAGGAATTTAGTAGAGGACATTGAGAGGATGCTTCCCATGAAGTTTCAACCAAATTGGCCAAGTGGTTAGGGAGAAGAAGTCGTTTAAAGGAAAAAGTTAACGCACGCACGCACGCACGCACGACGGACAATTCGCCATGACATAAGCTCGACTGGCTTTCAGCCAGTGGAGCTAAAAAGCAAAGAACATTGCTTGTCTATTTTTTGAGGAAAAAAGTCGGGGTTATCTGTCATCAAATTCAACATTTTTATCTTAATATTCCTAGAATTGACTATGGATCAAATTGAAAGCTGAACAACAATTCCCCGTTGAAAGGGTTAAGATTATCCAAAAGCAAATAGTTAAAGCATTTCAAAACCCATCAAGCATTAACCATTTTTTCAGAGTAATGCTACTTTTAAAACTTTTGATAAAAGGATTGAACTTAGAATGTTTACAATACCTCCTTTACCAACAATATGTTCAAAATTGTGTCAGCAAATAAAGTGTCAAAATTTGTTTATGGCGGGAAAAGTATTGAAAAATACATAGTTGCCTGGAAACATTAACATAGATAGAATCAATTTGTGGCATATAGAGTTTCAGAATAGGAAGTATTGCCTTGATGTGTTAAAAGGTTTTTAAAATTCATCAGGACAAATCAGGAAGGTTACACCTCGACTCATGTCATGACTAAACTTCTTAAGTTACATGTAATATTTTAACCCTTTCCCACCTACAACAAATCAGCAGCAGGTTGCTTTGAAAACACCTAGGCAAATCTATGAACAAGAGGGCCATGATGGCCCTGGATCGCTCACCTGATTTTTCCTTTCACTTTAGCCATATAAGCCCCGCCCCCTGGCGACCATAGTTTTCGACCAATCAACATGGCTTGAAGGAATCTGATGGAGGGTCACTCTAGGAATATTTCTACAAAATGATTTGAAAATCTGCCAAACACTTTCGCAGGAGAAGATTTTTTAAGTTTTCAGTAAAGACATATACGGCAAAATAGCCCCGCCCTGTGGCGTCCATGTTTTTCGACCAATCAACATGGCTTGAAGGAATCTGATAGAGGGTCATCCAAGGAACATTTCTACAAAATTATTTGAAAATCAGCTTGACACTTTCAGGAGAAGATTTTTTAAGTTTTCACTATAGCCACCATATAAGGCAAAATAGCCTGCACCCTGGTGGCCATGTTTTTCCACCAATCAACATGGCTTGAAGGAATCTGATAGAGGGTTATCCAAGGAACATTTCTACAAAATTATTTGAAAATCTGCCAACCAGTTTGGGAGAAGAAGATTTTTTGAAGTTTTTTTTCGTTGCCATGAAAACCAGAATTCTGCATGGATCCCAAGAATGTGAAGAAATTCTGGTGAGGTCATTGAGAGGATGCTTTCTGTGAAGTTTCATCCCAATTGACCCACTGGTTACTGAGGAGAAGAAGTTGATGCGCGACGCACAATGGACGACTGACAAAAGGCGATCACAATAACTCACCTCGAGCAAAGCTCAGGTGAGCTAAAAAAGTGACCCCAAGGGAGGGGCTATTTTTTACCCCAGGGCTATAATTTGAACAATGTTGGTAGAGGTCCACTAGATGAAGCTACATACCAAATATCAAAGGCCTTGGCCTTCTACTTTTAGACAAGAAGATTTTTGAAGTTTTTTCCCTATACAAGTCTATGTAAAGCAAGTGACCACTGGGGAGGGGTCATTTTTGAACCCAGAGCTATAATTTGAACAATCTTGGTAGAGGTCCACTAGATGAAGCTACATACCAAATATCAAAGGCCTGGACCATCTACTTTTAGACAAGAAGATTTTTAACAAGAGGACCATGATGGTCCTATTGCTCACCTGATTTAATCAAAACTTAAAAAGTTTTCATTGTTCTTTGTCTATATATATATATATACAGAAATCAAGCAACACCCCCTGGTGGCCATGTTTATCATCCTATCAAAATAATTTGAAGTCTTAGTAGAGGGGCACCCAAAGATCATTCATGGCAAATGGACAAGAATATTTTTAAAGCGTTTACCTTAACAAGTCTATGTAAAACAAGTGCTATAATAATTTGACCAATCTTAGTAGAAGTCCATTAGATGAAGTTAGATTTCAAATATTAAACTTTTAGACAAGATTTTTATACAAGTATATGTAAAATAAGTGACCCGGGTGGGGCCTTTTTTGACCCCAGTGCTATAATTTGAACAATCTTGGTAGGGGTCCACTAGATGATGCTACATACCAAATATCAAAGGCTGGGCCTTCTTCTTTTAGACAAGATGATTTTTTAATATTTTTCCCTTTATGAGTCTAGGTAAAACAAGTGACCTCGAAGATGGGTAATTTTTAACCCAAGGGCTATAATTTGAACAATCCTGGTAACGGTCCACTAGATGACGCTACATACCAAATATTAAAGGCCTTGGACCTCTACTTTTAGACAAGAAGATTTTTAAATTTTTTCCCCTATATGAGTCTATGTGAAACAAGTGACTCCCAGGGGAGGGGTCATGTTTTACCCAATGGCTATAATTTGAACAATCTTTGTAGAGGTCCACTAGATGATGCTACAAACCAAATATTAAAGGCCTGGGGGCTCTACTTTTAGACAAGAAGATTTTTTAAAGATTTTCCCCAATATCGCAGTCTATGTAAAACAAGTGACCCCCTGAGAAGGGTAATGTTTGACCCCAGGGCTATAATTTGAACAAGCTTGGTAGAGGTCCACTAGATGATGCTACATACTAAATATCTTTTAGACAAGAAAACTCTTTCAGTTTTTTCCCTTTATGAGTCTATGTAAAACAAGTGACCTCTGGGGAGGGGTCAATTTTGACCCCAGGGCTATAATTTGAATAATTTAGGTAGAGGTCCACTAGATGATGGTGCATACCAAATATCAAAGGCCTGGGGCCTCTACTTTTAGACAAGAAGATTTTTCAAGTTTTTTCTCTATATGAGTCTATGTAAAACAATAGACCCCAGGGGAGGGCTCATTTTGACCCCAGGGCTATAATTTGAACAATCTTGGTAGAGGTCCACTAGATGATGCTACATACCAAATATCAAAGGACGGGGCCTTCTACTTTTAGAAAAGATTTTCTTTTAAGTTTTTCTCTATATAAGTCTATGTAAAACAATAGAACCCAGGGCTATAATTTGTACAATCTTGGAAGAGGTCCACTAGATGATGCTACATACCAAATATCAAAGGCCTGGGACCTCTACTCTTAGACAAGAAGATTTTTTAAGTTTTGGTTAATTTTCCCTTTTTTTTTGCCGTGGCAACCAAGGTTCTGCATATGGAATGGAATTCTTTGAACAAGTTTGAAAGAGATCCACCCAAGAAACATTCCTGTAAAATTATTTTGAATTTGGTTAATTGGTTTAGGAGGAGAAGTCGTTTGTAGGAAAATGTGAACGGACGGACGACGGACGGTTACCGATCACAAAAGCTCACCTTGCACTTTGTGCATAGGCGAGCTAAAAATAATTGAAAATAATGTGACAAAACATGAAATTGCTCAAATATGAGTAATTTCTCCTATTGCTAAAATGTTTTCATCAGTAGTCTGATGCTGGTGCATCTACAAATCGGAAAGGATTAAGCCCTTTAACTCTTGTACTGCTATTTGAAATTTGTCTGGAAAATAAGCAAGGTCAGTATTTTTTACAGATTTGCTTAAGAACCCTAAAATGAGTTGAAAAGATTAAAAAAGATTGTAAACATTTTCTGTTTTAAGGATTTGTTGAAAAAATAAAACTCTTTTCTTTTGTCACACAATGGCTTCCGTTTATGAAAGGTTTTCTACGGAAATGATAGAGTTACAGCTACTTTGTTACCTGCATGCAAAAAATATAATTGATGTTTGTTTTTTTATTACAAGCTGCTGTTTTAACCATGACAAAGAGATGTCTTGGTTTTCCAGGAGTAACCCTACAATTAGAGGTGATCCAACCCTTTACCTGACCCAATATGATACTCCTACATGATACTCCTACAATTGTCTGTCTTTGAAATTATCAGAATAAAAGTTGTAATGCGGTGGAAAAGTGCAAGCATATACTTGATGCAGAGTCCAAAACATTGTAGGAAAAGGATAAACTCCATATTTTTAACAATTTCTTCTTTTCCCACAATGATTTATAAAGTCATCTGCTGTACAGGCCTGCAGAACTTTCTTCAGATGATTTCCCTGGAAGAGTCTTATATCAGCATATTAAGGGAATGGATAATTACAGCTCAGAACCCAAACTTTTCATGTATAATATTTCCTGACGAGGCAGGTGAACAAAGCCATATCATGTTCAAAGCCTATAAATCATAACATGACTAGGGTCACAGAACAACCAGGCTAAGGTGGCCCTAAATCGATCACCTCAGAGATAGTACAGTTGCAAATGTGAAACTGCTAATATGGGGAAAGTTTGATCAAGTGTGGGAATTAACCCTTTCCCTCATATAGACGCTTTTCAACGCCTCTGCAGCAGACGGCTTTTTAAAAACATAGTGACAAAAAAAAGAAATTGCTCAGAACAAGCAATTTCTCCTTTTGCCACAATGTTTTCCACTTTGAGTGATAGGTTATCCATTTAATTATAGAGATTTTCCATTTTTTGACAAAATATGTTCAGTCGTCTGCTTCAGAATTGTTTTATGAGGGAAAGGGTTAAACTGTACATGAAACAGCTCATTAGTAAAGGACATTAACATATTTAACATATTTGAACAATTACGAAAGAGGACCACCACAGAAAGATTCCTCCATTTAACCTTATGTTTTGGGTAATCAAGCTATGATATGTGATTTGTCATGCCAACCACAATAACTCATTGAGGTAAGCCAAAGATGCCCAAGAGGACTAGTGTAGCTCCACTGTCACAGAGCGAAAAACCCTCACCCTATGTTGTCAGTCTTTTAGTTTGTAAATTACTTAGAAGGTCTCCAAAGAAATGTTTATGTACCTTTTAGTATATATTCAACAAGTTTAACAGGGGCATACTTTGAAATATCCTGGTGTAGGACCACAAGACAATACTACACACCAAATATCTAAGCTCTTAGGCCTTTCTGTTTCAGACCAGAAGATTTTCAAAGTGTTTCCTTATATATCTCTATGAAATAAAACGTGACCCCAGGGGCATAATTTGAACTGTCTTTGTAGAGGACCACTAGTCAATGCTACACACCAAATATCTTAGCTCTAGGCCTTTCGGTTTCAGACAAGATCCTTTCAGTTGCAATGGCAACCAGAGTTCTGCATGGATTTTTTATTGTTAACAACTTTGTAAGAGGATCACCCAAGGATCATACCTAGCAAGTTTAAAGAAATTGTTGACGACGGACATCAGGCCAACACAGCTCACTTTATTTGCTGGGGCTTTGATTGATTGAATGGAATTTTAGACCTTGTAAATAAGAGTGTCTCCCCTGGAACACATATGTCACCTGAGATAATAATAGAGAAAATGGACTAACAATGAAACCTGAAAAGGAAGATCCCTTCTACAATATACAGACTAGAGTTATGATTATTGTATTGAACCATTCTCCAGATCACAGTGAGTATTTAGTTACAAACCTTTAAACAATTCTGCAAAACAGAAACGAAAATATGACCAATTAACCCTTTCCCACATACACCAAATCTGCGGCTGACGTCTTTGCAATTATCTAGGCAAAAATATTGAAAATTTATATAAATTGATGCATAATTATTTAAAAGAGTTGCAAAAGGAGAAATTGCTTGTTTTGATAAATTTCTCCTTTTGTCACAATGTTTTCGAAGGTCATCTGCTGCAGAGGCGTCTGAAAGCGTCAGAACGTGGGAAAAGTTAAATGATAAACTTTACAGTAGACGACACAAAAATAATTATTTCAGTTATATCGCGACGGCTGATTCATCTGACAATATATATCCTGGTTTTCTCGCACTAGTTCCTGTCACAAAACTTTCTTCTCAGATAACTTTGCAATGGTATTACAAGGATATACAACAAAACTAATAACCCGCATTGAACCGGAATTATTGCTTTTACTTACGGCCAATAAAACTTGGGTTATTTGACCCAGGCAGACATAATGATACTTGTTGGTTCTTGCTTATCATCACTGTTATCAGGTCCTTCTCTAACAATCAATCCTTAGCTATTTACCATTTCACCACATATGACAAATCTTCTTCGGCAGATGACTTCAAAACATCTCGTTAAAAGTTATTGTAAAACTCTTTAACCCTTTCCCTCATACGACAATTCTGCAGCAGACGACTTTGGACGTATTTTGTCAAAAAATGGAAAATCTCCATAATTGAATGGATAACCTATGACAAAATGTGGAAAACATTGTGGCAAAAGGAGAAATTGTACGTTTTGTGCAATTTCTTCTTTTGTCACTATGTTTTCAAAAAGCCGTCTGCTGCAGAGGCGTCAGAAAGCGTCTATATGAGGGAAAGGGTTAAGTGAAAGTTTGATTATTGAAGAGTTGAAAACATTGTAGCAAAATCAGAAATATTTCACTATGACCAATTTCTCCTCATTGCACAATGTTTTTAAAATTCATCTTATGCAGAGTCCTCAGAAAGCATCAGTATGTGGAAAAGTTATACAATTTTTTGACAGACCTGCAGCAGATAAATTTTGAAAACATTGTAATGAACAATTTCGACATTTGCCACAATTTCAATTAACAGCTTTATTTTATATATATATATATATACATGTGTATATCCCTTTCCCACATACAGCAAATCTGCAGCAGACGACTTTGAAAACATAGTGACAAAAACCTGATTTTCTTTTTATAAAAGGTAGTTTAATTGTTAAATAAAATTGAAAACATTGTGGCCAAAGGAGAAATTGCTCATCATGAGCGATTTCACCTTTGGCCACAATGTTTTCAAAGGTCGTCTACTGCTATTGCTTCAAAATGCATCTGCAAGTGGGAAAGGGTTAAAGATGTCTGCTGAAGAAGTGTCTCATGTGGGAAGGATTAACGTTTACATGATATGCTGTTTATAAATCAATCCAATTTTAAAAATATCAAACAAACAAAATTATCTTATTTACTTGCTCTGTATTCATGAATTGCGTGCTGCAGTGTTGTCAAACGTAAATGTTTCAACCAGAAGAAATACTGAAACAAGAGGGCCATGATGGCTCTACATCGCTCACCTTATTTTTATTTTTTTTTCACTGTAGCTAGCGGCCATAGTTTTCAACCAATTAACATGGCTTAAAGGAATATGATAGAGGGTCACCCTAGGAATATTTCTACAAAATTAATTGAAAATCGGCCAAACATTTTCGGAGGAGATTTTTTTTTTAAGTTTTCACTCAAGCCATATAAGGCAAAATAGCCTTGTCCCCTGGTGGCCATGTTTTTCAACCAATCAACATGGCTTGAAAGAATCTGATAGTGGGTCACTTAAGGAACATTCTGAATCTTTATTTTGAAAAATACTGAGAGGGCGTTGACCTTCTCCAGGAGCGAATGTAAAGGTAGAATTTCTAGTTTTCAATATCTGCACCATCCAACAATGTGTCAATATTATCAATGTAAAGGACATGTGACAAATAAATGAAGTGAATTATGCCAATTTTGCCAATTTTAAAGGGCCATAATTCAGTCATGCATGGACGGATCTGGCTGGTCTTCAAAAGGAACCGAGCTCTCATGTATATCTAGCTACTGGTTTGGTAAACATCGGATAATAAATGATGACTTTATCGTGTTCATAAGAAATTGTGGACTGCCGAAGGACGAAGGGCGATCACAAAAGCTCACCTTTAACTATGTGACAAGTGAGCTAAAAAAGATGAACTAAAAATAATAATAACTTCCCCCAACTAAGCATTGGTTTTTTTCTAATATGGTATGAAAATAATAATAACTTCCCCCAACTAAGCATTAGTTTTTTTTCTAATATGGTATGTAATAATATGATAATATGAAATATAACAAAAATATGATAAATAGTAATAATAATATGATAGTTGTATAAGTAACCTCATGCAATCATCTGCTCATCTCTGAAAAATGATTAACACTCACAAAATTAGAAATTATACATTTTGTTATAAGGTTAAACATTTTGTGCGATTGTGAAGAATTCTTCATTTTCACCAATTGCTCCTTCTCTCACAATGTTTTCAATAGTCATCTGCTGCAAAGGCATCGCATGTCATCTGTATCAGTGTTAAGAGGTGATTTTGTAAATTCTATGAAATAATTGCTCTCATATTTTTCAATATAAACATGGTCATTTGAACCTTTGTGCCTATTATTAACCCTTTCCTACCTGTAAACACATTCATTTTTATGTAATAGCAGCAGACGACTTTTGACAACATTGTGGCAAAAGGTGAAATTGCTCATGATGAGCAATTTCTCCTTTGGCCACAATGTTTTCAACTTTATTTCAAATAAGCTATTTTTTATGGAGATTTTTTGTCTATATGTTTTCAAAGTCGAATGCTTCAGACTTGTCATATGTGCCCATTATTAATACCAAAACCACAAGAAAAACAGACCCACAGGACTTTGCAATCAGCGCAGACCAGATTCATCTTTGACTCTAGACAGTTCTTCACTGTTTGTAAATAAGTAGTTTTAAATATGCAGAAGACAGTTTTTGAAAACATAGTGGCAAACAGAGGAATTGTCAATAATGAGCAATTTCTTCTTTTCACAACATTGTTTTCAACTCTATTCAAAATTAAAGCTATTATTTAAAGAGATTGCCAATAGTTTTGCCAATATGTTTTACAAGTTGTCTGCTGCAGATTTGTTATATGTGGAGAACAGGGCTCCGTAAAACCGATAAATTGCCAGTTTAAACCGATTTTGAACTCGGCGGACCGGTTTCAATCTTCAAACTAGTAATTAAATCGGTCCAGGAATTTTAAAAATTAAAACTAATATAAAATCGGTCCAGGAATTTCTATAAAGCTAACTATATAACACCCTGCTACATGTCACTTTGTAAACAGAGTCTGTACACCTTTGAGATAGTCACTTACCGTGACCTAAACAGGATTATCGATCCAATTAAGTGTAAACTGATAGATAATGCCAATCGGAATATGGATGACGGAATTATCAAGAAAATCCCATTGAATGCATGCGGTAATAATTTCATGCATCTGATTGGCTGTTGGGGTTATTAGGGAATTTCCATAGGTCACATGACCTTTGTAACCTTTCAAGATGGTATGGAAAAGGAGATATTTACGAAATGTTTCGTAAAAATAAATTTGTCATTGTATATTTTATAAGGCAGAAGTTTTAACTTCATTTCATTTAATTTGTCCTTCGATACATTAGTGAAAGGGCTCAACGATGTTTACTTGCGATATTCAAAATGTCAAATGACCGGCTTGGCAACGCGAATCATGTTGACAAAGAGAACCGGGTCAAACCGGTTCATAATTACTCAACTGGGTAAATGTACTTATCTAAAAAATGGCTTTCTCTAATTATTTCAGTCATGGTAATTCCAAAACAACAAAGACCTTTTTTGTAGTAAATTTTTTATTTTTATGTAGACAAAACAAAGTTCAACGTAAAGATAAGAGAAATGTATCTACTGTGCGAAACCAATAATTTTCTAGTATGTTTGGGTCGAACAATCTTAAGTATGAACGAGCAATGTAAACACACATGCGTGGTTATGTTCGTATGCAAATTTTAAAAAAAATTATGATTTGTAAAGTAATTCTACATTAACGAGCGATGACACTGTTATGCAACCATCTATGCAAGGTAACCTGCAATTAACATGAAATTCGTGTATATTTGTTTTTAAAAGAGTTTCAATGTAAAAAAAATTAACGGGGGGAATATTCTAGACTGATTGAGATTTTAAAATTTCCGGAGCCCTGGTTGAGAAGAAGGGTTGACATCTTTTTTATCAGAAATTCTCACAGCAGACACTATGTCAGGTAAACGTAGGGTCATCGAATGGTGTATCGAGTACAATCAGACAATACCATTCTGTTTGGCTCATAATGCAAGCCATTATAAAATATTGAACACCATCTGAAACTTGATACAGCTCTTGTCCTATCTCCCCTAGAAAACAAAGCCCGGCACATTGATTTTCCAGACTTGAGAGAAACATTCGTTGTTAACCCTTTCTCACATACAACAAATTTGCCTGAGCAACTTCTCTTTTTGGCACAATGTTTTCAAAAGTCGTCTGCTGCAGAGGCATCAGAAGGTGTCTATATGTTGGAAAAGGGTTCAAGAATGCCTCTTAACCTTAATTGACATATCTCTACATGGTATTGGGTCATAATATATATATATATATATGGGGCCACTGCAGGTAGACTAACCATTAGGTACTGACGATCAATTTAGATCCAGATCAAATTGCCCATCCCTGCAACCTCATCTGCAATGTTCACCCATGAGTAAAAGAAGCATCTAAGAAGCTTCAGACATACATTGTATATTTAGTTCACACAGTATGGACACGCACATTAGTCCATTCAACAGAAATGCTCCATAGTTGGTTTTCATAGATCACAGCTTATAACTACATTTACCCTTTCCCACATACAGTCACTTTCTCATGCGGCTGCAGCAGATACGACTATTGAAAACAATGTGACAAAAGGATAAATTGCTCAGAACAAGCAAGTTCTCCTTTTCCACAAT
Organism: Serripes groenlandicus; assembly: GCA_031761405.1. NCBI lineage: Eukaryota > Metazoa > Mollusca > Bivalvia > Cardiida > Cardiidae > Serripes > Serripes groenlandicus. The sequence goes on from JASEVX010000007.1 coordinate 36,605,447, forward strand.
GTGTTCCAACTCAATTCAATAATTATAATCTCAATTAAAGGGATTTTCCACATTTGCTGAAAGATGTTATCATAGTCATCTGCTGCAGAGTTGTTATAATGTGGGAAAGAGTATAGACTTTCCACAAAACTGGCAATCATCGATGCCTCAGATGCAGACAACTTGAGCAAAAAGGAGCAAGTGCTCATTAGTATAATGTTATACTGCCAATTTAATCCAGTCAACAGTATAATCTCTGTTTTACACATAATCTACCGGCTTTCCAACTTTCTCCCTGATCACTTGGTTCACAACATGGCGCAATAAACAGACACGTTACTTATATCAATTTCAGGTCGATTTTTTTCATAAATAAATACCAATATACCGGCCAGGATTTTAACCAAGGACTTCTTCATCCTGCAGCCTGCCTCTTGCCACCAGACCATGTTGCCTTGCGTATCCTGTGATTAATTGGACCAACCTTCAGAATTTGCCTCGGCAGCGTCTAACTCAAATCAATCAATCAATCAATCAATCATCTAAAACTGTTAAACTATCTGATCTATCAAGGTAATGTTTTTTATCGCAGCCGATAGTCCTTGGAAAAAAGGAACAACATTTCAATGAGAAAAGGGTGTTTCAGAATAAAGCTGATTTTAAACAATTATTGAATTCTAAATCGGTAAATCTATTTCTATGCAGGCATTATTCCATGAATGGCTGTTTTCAGTGTATAGCCTTGTCATGTTAATCACTCATAAACTTTCCCCATTGTCGGCTTAATTAGGTATAATCAAATTACACTAATGATCCAAAACTCCATACATGATTTTTATCCCTATGTGTGACCATTGATATATTTTTATCATGTCAAGAGGAAATAATAATGAATTTCACAAAAACAACTCAGTACTTTGAATGTCTATAAAAAATCAAAGGGCATAAAAAAGAAAAATTGATTCCAGATGTAATTAAAATAATTTGGCAACAATCAATATGAAAGACCCTACAAAAAAAACGTGTGCTTTTATGAAAAAGAAAACTGCTTTTTCTTTTAATCGTCAATTGTTATAAATGAAGGAAATAAAAAAATATACAGTAATCAATTTATTGGATGAAATATTTTGTGTGGAAAACTTGTCTGCCATATCAATCCTTACCACATTTCAATGTATCTGCAGCAGACCACTTATGAAAACATTTCTGCAAAAGAAGAAATTCATCTTAATGAGCAATTTCTACATTTTCAACTGGATTAAATAGTGACATTTACATTTACAGAGATTTTTAATATATTTGCCTTAACATTTTCAAAGTCGTCTGCTGCAGATGTGGTGTATGTGGGAAAGGGTACAATGGTGACAAACAACAACATTTGCATTCAGCTGAATGTTCCGGATTAGAGTCGTCAGTGCTAATGATAGCATGTAAGTAATCCCTATGGCAACTCGGAGAGAGACACACAGTCACACTAATAAAGATAACGAGATAAATACGAGACAAAGAACAACAGCAAGAAAGACACAAAAACTTTTAGTGTCATCATTCCTACATGCTACATTGACCATTTCCCACATACAACAATTTGCAGCAGATGACTGAAAACTAGTGGATAAAAATATTATGAGCAATTTCTCCTCTTGGTACAATGTTTTAAAAAGTTGTCTGCTGCTGATGCATCATTGCGTCTACAGGTGGGAAAGGGATGTGTTGTAAAAATGTTTGAACTGAAGAAGAATTGATTCAACAAGTTTTCAGTTATACCACAGTGTTTCTTGGGTAAGTTACCAGTACTACTGGTCCATTTATCCAGACTCCAGCAAGTCAGTCTTAATGCTTACTCTGCAGACCCTGAGCGCCAAGGAGGGCGCCATTACTACCATTTTTAAAGTCTTTGGTATGACCTGGCCGGAGATCGAACACGCAACCTCCCCCACCCAAGTCAGACGCTGTACAACTTCACCACCGAGGCGGTCAACTGGAGAAAATAACATTACATGCATGCCTTTCTGATACCTAGATTTGGATGAGTCTTTTCTCAGCACTTATCTGTCTTAAACCATTTCCCACATACAACAAAACTGCACCAGACGACTTTGAAAATATCAAGCAAAAGTTCTCTGTTTATGAAGGGGTTCTTACTGAATAGAGTTGAAATCATTGCGGAAAAATAAGTAATTTCTCATCATGCTACGATGTTTTAAAAAGTTGCTGCAGATGTCTTCATTATATTTGCCTTCCCACAAGTTGTTAAATTTTTAATTTCATGATGGAAAAAAAATGACAACATTTGAATTTCGCACATTTTCTCCTCAGATTTGAAATTTAACTTTCCATATACAAAGAAGATATCAAAATGCTACAAGTTGCACATATTGCATTATTAACTGAAAGTATAAAATTACACCAAAATACAGAAACACTTTAACCCTTTCCCTCATATAGACGCTTTCTGACGCCTCTGCAGCAGGTGGCTTTTTGAAAACATATTGACAAAAGAAGAAATTGCTCAAAACGAGCAATTTCTCCTATTGCCACAATGTTTTCCACTTTTAGTCATAGGTTATCCATTCCATTATAGAGATTTTCCATTTTTTGACAAAATATGTTCAAAGTCGTCTGCTGCAGAATTGTTGTATGAGGGGAAGGGTTAATGCATCTGCAGCAGACACATTTTTAAAACATTGTGGCCTTAGAGCTGCTTGCATTAAAACAGTACAGGGGTATATTTTCGGTTGCTGTATATTATTTCATTTTCAATAGTACTATGTTATGTTTAATTTGTTCACAATTGACGTTTGCTACGGGAATTGTATCCCTTGTGTAAAATTATTTTCATACCAATAGCAAACTCATGCTAATGCACTCTTCAGTTTAATACGCATAAATATCAATTAGGATCGAAATCCAATATCCACATTTCAATGGTTGGCAAACTCCATTTCAAAGTCTTGTTAACAAACATCGTTTTGACTTTTGATTAATTGTTACAGCTTGAAATGTAATCAAACTAAAAAGAAAATCACGTAGATAAATCCCAGAAGGCAAAAAAGCTTGAATCGTCAGCAATTCAGAGTATTGATGAAGTCAGCTTGCAGACGTCATTTGGTCAATAATCAATAAAACATTCCATAAACCGGTCACTTAAGCAGTTAACAGGCCATGTTTATCAGATTGAAAACTGAGCCAATGCTATGTTTTCACCATTTATAGATACAATCATGTCAGTTTTATGGTCCACTCCTACAGACATAGAGACACTGTCCTGGTTCCCTGATAATTCGAAACCTTTCACACATATAGACCATTTCTGATGCCTCTGCAGCAGATGCTTTTTAAAAACATTGTGACAAAAGAAAAAATGACAATTTCTCCTTTTGCCACAACTTTATTAACAATACTTTCTATATTTTTGCCTGAATGTTTTTTACCTATTCCCAAATACAGACTTTTGAAAACATTTTGACAAAAGAATAAATTGCGCATAATAAACAATTTCTCCTTTTGTCACAAAATGACAAATGCTTGCTGCAATTAGGCAACTAATGTAGTCTGTCTGTATCTAGGAAATATTTAACCCTATTCCTCTTGCAGACACGTTTAAACAAAACAGATGACATTTGAAAGCACTCATGGTGATAACAGGAGAAATTGCTCATAATTAGAAATTTGCCCCCTTGTACCACAATGTTTTCAACCCTATTCAATAATCATAATAAGATATATAATGATATTTTCCTAATTTTGCTTAGATGTGATCAAACAGGTCTGTTGTATGTGAGAAAGGAATAAACAGCCAATGAGATAACGGTTACATGGATCTCAAAGACTTTTTATTTCTCTCGTCTCCATATATAGGGACAACAAAAGTCTCCAGTTAAATAGAAAATATGTCTTCTTTTCCTAATAACTCTTTCCCTCATACAGATATTTTCAGACATCTCTGCAGTAAAGGACTTTAGAAAACATTGTGGCAAAAGAAGGAATTGCTCATTAGCAACCATGATTTCAAATATGTCTCTTTAAATGTAAGTAGAATCTTTTAAGAGAGTTGAATATTGTAGTTCCAAAAGTAGAAATTGCTCATTTAAGTAGTAATTTTATCTTTGTCATGATGCTTTTTCAATGATGCTTTATGCCGATGCATCAAAATGTGAATGTGAAAAAGAGAATAATCTATGCCTTAAACAGACAAGTGTTGATGCTTCTGCAGACAACGCTATCAGATTTCTGTTTTAAGTATTGTTTGCTTTGAAAATGTAATTGGAACAAGAGGGCCATGATGGCCCCATATTGCTCACCTGATTTAATATAACTTGGTAAATGGTCACCCAAGGAACGCTTGTGCCAAGTTATTTCAAAATCAGGCCTATACTTTTGAAAAGAAGTTTCTTTTAAAGTTTTCACTATATAGTCATACAAGGAAATCAAGCCCCATCCCCTGGCAGCCATGTTTTTCAATGGTTCTGAATAATTTGAACAATTGTGGTAGAGGGGTCAACCAAGAAACATCTGTGCAAAATTATTTTCAAATCGGTCTAAGACTTTTGGACAAGAAGACATTTTTAAATTTTCACCTTACACATGTAAGTAAGGAAAACAAGCTTTGCCCCCTTGGTGGCCATGTTTTTTAAACAGATCAGATTATTTTGAACAATCCTGAAAGAGGGTCACCCATGGAGCATCTGTGTAAAATTATTTTCAAATCAGGCAAGTACTTTTGAACAAGAAGATATTTAAAGTGATCACCATTTATACATATAGATCAAAATAATTTGAACAATCTTGATAGAGGGTCACCCAAGGAACATCTTTGCCAAATTATTTTCATATCTCAGATCAGTACTTTTAGACAAGAAGATTTTTTAAGTTTTCAAACAGATCAGAATAATTTGAACATTCTTGAAAGAGGGTCACCCAAGGAATAACTTGAAAATTGGACAAGAAGATTTTTTGAAGTTTTTCCTTTCCATTGCCATGGCAACCAGAGTTGCCTATTGAATTCAATTCTTGGAACAACTTTTAAATAGGACAACCAAAGGAACATCCCTGTAAAGTTTTATCAAAATTGAACAAGCGGTTTTGGGAGGAGATGTCGTTTGAAGCGAAATGTTGACAGACCACAGAAGACAGAAAAAGACCGGTCACAATAACTACTCGGAGCCTCTGGCTCAGGTGAGCTAAAAACAAGCAACATCCTGAAATATTGGGAGTATGATTTTGAAAAAGTATTGAAAACATAGTGGAAAAAGGATAAAAGATTTCATGAGCAACTTCTTCTTTTCCAAGAAATATTTATTAGTTGTCTTCTGCAAAGGCATCACATATAGAAATACAGTCTGCATAAGAGAAAGGGTTAAAATAGATTAATTTAGCAGAGCTCTTTACAATAGATTGAACAGTCACAATGAGCATTCAAAGTTGGGTATCATTGCTTATCAAATGACATCTGTTCAACATGGAACCATTTCCTTTTTTTTAAAATGTTAAACAATTGAAATCAAATAATCCATTCCATGACAATAAATTGCAAACTGATTTTTTCCCCATTATAGTCAAACCTGTGCTAAAGACCCCATTTGATTATCAATTCGCCTGTCTAAAGCAACAACACTTTTAATTTTCAATTACTCGTGTAATTAAAGACGACCTGTGAATTAGACCAGATTGTTCTCTGCCCATGGGTGGTCATTAAACACAGGTTGAACTGTATATATCTCGTAAAACACAACCAAACCCTACGTTGAGGGTTCTCAAAAGGATCATTACACTAGTCTTCTCACTGAGATGAATCTTTTGAGCTCTCGCAACAAAAACGAGAAATTGTTCATAATAAGCCATTTCTCCTTTTACCACAAATGTTTTCAAATTGTTTCAAGAATTTAAGATTCCCTTATAGATAGTTTCCCCATTTCTGCCAAGATAACTTCATAGTGATGTTTACTGCAGATTTGTTGTATGTGGGAAAGGGTCACAGAACATGAAATACACAGATACCTTATCTAGAACTGGGATATGGATGTGGTTTCCTCATGACTTCGTGTTCTTTTAATTATTTAGCTGATAATATATTTTGAGTCATCTGCTTTAAAAAGAATCTGAGAGAAGATTTGTAATAGTTTAAATATTGGGAGTTTAACCCTTTCCCTCATATAGATGCTTTATGACACCTCTGCAGCAGACGGCTTTTTGAAAACATAGTGAGAAATTGCTCAAAATGAGCAATTTCTCCTTTTGCCACAATGTTTTCCACTTTTAGGCATAGGTTATCCATTCAATTATAAAGATTTTCTATTTTTGACAAAATATGATCAAAGTCAATACAGATTTGAAAACATTGTGAGAAATGGCTTATAAAAATCAAACATTCTTCAAACAGTTGCCTTAGTTAATGTTAACCGTATACCATATTTTATGAATCATCTGTATAGAAAGAATCTCAAGAAAACAAGGTTATCAAATATATGAAAAACAGGAATGAAGATTTGAAAAGACTGGAAAATGGAAAAAAATACTTGTTTTAAATTTTTTCAAAATTTGTCTGCTGCAAAGCCAAATATTTCATCTGTATATGGGAAAAAATGCAACATTAGTTCAAATAAAAATATGAGTTCATTAGATCATCAAAAAGACATAATGAGACCAAATCGAATTCTTTTCACTAGAATTACTATCGATCTTTAATTACAATCAGTCAAACACTTAGTAACCTTTGATTGCTTTTTGGTTCCCATCCTTTGTCCTTGCACCTTGCCCCGAAGCTGTCCCTGGTCTCCGATTTCCTGGACTTTATAGGGGTATATTGATCTCATCTACAGCATTATTAATCCTTTCCGACATGCAGACACTTTGTGATGCTTCTTAAGCAGGCAACTTTTGACAACAACATTGTGATAAAAGGAGAAATAGCTCAATATGAGCAATTTCTACTTTTGTCATAATGTTTTCACCTCTATACAATAGTTAAACATTCATTTATAGACATTTTCCATATTTGTACATAGATGTTTAAAAACATGTCTGTAGCAAATTTGTTTTATGTGGGAAAGGATTACCTCCCTCAATTATTCATCATCATGTATTTTTCTTGACCATGCAAACACTATACCTGCAGGGGTATCAGATCTTATTGCTAAGAACAGAGACTATCTGGATTAAGATAGGATGAAATGAAAACAAGATTTTTATCTTATATAATAATAAAATTGTGAACCAAATATATAGGATTTGTTTAACAAATAAAACACTTAATAACCATAAAGGAAAATCTTTATATCCTGTATTTATTTAATTAAACCCTTTCTCACATACAAAATAATCTACAGCAGAAGACTGAAAATATCTTGGCAAAACTAATTTGAAACTTTAAATAAATGAAAGCATAACTATTAAATAGAGTTGAAAATATTATGGCAAAAGGAGAAATGTTCAGAAAGTTGTCAAAAGTTGTCTGCAGCAGAGGCACCAGAAAGTGTATGTATGTGGAAAAGGGTTAATAAATGTGACTCTTGAAAATCAGAGCACTGACTTTGCATTATTCCCATTGTACAATCTGCAACATACAATTTGTAGGCATTTAGCTTAGCAAACATATGGACACTCTCTATAAATAACAGTACAATTATAGTGAAAATGGTTGAGAACATGATGGCATCATGAGTAATTTCTTCTTTTTACCTCAATGTTTTTGATATCTGGCTACTGCAGATTATTGTTTTTGGATTGGGGTTTAACGCATTTTTCAAAAGTTTCCAGTCATCACTGTTGCCAGTTCACATATCCATAAGTTTCCTGCCTAACAACAGTCTTTCCAATCAAGCAATTGATTTTCAACATAGACTTTTTGCCCAGAGGTAGATACGAATAACCCATGTCGCATTGTCTTTTGTCAAACGTCGGAAAGAATGTTGGTGGAGCTGGGTTCATATCTACAACCCCTATTTTCACATCCAAATATGTCTGCATGTGCGAAAGGAATAACCCTATTGATTAATGGAACCCATTTTGTGAAGCATGTGCGCAGTCTGACAAGGCTCCATACTGTTGACTGCCAGGCCAACTCAACATTTTTATCTTGATATTCTCGTTATATGCTATGAATTGTTCTAAATGCAGAGCTTGACAAGTCCATTTTAACAATTCAGCATTAACAATGGTGTGCTTGTTGGTAATGAGATATCCCTGCAATGACCGGTGGACCCATAAACTTGTCAAACCAACAGGACTGGGTGTCATATCTGATTCATTGATATGTTTTATCTTTGACTTTTATTAATAAAACATACATTGATCTAATCAATCAGAAAACTAGTGGGTAATTCCACCTACTGATCAGATGTACCTGCTGAAATTAGGAAAGACACTACAGGTGACTACATACCCCACTGAACTAACAGTATTAACCCCTTTCCCTCATACGACAATTCTGCAGCAGAAGACTTTGAACATATTTTGTCAAAACATATAAAATCTCCATAATCGAATGGATAACCTATGACAAAAAGTGGAAAACATTGTGGCAAAAGGAGAAATTGCACGTTTTGTGCAATTTCTTCTTTTGTCACTATGTTTTCAAAAAGCCGTCTGCTGCAGAGGCGGCAGAAAATGTCTATATGAGGGAAAGGGTTAACCCCTTTCCCACATACACCAACTCTGTAGTGGAGGACTTTGAAGAAAGGGGAAATAACTCTTAGCAGATTTTATCCACAATAATGTCTTTCACATCTATACACTATTATAATGTGTACCAAGTGTAATTAAAATTCCTTCTATGTCATGCCGACTAAGCAACTAAAAGAAAGTTAATTCTAGTATAACTTTGGTTGCTGGCAATTATAATCATATTTACAAAATATCAACATTTCACTCATGCTCAAAAGAAAAGGTCAAATTTGTACTCATAACCCTTTCCCTCATATAGATGCTTTCTGATGCCTCTGCAGCAGACGGTGTTTTGAAAACAAAGTGACAAAAGAAGACATTGCACAAAACGTGCAATTTCTCCTTTTGCCACAATCATTTCCACTTTTTGTCGAAGGTTATCCATTCAATTATGGAGATTTTCTATGTTTTGACAAAATAAATTCAAAGTCGTCTGCTGCAGAATTGTCCTATGTGGAAAAGGGTTAAGGTAATGATGTCGTAACAGGCAATTAAAGGTACCACAATGCTGTCATGATTGAATCATCAGACAAAAATTACTGCCTATAAATATTATCAGAAATGTGGTAACAAACAGATTTTAATTTAAGTAACTCAGATTGGCAATGGACATATTTATCAAATCTGCAGCAGTCAATTTTAAAAACCTCTAAACTACGTATTGTAGATCTCTGCTAATGAAAGCACAATGTTTTGATAGAGTTGAAAACATTGTGGCAAAAGAAGAAATTGCTCATTATGAGAAATGTCTCCTTTTGTCACATTATTTTCAAATATCATCTGCTGAAGATATGTCAAAAAGTGTCTGTATGAGGGAAAGAGTAATGGCGTTTTTAATCGTTCATGAAATAATTCTAATCACTTGAAAATGTATCAGAATGACACTGTAGGCAGCCAAATCTAAATTGCACAATCAATGACATCCATTATTTTGTTTGAAGTAGAAGGCTATTAGCTTATAACTCCATTGAAATAAGCAAACTATAACCAAATTTAAATTTGATATTCTCATTTTACTTCTCCCCAAAAAGAATAATGCAAGTATATTTACATCTTCTGCAAACATCATGAAATCAAAAAGCACCTGCAGCTGATCACAGTTGAAAACATCGTGACAATAATGTAAATTGCTCATAATGATCAATTTCTCCACTTGCCACAATGTTTTCATTTACATTTAATTTACATATTTTCACATTTTTCGCGTTGACCCTTTCAAAGTCATCTGCTGCTAATTTGTAGTATTAGAAAGGGTAAATGATAACATAGATCTCAATTTGCAAAAACAAAAACTGCTGCACTTCAGGAGTTAATTGTGATATACTACTTGTAAATGAAATGAAACTTGACAGTTATTGGACATTTAAAATTGATGTAAAAATAGCATGTTGAATATATGTGATCATAATACAGACCTAATTTACCATTATAAATAATGTTATTTCATTCCACTGTTTCACCCTTTCTCACATACAAAAAATATGCATATCAGATGGCTTTTATATAGGCTAATTTGTGTAAAATCTCTGTCAATGAAAGGATAATCATTAAATAGAGTTGAAAACGTTGTGGCAAAGGAACAAATTACCAGTACTACTGATGAAGAATTTCTCTTTTTGCCTCAATGTTGGCAAAAATTGTACACTGCAGATGAGTCTATTTTGGGGAAAGTTTTAATTTTTGCAGCCAAACTAGATTTCATTATCTCGGCAGGAAGCTCAGACATAACTAAATAAAGAGCAGTGTTTCAGCAATAGTAAATTTCCTTCACAATTAGACAACATGAAAACATTGTTGGAAAGGAGAATTTGCTCATAATGAGCTTTTCTTCTTCGTAAACTGTTCACATCATTAATCACTTCTTATAATGTCAGATATTTTTTAAACAGACAACTCTAAAATCAGGTAAATGGTAAAACATGCTGAGACTAGTGCATCTGCACAGTTTCCAGAACTTTCATGTTTTTTCAAAGTGATTATGGCCGAATGATGAAAGGACAAAACGATGAACCGACAGTGGAAGGCAACACTATTTCCTGTCTGCCAAGTTAGGCCGGAGCATAAAGAGTACAAATTGCTCTCTGTTTTCCATACAATTTACAACTCTTTATAAAATTGAGGCAGTTCTTAGAAAAAGGTACTACATAGGCTTTCATAAATGGTGTAGATCCAAACCAGCCTGTGAATTTCACTGGTTGGTTGCTTCTCTGGGGTTGTTTAACCTCAGACTCGGCTATATAGCCATTTGGCTAGCAATATGTGAATTTAAACTGAACAAACTGCAGTACCCATAATCTTATGAGCCTGTCCATGCGAAAAGGTACAACATTGCTATTGTGAACTGTTTAGACCATTCACATATTACTTACAGAAACTTGATAGCAGATTCTATTAACCCTTTCCCACTAACAGAGGCATTTTGACGTGTTTGTGCAGATGACCTTTGAAAACATTGAAGTCATATTTTTTTAAAACTTGATTCAATAATAATATTTGACCTTATAGAGATCTTCCATGTGTTTGCTTGATCATTTCAAAGCCGTCTGCTGCAGAATTGTTGTATTTGGGAAAGGGTTAACTTGTGTAGATTCTTGTAATACTAAACAGATGGGTCTTGAGCGCGACATGCGGCCTTCATCATGGTGGAAGCTTGTGCCAAGTTTCTTGGAAATCCTATGATAGATGGTTAAGATGCAGGCCAGCCAAGGTACAGTCCTATCCAACAGTACTCACTTTGACTTTTGACTTCTAAGTGTCACCTTGACCTTTGAGGTACAGGCCTGGGTCTTGAGCGCAACACACACATCATCATGGTGAACATGTGTGCCCAGTAATTTGGGAATCCTCTGATGCATGGTTGAGATGTGAGCCGGACAAGGTACAGTCCTATCCAACTGTTCTCATTTTGACCTTTGACCTCTAAGTGTGACCTTGAAAATTGAGGTACAGGCCTAGGTCTTATGCGAGACACACCATCTCATCATGATGAACATGTGTGCCCAGTAACTTGGGAATCCTATGATGCATGGTTGAGATGTGAGCCGGACAAATTACAGTCCTATCCAACTGTTCTCATTTTGACCTTTGACCTCTAAGTGTGACCTTGAAATTTGAAGTACAGGCCTAGGTCTTATGCGTGACACACCATCTCATCATGATGAATATGTGTGCCCAGTAACTTGGGAATCCTATGATGTAAGGTTGAGATGCGGGTCGACAAGGTAATCCTATCAAACAGTACTCATTTTGACATTTTACCTCCAAGTGTAACCTTGACATTTGAGGTACCGGCCTGGGTCTTGTGCGCAACACGATGCCTCATCATGGTGGACGTTTGTGCTAAGTTTCTATCAAATCCTATGATGCATGGTTAAGAAGCGGACCGGACAAGGTTAGGTGGGACTCACAGACATACGGAATCGACCAAACCTAAACCGGGGGACTAATAATATTCAGTATCCATTAGATTCATTTTTGGATCTTGAAATCTAAAAATTAAAGCCTTTTTTCAAAAGTAATCAAGATTTACTATTCTTATAATTTACAAAGGCTGTCAGTTTTGAAAAATCTAAAATGACTATAATGGGTTTAATCTCTTCCCACTTACAAATACATCATTAAATAAGATGACTTTTGAAGACATTGTGACAAAAGGAGAAACTGCTGAGCAATATCCCAATTTGCCACAATTTTCAACTCCATATTTTTACAAGGATGTTTTTCAAATTCGCCTGATGCAGATTTGTTGTATGTGGGAAAGGTTTAATGATAAAATAATAACGGGAAACAGCACAAGACTGATAATGTCGGATCATTAGGTCATCATACTGTCTGTCTTCTGAAGAATTCTCCTGCCGAGTTCATCAGCCGGTGTTAACAAAACATAAAGCAATCCTAATAGACAATTGAAATCCTATTATCCCCTTTCCTCACAAAACAAATCTGCAGCAGACAACTTTGAAAACATCTAAGCAAAAATATGGAAAATATCTACCAATGAAAGTTAAATAAAGTTTAAAACATTGTGGGAAAGGGAAAAGTTGCCCATTATGAGTAATTTCCCCTTTTGCCATAATATTTCAAAAGTTTTCTGCTTCAGGGGGACTCTGACTTTAAGAAAGGGTTAAAGGTAGATTGTCTCTAAAAGGATTACACTAAATGACAATCTAACGATTCCACAAAATGACAGAAGTCTTCACAGTTACAATGTTACTTTAACCCTTTTCCCATATATGGACGTCTCTGCTGCAGACGACTTTTGAAAACACTGACAAAAGGAGCACTTGCTCTAAATGAGCAATTTCTCCTTTTGCCACAACATACCCTTTCAAATTAGAAACGCTCTATAAAGGAAAGAACAATTATTGAATGAAGTTGAAAACATTTTGGCAAAAGCCAGAAAATGTCTTTATATGGGAAAGGGTTACCCCTTGCCCTCTTGCGGAGGCAATTCAAGATATCTGTCGCAGCAAGATGACTTTTGAAGTCATTTTTGGAAATGGAGAAGTTGCCTTAGATGAGCCATTTTAACCCTTTCCCTCATATATACGCTTTCTGATGCCTCTGCAGCAGATGGCTTTTTGAAAACAAAGAGTGCAATTTCTCCTTTTGCCACAATGTTTTCCACTTTTTGTCATAGGTTATCCATTCAATTATGGAGATTTTCTATGTTTTGACAAAATATGTTCAAAGTCGTCTGCTGCAGAATTGTCGTATGAGGGAAAGGGTTATCACAGTATAAAATCAAAACAAAGTTTAAGCTAAAAAGTTGGAAAAGTGATCTTGTGGTAGATTGTTGAAAACAAATACCAACTCAATCTGTGAGTATGGCACACATTGCCTCGTAAAAGCACTTCCTCTTTTTCCCGCAATGATGTGACAAACGTGATTGCCTGCTTCTCAGAGGTATCAAACTGCCATCTGTTATAATTATCACAGTATAAAATCAAAACAAAGTTTAAGCTAAAAAGTTGGAAAAGTGGTCTTGTGATAGATTGTTGAAAAAAAATACCAACTCAATCTGTGAGTATGGCACACATTGCCTCATAAGAGCACTTCCTCTTTTTCCCGCAATGATGTGACAAACGTGATTGCCTGCTTCTCAGAGGCATCAAACTGCCATCTGTTATAATTAACCGTTTCCCTCATATAGACGCTTTCTGACGCCTCTGCAGCAGACGGCTATTTGAAAACATAGTGACAAAATAAGAAATTGCACAAAACGTGCAATTTCTCTTTTTGACACAATGTTTTCCACTTTTAGTCATAGGTTATAAGTCGCCGGGCAGAAGCCCGCGACTTCTATTTTTAATAAGTTTTCGAAAATGACAGGGGAGGGGGGATTATTATTAGAAAGAAACACATTTAGATGTCTTGAACATATTACAATTGTGTTTGTTTAAAAACACTAAGTAATGACACATCTAAAATGAAATAAATATTCCGATGTTTTAGGTATTTTCAGTTTCTTTATTTTGACTCGCATTCATGTTTTTTTGTTTTATTTATGAAGACAAAACCGTCCCTATTAGCTACACTGGTATACTTTATTTTACACTATATACTACATGTAATCAAAAGGCGATAACTACAAACCTTTACGTCGCACAGTCTAATTTATTTGTTTACATACTCGCGAATACCAACTGCGTAGATCAATCTCCTTTGCAGAGAGCCGTTCTTTACACTCACTTACAAATAGTAAATCATAGGTGATTTAAAATGTTTATTTGGTTCGAAACAAATGAAGAAAAGAACAAACCGAGATAAAACTGGTTTTAATAGAAAAATTACCTTGAACGAACACTCTCTGCCTATAGAGAGAGTCTCTGCGAATAAGAAAGAATCGGGTATTTCGTACAAAATTATTTCGTCCTTGACAATTTTAAATGTGTCATTTAATTCCCTAAAGGCATATTGCTTCCGATCTGCATATTGTTATGCATCATTGACACAAGCGCGCTCATCATAATATAATTTTAAAACATGAGTAGTTTGTTATTTTCAATATAACAAGAGCTGTCGGAGGACAGCGCGCTCGACTATTCCACCGCTTATTTAAGTTACCGAGATAATGGACTCTAATGTAGTTGCATGCAAAACATTAACCACAATTTCTTAGTGGGTGATAATTTGCATTATATGCAGGATAGTGTTATTTAACATGATTATTTTCATAGGTTTGATGGTTAGATAGGGTTGTATAACCTTTCAATGGAATGCATCAAGTAGTTACTAAGATATGGACTCTTAATGTAGTTGCACGCAAACCTTTAACCATAATTTCTAAGTAAAAAAAGGGCAACAATTTGCACCATATACAGGATAGAGTTATCTTAATTGGTTGTGTTTATAGTTGTATAATTGGGAAAGGTTGTATAAAGTTTCAATACAATTGTTCAAGTTGTTACTGAGATTACACTCTAAATGTAGTTGCAAAACTTTAACCAGAATTTCTAAGTCCAAAAAGGTCCATAACTTGCATAAAATGCTGGTTGGTAAGGGCTGTATAACGTTTCAATGCAATGCATCAAGTAGTTACTAAGAGATGGTCTCTTTATGTAGTTGCATGCAAAACTTTAACCAGAATTTCTAAGTCCAAAAAGGCCATAACTTGCATAAAATGCAGGATAGAGTTATCATACTTGATAATCTACATAGGTGTGATAGTTGGGTAGGGTTGTATAAAGGTTCAATGCAATGCATCAAGTATATACTGAGACGTGGACTCTTAATTTAGTTGCACGCAAAACTTTAACCAGTATTTCTAAGTAAAAAAAGGGCCATAACTTGCATAAAATGCAGAATAGAGCTATCATACTTGATAATCTACACAGGTGTAATAGTTGGGTAGGGTTGTAGAAAGTTTCAATGCAATGCAGCAAGTAAATACTGAGATATGGACTCTTAATTTAGTAGCACGCAAAACTTTAACCAGAATTTCTAAGTAAAAAAAAGTGCCATAACTTGCCTAAAATGCAGGATAGAGTTATCTAACTTGTTAATCTACATAGGTGTAATAGTTGGGTAGGGTTGTTTAAAGGTTCAATGCAATGCATCAAGTATATACTGAGATATGGACTCTTAATTTAGTTGCATGCAAAACTTTAACCAGAATTTCTAAGTAAAAAAAGGGCCATAACTTGCATAAAATGCAGGATAGAGTTATCTTAGATGATAATCTACACAGGTGTGATAGTTGGGTAGGGTTGTAGAAAGTTTCAATGCAATGCATCAAGTAAATACTGAGATATGGACTCTTAATTTAGTTGCACGCAAAACTTTAACCAGAATTTCTAAGTAAAAAAAGGGCCATAACTTGCATAAAATGCAGGATAGAGTTATCTAACTTGATAATCTACATAGGTGTGATAGTTGGGTAGTGCTGTATAAAGTTTCAATGCAATGCATCAATTAAATACTGAGATATGGACTCTTACTTTAGTTGCACGCAAAACTTTAACCAGAATTTCTAAGTAAAAAAGGGCCATAACTTGCATAAAATGCAGGATAGAGTTATCTAACTTGATAATATACATTGGTGTGATAGTTTGGTAGGGTTGTAGAAAGTTTCAATGCAATACATGTAGTATTTAAGAACTTGCATGCAAAACCTTAACCAAAGTGTGACGTGGACGCCGACGCCAGGGTGAGTAGTATAGCTCTCATATTCTTCGAATAGTCGAGCTAAAAAGGGAAGGAAAGAATTAAAATAAATTTACATGTTGTAGGGCTCAGTTTATGTTCGAAATTAAGTTTAAATTATACAACAATTTCAATGAGATTTAACTGTTTAGTTGATATTATATTTCGAAGGTGGTCTAATTTATAAATATTGGACTACATTTCAACATTTGTTAAAGTATGATATAATTAGGATGCCAAGCTAATATCATTTTGAGAAAAAGAGAAAACTCATGTCTTCATTGATTTAACCCTTATCTCATTGTTTTAAAAGTAGATTGCTGCAAAGGTGTCCACTGTTGACTTTAATAGAGGAAAGGTAAAATGACGTGCTATTGCATGCAAATCCTAAATTGTCTGTTGTGTGGTTTTATTGAAAAATAATAAAATTCAAATATTCTGACAAACATCTTGAAAAGTGTATGTGGAATTCATAAATCTTATAATTATTCCTTAATGAAAGCACTGTATACATACTAAGACTAATGATTGGCAAGATTACTTATTTCCATTACTGTTTATGATCAAAAATGAGTTGGTTGTGTGTATGGTCAACCTACTTTGGAATGGAGATTGATCATAAACAATGAAAGGCTTCAATTATCATTCACTTCGTTGACAAAACAATGCAAGTTATGATACATTTTCACTTGACCCCACCCCTGATGTTCCAATATGCCCCTCAGTTGATAACTGTTTATTCAACTACTATAATGTTAGTGTTATGCATAACTGCTCTATGGATATCCAGCGACATTGATGCGTTGCATCAACTTTCTCTTGTCCATTCAATTAAAGAGATTTTCTATTTATTGACAAAATACGTTCAAAGTCGTCTGTTGCAGAATTGTCGTATGAGGGAAAGGGTTAATGACAGAGTAGACTATAATGGAACAAGTAATGAAACAAAGTTGAACTAGTACTTTCTTTCGCTGTCTAATAGACGAGATTATTCTCACAGGGGTTGCACAGAGCTAAGGCATGTTGCTTATAAATATTTTATGACTACTATTACCAATTTCATAACGAACCCAGGTCACCCATTAAACTGACATTATCCAAATGACATTCTTATGTATGCAGAAAATCTTATTACAGTCCCAGACAATTTGATAAAGGCAATTGGAAAATGATTTATCGTTCACAATATTTTTTTTCCTTGTCGTCTTCTTCCGTTTTATGCAAACATCCAAATGCCTACAGATTATGTTTTCAAGTGAGCAGATAACATTTGATACCATACTTTGCAGCAGACATTCTTCTAAAAAACATTTTGGTAAAAGGAGAATTTGCTTAAAATGGGCAGTCTGGTTTCCTTTTCCTACAATGTTTTCATTCCTACCTAAACCTAGATGCTGCCTTCCTTTCTAACTCTTTCCCACCTGCAGACGCATTTTGACGCAATAGCAGCAGACAACCTTTGAAAACATTGTGGTCAAAGGCAAAATGATGAGCAATTTCTCCTTTGGCTACAATGTTTTTTTTACCAAATAAGCTATCTTTTATGGAGATTTTTCAGGTTTTTGTCACCATGTTTTCAAAGTCGTCTGCTGCAGAATTGTTGTATGTGGGAATGGGTTAATCCAGTCTAAATTGCTGTTTATGGTGTTTCAGCATTATTTTATTTATATATATCAGAGAAAGTAGAACTGACACAGAAAATTCCATTTTACTTCTAACCTGCATTTACCCTTTCCAATATAAAGCAAATCTGCACCATACATGGAAAATCTCTATAGCATGGAAACACCGGTTCTCGAACTTCTTAATATTTATCAGGACTCATGGGAATACTTATAAATACATGTTAAAAACCAACAATACTGACGAATAAATTCAACAATTTATTTGTAAGTAAACAAAGCAACGGTTAACATAAAATTTATAACGTAAAATGCGTTTTTGGAAATATATAAACAGTCCTTGAACTAAAGGTTCGGGAATAGGTACCGTTCGAGAACAGGGACCTGTACGATACATGATGAAAGTGAAAACATTATGGCAACAGGAGAAATTGCTAACTCTTCAATAATGTTTTTGAAAGTGTTTTGAAAAAGTTGTCAAAAGTCATATTCATCATTGAAAGGGATTATTCATATTATAGGTATCTGCCTTTATTATTAATTCATATTTGACATGGAAAGTCTAGCAAAATAATAAGTTGACATACTGTATAATGGAATTAGAGTTTTTCCTTACAACTAATTACAGATCAGACAGTACTGTAATTTCTCAGTTTTAATTCATATATGCCTAGACATATATAAAGGTCTTCAACTTTTTCCCAGACAAAACAAACCAAAGCCAAGTCTGCAGCATTATAACATTTTTTGAAACATAACATGGTAAGAAGAGTTTTCTCACTACAATAACCATTGTTGTCTACTTCTTTTGCTAACTTAAAAAAATCATGCTTTTTACCCCTAATAAATTAGGTATCAGTTTGAGTTTTAATTAAGCACATTATAAACTAGTTAAGTAAGAATCATCCAAATTGGATTGGCTTTTAAAGTCTTTTGCCCCAAGGGAACCAAAAATCATCCTTTTTTGAAAGTGATTTAACCCCCTCTCCCACATACAACAAATTTGCAGCAGACGAATTTGAAAAGAATACGAAAAATCTCTAAATAAAGGTCTTAAAATTAGTTAGCACCGAATATGTTTTCAAATGCTGCAGCTGCAGATTAGTGAAAGTGCGCCTGCATATGGAAAAGGGTAAACGGATCGTTTTTTGCAGGACGTGTTTCATATTACATCTTAACTAGATCTACATACAGACACATATTTCATCGAACTGTCTTATCCCTCAGACCGCCAATATTACTGGATTTATGGATATATAAGTGGAATTGACCAAAATATCTCACTCATCTGTCAGTGTATTTAAGGAAGCCACAAAAGAAGATACTGTATTCACAGAGGGGCAATGTACAATGAGCACCAAAAATTATGTGTTTATCATATGCTTTCATTCTGAAAATTATTGATGCCAGACACGTCAATACATCATTCGGATCACTGCAATTGAAAACCAGTAGAAATGGTAGAAACTTCATGGATGTTCATACAGGTCTTTGACCTCTACTTAACCAACCCTGATATTCATGCATAGACAATTAATAATCTTTTATTCTCCAAGTTGAAGCCTGGTTTTAACCCTTTCCCACACACAATAAATCTGCAGCAGACGACTTTTAAATTATCAAGTCCAAAATATGGAAAATTTCATCTGTATTCTGAGCAATTTCTCCATTTGCCACTATGATTTCAAAAGTCGTCTGCTTCAGTGGCACCAGAAAGCGTCTACACGAGGGAAAGGGTTAAACATAGGGACAATGGAGTATCCGTTTCCCACATAAAACAAATCTGCAGCAGACAATTTAGAAAACTCTTAGATAAAAGTGTGGAAAATCTTTATAAATTGAATTATGATTATCAAATAGAACAGGCAAATAGAGAAATTGATCATCATCAGCAATTTGTTTTTGCCACAATGTGTTCAAGTTATCTGTTGCAGAGGCATCATATAGTGTCTGTATGTGGGAAAAAGTTTTACATTCATTCACAATGGTACCTTGTCTATCTAGTATTGAGTGTAGTGATCCCTAATGATGTATTCACCTGGCTGCATCTCCACCAATTTTCAAAATGCTTCAAAGCTTTCAACTTTTAGCCGATATGATATTTTTGAGTTCACTGCTTTGAAACCTTTCCCACATAAAACAAATCTGCAGGAAATAAATAAGGAAACATCTAGGCAAAAATACGGAAAATCTTTCAAAGTTTTATATTCATCAAGGATATCAAATATGAGGATATCAATTTCTCTTTTTGGTGATAATGTTTTCAAATGATGTCTGCTGCAGATGGTAAAAGGCTTGGCTACTTGGATACCAGAACCAAAGGCCAAGTACACAAATACACATGGACCTTAACATTCCCATAAAGTTTCATGAGGATATGCACAACACAACATTCTGGGCCAGACAGATTAAAAACAGGTAAATCTGAATGACCATGATGGACGACTCTAAATTAGTTTGAAAACCTACAGTGGTGCAGTGGTAGAGCATTCACCTCTCCTACCAAGGGTTCAAGGTCATAAAACGAACACTAAAAGGCTTAGCTAATTGGATACCAGAACCATAGGCTAAGTACATAATTACACATTGACCTTAACCTTCCAACAAAGTTTCATGAGGATATGCACAACCCAACATTCTGGGCCAGACAGATTGAAAACAGGTAAATCTGAATGACCTTGATGGACAACTCTAAATGAGTATGAAAACCTTCAGTGGTGCAGTGGTGTGCAGTGATGCAGTGGTAGAGCATTCACCCCTCATACCAAGGGTCCAAGGACAAAATCTTGGTTTGAATATTTTTCAACACAAATGGCATGAGTAACTTATTAAGTCTTCAGGAAGCAGATATTGTGCGTATTTAATATAAACTGAAAGCTGATTTGTTTCACAATTGATGTAAAATAATGAAGTCTTAACTTAAACTTAAACAAGAGGGCCATGATGGCCCTGGAATCGCTCACCTGATTTTTTTTTCACTTTAGCTATATAAGCCCCGCCATCTGGCGGGCATAGTTTCCAACCAATCAACTTGGCTTTAAGGAATCTGATAGAGGGTCACCCTAGGAACATTTCTACAAAATTATTTGAAAATCGGCCTGACACTTTTGAAGGAGAAGATTTTTTAAGTTTTCACTATAGCAATAAAAGGCAAAATAGCCCCGCCCCCTGGCGGCCATGTTTTTTGACCAATCAACATGGCTTGAAGGAATCTGATAGAGGGTCATCCAAGGAACATTTCTACAAAATTATTTGAAAATCGGCCCGACACTTTTGGAGGAGAAGATTTTTTAAGTTTGCACTATAGCTATATAAGGCAAAAAAGCCCCGCCCCCCCTGGCGGCCATGATTTTCGACCAATCAACATGGCTTAAAGGAATCTGATAGCGGGTCATCCAAGGAATATTTCTACAAAATTATTTGAAAATCGGCCTGACACTTTTGGAGGAGAAGATTTTTTAAGTTTTCACTATAGCCATATAAGGCAAAAAAGCCCCGCCCCCCTGGCGGCCATGTTTTTCGACCAATCAACATGGCTTCAAGGAATCTGATAGAGAGTCACCCAAGGAACATTTCTACAAAATAAGTTCAAAATCTGCCAACCAGTTAGGGAGAAGTAGAATTTTTAAGTTTTTTTGTTTCGTTGCCATGGAAACCAGAATTCTGCATGGATCCCCAAAATTTGAAAGAATTCTGGTGAGGTCATTGAGAGGATGCTTTCTGTGAAGTTTCATCCCAATTGACCCACGGGTTACTGAGGAGAAGATGTTGAAGATTTTTTAAGTTTGCACTATAACCATAAAAGGCAAAATAGCCCCGCCCCCTGGCGGCCATGTTTTTGACCAATCAACATGGCTTGAAGGAATCTGATAGAGGGTCACCCAAGGAACATTTCTACAAATTTATTTGAAAATCGGCCTGACACTTTTGGAGAAGAAGATTTTTTAAGTTTGCACTATAGCCATATAAGGAAAAATAGCCCCGCCCCCCCTGGCGGCCATGTTTTTCGACCAATCAACATGGCTTGAAGGAATCTGATAGAGGGTCACCCGAGGAACATTTCTACAAAATTATTTGAAAATCGGCCTGACACTTTCGGAGGAGAAGATTTTTTAAGAATTTTGAAGTTTTTTCATTTCGTTGCCATGGAAACCAGAATTCTGCATGGATCCCGAAAATTTTAAGGAATTCTGGTGAGGACATTGAGAGGATGCTTTCTGTGAAGTTTCATCCCAGTTGACCCACCGGTTACAGAGGAGAAAATGTTGACGGACGACGGACGACGGACGACGGACGACGGACAACGGACGCCGGACATAGGGCGATCACAATAACTCACCCTGAGCACTTCGTGCACAGGTGAGCTAAAAAGCTGTTGCGAATTCTTCATCATAGCCTGTGACTTATATATATCTATTATTTGTCATGTAAATAATAAAGCAATAGCCATTGGACTGTGGAAACAATGTCATAAACAGTTCTCGCTGACATTCATGTCATGGAATTAGTGTGTTGAGTAATGTCCAAATATCCTTTTAGTATTTCATGCTGTGCCAAAATGGTTATAGTAGTCTAGTTAGGGATGTTTATGAGTGCTTAACGCTTTCCCGGATATAGATACTATAAACCCTTTCCCTCAAACAATAAATCTGCTGCAAACAAACTGATAGAAAGCAAGAGATAATAGGCTGATCTTCACTAGTTAATGAATCTTCCCATTATTTATTATTGAATTTCACATGCAATTGCCGAGAGAACTGACTCTTGCTTACCCAAAATTAACCATAGAATAATAGAGAATTCGTTACTCCAGGTAAGATACCAAAGGAAATATGGCTTGGACAAGGGTTTTTTTTAAAAAATGGTGTCATTGGTCAATAACACAGTGGCCAAATTTTGGTATAAGACACATCCATTGCACAAGATGCATCTTAACCTTTTTGCAAGACACATTTTGACGCAATAGCAGCAGACGACTTTTGAAAACTTTATTTAACAATTAAGCTATCTTTTATAGAGATTTTTCATGGTTGCGTCACTATGTTTTCAAAGTCGTCTGCTGCAGATTTGTTGTATGTGGGAAAGGGTCAAGATATAATTTGATATCTTCAGGTTTGATAACATAGTTGTTATTTCTCGGATAAATTATTTCTTTAAATGGGACCAGGGGTCAAGGTTACAGTGACCCAATTTTGGTACACAACACATCCCAACATGCATCTTTAGATTAATTTGGTAACTCCAGGTGTGATAAGAAAAGAAATATGGCCTGAACACACTTCTCCTTTAAATGGGTTCAGAGGTCAAGGTCAAATCCACAAAGATAAATTTTCAGACAAAATTTGTTGACTCCAGGTGTGATAAAATAGGAGATAATATTATGACCTGCATTTCAAGTTTTCACTAAAGCCAATATAAGGCTAACAGCCCCTCCCCACATGCAGCCATACTTTAAGACCAATCAACATGGCTTGAAAGAATCTGAAAGAGGGTCACACAAGGAACACTTCTACAAAATTATTTGAAAATCGGCATGACATTTTCGGAGGAAAAGATTTTTACTAAAACCATATAAGGCAAATAAGCACCGCCCCCTGGCCAATCAACATGGCTTGAAGGAATATGATAGAGGGTCATCCAAGGAACATTTCTAGAAAATTATTTGAAAATCGGCCAACCAGTTTAGGAGGAGAAGAAATTTAAAGTTTTTATTTTGGTTGCCATGGAAACCAGAATTTTGCATGGATCCAAAACATTTGAAGGAATGTTGGAGAGGACATTGAGAGGATGCTTCCTATGAAGTTTCATCCCAATTGGCTAAGTTGTTAGGGAGAATCGTTTGAAGTAAAAAGTTGACGCACGCACGATAGACAATTCGCCAAGACATAAGCTCGACTGGTTTTAAGCCATTGGAGCTAAAAATAAAAAATAATTTTGCATTCAGGTAGAATTGCATACTTTCCCCCCAAAAAACCTTGCTTTTTGACCCCTCTGCAGGAGATGACTTTTGAAAACATGATAATGATCAATTTCTCCTTTTGCCGCAATGTTTCTAACTTTAATCAAATAATTGTTCTTTCATTTATAGAAAGTTTCCATTCACCCCCCCCCCCCCCCCCCCCCCCCCTACCGCAGACTTGATGTATGTGGGAAATGGTTAACTAAATAAACCACACTTACACAAAATCCAATCTATTCTGACAATGCAAACTTACCCAAACTAGATTTCCTTGATAATTTAGTTCCCATCTTCAGACATACCAAATAAGGAACCTGCTCTGTATTACAATTGCGTTGTACATATCTCTTTTTCCAGCAACCAAAGAGGACATGATTGATTGAATGTTTTCCAACAAAATTTCTGTTTTATCACAGCAGCCAGTTCACCTAGACGTCTTTCTCAGGTTCTACCAAGTGGACTTCATGGGAAAGCATTTACAACCTGTGTTGTAGATCTGAATTTACTCTGTCCTTTCCCACATGCATACACTTTCTGAAGCAAACAACTCATGAAATCATTATTGCAAAAGGAGAAATTTATCATAATGAGCAATTTCTCCATTTGCCACAATAATTTGGACTCGTTTAAATAATTATTAGTCGCCGGTCAGAAGCCCGCACCTTATATTTTTAATAGCTTTTCGGAAATGACGTGGGAGGACGAGTTAGTATTAGAAAAAAACAAATTTAAATGTCTTGAACATATTATAATTGCGTTTGTAAATCAAAGTACTGAGAGTACTGGTAACAAATTATTTTGAACATGTATTGTACAATCTTATTTATGAATGCAATTGATCATGCTATTGCACAATTTAGTCTATTTTATTATTATTAATATTTTTGTCCAGAGATTTTTTTTATCTGTTGACAGTTTTAGTAAATGTAGCATTTCAACGGCGATGCGAGCGTTTAACATGCACACTAACTCTTTCACTGAGCTCTGCGTAAAGTCTGTCAAAACACCCATGGCATATTTGTGAGATTGACATTGTTAGTTCGATTTATTTTCGTCACCAGGGGCGGATCCAGGATTTCAGCTTATATTATGACTATGTTTCATGTGAGTGAATTAATTATTATAAATCTATAATGTTTAACAAATCGCATAAAATAAGAATTAAAAAAAAAAAGAAAAAGAACAGTTCCTATTGGGACTCGAACTCGCGTACATAAGTAGTCCATGATTAGTAGTTCTACACGCTCTCCATTACACCACGGTACTTTGATACAACGTTTGAGCGTTACTTTTGTATATATATTAAGCTAACTGAATGCGCGCGTATGTAAACCATGATCTATAATTAGAAAGCCCCTTTGAATATCGTTATCATGTTGGAAAAAGGAGAAACAACGGCGATGCGAGCGTTTAAAATGCACACTGACTATTTCACTGAGCTCTGCGTAGTGGCATATTTGTGAGATTAACATTGTTCTATACAGCGTGGGGTCGACTTCTAGTGAATGGGCATACGACTAAATTTCATACTCGTGCCTTATACGTACCTGCCGACAAATGAAATATATATGCGCGTACTGTTAATTTGATATTTTTTGGAAAATTGATTATCTATGATGATTCGATAGTATAATTATGACTTCACTTTATTGAAATAACACGTAGAAGTCATTTTAATATCGAAAAAATACTAGGACTATTTAGGTGCAGCGAATGTGTTTTCTAAGCGGAAGTGTAGTTTAACCGTGACTTCCGCAAACAAACACGATCGTGTTAACTGTATTATTTTTTGAGAAAAAATAATTCGTTAAAAAACCACTTAGTTATGACACATCTAAAATTAAATAAATAATCCCATGTTTTAAGTAATTGCAGTTTCTTTATTTTGACTCGCATTTATGTTTTTTTGTCTTATTTACGAAGACAAAAGAGTCCCTGTTAGATTTGCTGCAGACTGTTATGTGTCAATATCGAGATAAAAATCACGTCAAATTCTCCATTTAATAGCAATTTTAACTTACTGAATGTTATTTTCATGTTCAAAGAGATGTCTTGATTTGTGTAGAATTCATTTAATAATGTTATTCCTTTCCCACCTGCAGATGCATTTTGACGCAATAGCAGCAGACGACTTTTTCAAACATTGTGGCCAAAGGTAAAATTGCTCATGATGAGCAATTTCTCCTTTGGCCACAATGTTTACAACTCTATTTAACAATTAAGTCATCTTTTATGGATATTTTTCAGGCTTTTGTCACTATGTTTTTAAAGTCATCTGCTGCAGATTTGTTGTATGAGGGAAAGGGTTAATCCATGTATATCTGAAATAGGAACTGTTTCTAAGCTAAATATAGTATGCTCTGAAAAATGTTGATCACAACTAGCATAGATTTGTATTTTTTGCACACGTTACTGTTTACAACTGTTCTCGCCGAGCCCCGGTAGCTCAGTCTGTAGCGACGCGGGCTGTCAATCCAGGGGTTGCGAGTTCGAATCCCGGCTCGACCAACTTTCTTTCCGACGATTGACAAAAGTCAATGCGACATGCGTCATTCCTCTTCCACCAATGGGCTAAGTCTATGTGGGAAAAGCAGCCAGTTGCTTGGGAAGATTGTTGTGTGGAGTACTGGTGTGAGAAAACCAGGAAATGCATGAGTAGGTGAACTGGCCGCCGTGATATAACTGAGAAATTGTTAAAAACGGCGTTAAACCCCAATCAATCAACAACTGTTCTCACTGGTTGAATTGAACTACACAGACTTAAATCATTTTATTTAACACAAAATATAAAATTCACATAAAAGATAATATAGAAATGCTTTTTTTCTCTCGAATGCAGTGGAATAAAACATGCACTAAAGCTTTGCCTGATTTTTTATTCACTTTCTTCGATGTCATAACCACCCGATCTTGACATGAGGTCAACATTTCAAAATGCTCAAACACCTAATATTACAAATAGATAGCTAATATTACACACTTAAATGATTTGGCTTTAAACAAATTAAGAAAAGAAAAAACTCTGATAAACAATAATTTTAGAAATAAAGAAAATCTGGTCTTTCGCACCCAATTAATTTCATACTTGCCACCTTTTAAATAGTAATGGGACTCACAAATGGCATTTCTTTGCGCCACAAATATATTGTATACATCAATGATTTAAATAGACAATTTACCTGATATGGTGTTTCAAGTTAGGTCTACTTTTTAAACATAAATCTTAACATCTGTGAAATTCTTATTATAATTATTATTACATGTATAATTAAAAAGGAGGAAGTTCATGTCTTCAGCAATTTAACCGTTTTCGCAATGTTTTAAACGTTTAAAGGTTTTCATTGTTCCTTCAGTCATGGAAAGGGTTAAATAGCTTTTTATTGCATGTAGATTTAAATTTGGAGCTGTATTTGTTGTGGTTTTATTGACAAATACAAATCAAAGTACTGAAAGTACTGATGGAAGGTGATTTAAGATTATGTCAACCAGGTGCAGATGGGATAATGAAATTTATGCAAGTTACGCACATATCATGGCTACGATGTGTGGATAGGAACGAAAGGGGAATAAATGAAACAAAGAAATTAAATCTTAAAAATGCGGGTCCCGGGTTCGATCCCCGGTTGAGGCACTACGGTCATGGTGGAGTGTTCTTGGGCAAGGCACATTTTATAGCCTAGTACTGGGTTGATTACCCAGGGATCATGAATAATAATCAAGCGCTCTAAATGACCTTAGCTGTCGATGCGCCATAAAACAATATACATTCATTCATTGTCCATAGCTAATGCTTGTTCTTTTAACCACATGCTAACAATACAACAATGTTTTAAAAAAACAACAATAAATATATACAAAAATCTGGCCACTGGTTAAAACGTTTAACTGTCTTTGATCAAGAAGGACTTCAAGAAAAGCAACAACTTCACTAGACAATGTGAATTACAAATAAGAATAACTTTCTAATGTGAATGAAAATGTCAGGGGTATTCCATAAATGGAGCTTTTCTTAGCCTGGGGTTACACAATATAACATGATAATAAATACTAGACATTAAGATAAATACTTCACCGATATGAAATCCCATAAGTTACTCTCTTAATGTGTATTAAACATCTGAACTTACTAAACGTTCAGCAAAACGTTGAATACTCAAGAAATTATTTTCTATTAAAAAGTGTCCTACTTAAATCTCTCGTGGAATGTAGGTCTTTAACAGCTATTGACCTATTTTGTATCTGTATCTAAACGTTGATTTAACTCGGTAGGAACTCCAATTAGTTGATTGATTTATTGATTAGTTGATAGTTTGCGACCTTTACAGCATCGTTTCAGTTATAACTGTACATATATATGAAACATATTTTACTTGAATACTTAAGGATGCTTGGGATTTTGAAACCGGGAGAATACAGAGGTGAAAAGAGACGAGAAGTGGCATATTGGAAAATATATAGACAAAACTATGGATAATTTCTGTCAGTGAAAATGTTTGAAATAAAGTTGCAAGGCGTTGTAAAATGGTTGTAAATTTATAGTGTGGTATCCAGAATATTGAAAAAATATTTTTGGAAGAGGGTCGACACATTGTGTAAAAAGGAGGAATAAGTGGTTTTGAGTAATTGTTATATTTTTTAGAAAAGTTTTTTAAATGTATCCTAGTCGAGTCCCGGAAGCTCTGTTGGTAGCGTCGCGGGCTGTCAATCCAGTGGCTGTAAGTCAAATCGCGGCTCGGATCACTTTTTTCCGTCGTTTGACACAAGTCAATACATCATTCGTCTTCCACACATGGGCTAAGTCTATACGTAAAAGCAGCCAGTTGCTTGGGAGGTTGTTGTGTGGAGTTCTAGTGTGAAAACATCAGGAAACGCATGAGTAGGTGACCGCCGTGATATGACTGAGAATAATGTTAAAAGCGGCATTAAACCCCAATCAATCAACATTTGATGTATTTATATCCCTTTAATTTGTGTATTCTATCATGTAAAGGGTTAAACACGGAGAGTTCGGTCATGCAAACGTACGATTTTGTTGTTCTTGATGAATGTTATTGTTGGTGTAATAATTGTATTAAAATACCTAATGAATACGTCTATTGTAATCGATAGTTAATTTAATTGTTGTTTACACTACTATTAGATAATTGTTAATTGCGCTGAAATTAATCGTATATAACATTTAAAGCAATAAAGAAAGTTAAAGAAACTTATTGTTAATTGAGATGAATTAAGCAATTAATATAAACATGTAAAACTTTATTATTAACACCTGATACATACAAACGATTAAAAGATGAAACCTTGCCTAATTCTCCTTTTACCACAATGTTATCCTGTCACGATGTTTTCATAGTATACGGCCTACATATCATGTAAAAGTTCCCCATTTTTCAACCTGTATGTACATATGTCCACATTTCTCCTTTTACCACATATACGGCCTACTGTTACTGCCGCCTACATATCATGTACATGTCCCAATTTATCCCCATGTTTGTACATTTCTCCTATTACAACAATGTTATCCTGTCACGATGTTTTCAAAGTATACGGCCTACCCATCATGTAAAAGTTTCCCATTTCTCACCATGTATGTGCATTCCTCCTTTGACCACAATTTTATCCTGTCACGATGTTTTCAAAGTTTACGGACTACGGTTTATTCCCATTTGGTCTACACTTTTTGCACTTTGTCCCATTTGGTCTACACCCAGTTTGGACCCCAGTGTCATTTCGTCTTCACTTATATTGAAGTTGACAGACAGCCCCTTACACACTTATTCAATAAGACAAACATCTTTTGTTAAAAATATGTGGGTTAATAATGAGATGGCATTCAAACACTGCAAACAGTGTAAACTAAGATCATCTTATCTTTAATGTAGACTCAGACTACCTGTCAGTTCAGTATAAACTGCAGCAGCCAGTCCTAGTCTACATTATGTTGAGACCCTCAAAAGTAAGTTTTCACACCATTCAGGTGTGAAAGATAATGAAAGATAATATGTGTTATTTTAGGAGGCATAAATGCTAAAATGCTTTAATGTCAATGTCAGATAAATTAGCAAGCTCCATAGAAATAAAGCTTTGCATATTCATGTTATGAGTAAGTAAGTAAGTAAATATTTTATTATAGTGACATGTGTATATACAACAACAAAACAATGGTACAAAATGTAGTAAATAACACCCGGCCCCATGGGCCTATAAGTCACTTTCAAAAGAAAAATAATTAAGAAAACCAAAAAAAATAAAATAGAAAACAAAACAAAAAAACATACAAAAAAAACAAAAAATGGAAAACGTGTTGTGTTGGTATCGTTCTACTTCATAACGACAATATCAAATAGACAGATATGGGCAGTACCATTCGAAATTATGAACAGTAGACGAAATGGGAATTAGGGTGTAGACCAAATGGGACAAAAAACAGTAGACCAAATGGGATTAGACGAAATGGGAAGTTACCACGGCCTACATATTATGTAAATGTCCCGACTTCTCTCTATGTTTGTACATTTCTCCTTTATCACGCTGTTATCCTGTCACAGTGTTTTCATTGTATACGGCCTACCCATCATGTAAATCGTGTACAGAGTACAAATGTATCCTGTAAATGGTTCCCATTTCTCCCCATGTATGTACACATTTCTCCAATTACCACAATGTTATCATGTCACGATGTTTTCAAAGTATACGGCCTACATACCATGCAAAAGTTCCCCGTTTCTCACCCTGTATGTACATGTGTCCACATTTCTCCAATTACCACAAGGTTATCATGTCACGATGTTTTCAAAGTATACAGCCTGTAAAAGTTCCCCCTTTCTCATCATGTATGTACATTTCTCCTTTTACCACACTGTTATCCCGACACGATGTTTTCAAAGTGTACGGCCTATGTATTAGTGAAAACTCGTTTTGCCCGATGTTTTCAACTTCACTGAATAATTGTTGTGATTTCTGATAAGTTTTTCAAAGTCGTATCATGTTTTTATTGTATACTTTGTTTTTTAATCTGCAGCACATGTTTGAAAAAAAGGTGGAAAAGGGATGATCAATGCCTTGTTTTTCCCCAATGTTTTCTACTTCATTGAAGAATCACTTTTATTTGATATGTTTTTAGAATTAATATTCGTGATTACTTGTTTTACCCCAATATTTTAAATTCATAGAATAATTGGTGTGGTATCTGATTAGTTTTTCAAAGTCATCCTCAACTATTTATAACACATCAAGATCGTTTATTTAATCATTATTTAAAGATAATTAAATAGCCAATCAAATTTTTTATTATTTAAACATGACTGTTAATAGGGTAAAATAAAAGTGGGGTCGAAATCACTTACGACACTGGGGTCTAAAATATTTGGGGTCGAAATCACCGGCTACCATATGATGTTATGAAGCGTTGTTAAAAGTAAGTTCGTGTCAATTCTACAGTGTTATACTATTCAATTAAATAAAAAGTATTTGTACATATTGAAAACAATCTAGTCCACATTGGAATTATATTACGTTTTGATTTCATTCATTGGGTGTAATAATTCGACGATAAGTCAGTCCTCGAATTGACCTAGTTCGTTTACTGCGTATCGGTGTTGTTTACAAAAGAAAGCGTGCGGCGTAGGAATATTCATAAGATACTGTTTACTGCAGAATCATTTGTATTTCTCAAAATAAAATTTATTTAAAAAAACAAACCAGTGTCTACATCAAACTGGTTGTAAATGAAAACACTTTGAGTATGAGTTTACATTGATTTTTGCGAACTATATTGAGTAGCGTATGTATGAAAAGATCATATAGTTTATAGAGAGGATGTGTGTTGTTGGGCATATTCCATCAGCCTGTGCAATCCCATAGGAAGAAGATTATTAAAATAATCACCTTCCAAAAATCCAAAATCCTGAAATTTGTATGTGGAATTTCAAAAATCCAGGAATTATAATATAGTCCTTAATGAAAACATTATGTGTATGTTTAGACTAATGAAAATCAAGAATGCATGTGTGTTAAAAAATAAATTAATACAGTCTTTTCCGGCAACATTGATGCCTTGCATCAACTTTCTCATATAATTTCATTTATAGAGATGTACAATATTGTTGCCTATATGTTTTCAAAGTCGTCTGCTGCAGATTTTTTGTATGTGTGAAAGGGTTAAAGAAGCTTTCAAGATGTGTCTGATAAGCATTGTGCATTAAATCAGACAGCATTAATATAACATGCTAACCTCAGGCTACACTTGTCACAAAAATTCCTATGATTGGTTTTCATATTGCAGTTCAATATTAGCATATAACCCTTTCTCACATACAACAAATCTTTGACTTTGAACACTTCTAGGCAAACAAATGGAAAATATTTATGAATTATTTAAGAAAATTCATTGTTACAAAAGTCACTGCTGCAGATACCATACCCTTTTCCCAAATTAGATGCATTTTGATGGATATGCAGCAGAAGAGATTCGAAAACAGTATGGTTAACTCTTTCAGCGCCAAATGCAATATTGAGGATTTGCAAACAATACAGATTTATTTGAGTAGGCATGTAACAAGCTGTCTCACCTGAAATCAGCATTGTTTGCCTTTTAGTAATAGAACTATTCCAAAATTCTTATCACTATAAAACAAAAAAAATCGGCCAATTTTGAACATGGAAGAATGGCCTTTAAACAATTTGGCGCTGAAAGAAGCATTTTCTCATTTTTGCCACATTATTCTTTCAGTGCTCTAAGAAAAAAACTATTCTTTTATTTACAGAGATTTGTTGATGATTTAGCATAGCTGTTCTTAAAGTTGTCTGCCACAGAATTTGTTGTATTTGGTAAAGGGTTACAGAAATGATTTGAAATACAAAGGGCATTTTAAATCAGGTTTGGGAGCAATGGGGCAAAATTGACATGTCAACTTGTTATAGAATTTGAAATTTGAAATTCAAATCCTAATATTCTTGCAGAAAGTTAAAGGAGCATTTTAAAAGAAATATTAAAATAAATGGCTGCAAATTAGTTGTTGGTCATTCATCGAGCAAACAAGCCTGTCAGAGTAATTGAGCCGAGACCGACAAAAACCATCCTTCAGAGGTTTTGCTATCATTGATAGATATGTTCAAGTTGCCTAATTACGGTGTGCTTGTAAGAGTCGGAGTTCGTCATGAACACTCTGTAAACAAAATCCTGGTTACTTGCACAACCACATGGCAAATAGTGAAGAACCAGAGCAGATTGTGCAAAGGTGCAAGCTGATCTTCATCCTCACTCATTGGACTGAAAGTACTGTCTGTTGGCTTCCCTTAAAGTGACATCAAGTTATCATACAGAATGAAGTCGGTGACAATCGCATTGATCTATTGGGCAAAGGATCGGTCTGCAACCTAATTCTATCAGTCTTTATAAACACTTTCCGTCATACAAACACATTACAATGCATGTTTAGAAGTCAACTATTGGAAACATATTGGCGAAAGGAAAATTTCACTTTATGAACAATTTCTCCTTTTCGCAAAATGTTTACAATGCTATTCAATAATTTTACTTTATTTATAGAGAATGGCAGTCATTTTTCCCTAGACGTTTTTTAGTCGTCAGCACACAGGAAAGAGTTAACACTTTCCCTGATACATACTTCGTTTGATGCCTCACCAGTTGAAAACTTTTGAAATCACTGTGGGAAAAGATTATGCTCACCACAAGAGATTTCTTGTTCTCTCAAAAATAAATAATTATAATTTAAATATATTTTTTTACTTTTTGTCTAAAGAAATTTAGATTTGTTTTTCTCCAACATTTCCAAGGCAATAATATCAGGTATGCAGACCAACAGAAATTGTGAAACATTTAAAAGGCATTTAAATTGCAAATTAGATCTGAGCTTAATTTGGAGAGCATTTCCGCATGCACATACATCAGTGTAGATAAGCGCTTGTCCAGACAGACTGGAAGCAGAGCTCCTTCGTGACCATGATTAATTCAGCCATTTTCCAATGTTTTAGTTTATTGGAGCCTTTAATGTCAATGTAATTTTTGCCATGGCTGTCTTCCACATCATAAGCATGCTGGTCCAGAGGGATCTGACATTTCTGTTATTTTTGCCCTCATGTTGTCTATATAGCCCTCTTTTGAGAAATTACAGGTCATGTAATACAAATTAGATATTGAGAACGAGACATCGAAAAATCAACCCTAACACTTTCCCACACAGAACAAATCTGCAGGAAACAACTTTTAAAGCGTCTACAAAAAGTAAGGGAATTTTTTATTTAAATGAGAGTTTAGTTTAGAATTGAATAGAGAGGAAAGTATTGTGGCAAATATGAGAGATTGTTCATTCAAATCAATTTATCCTTTTGGTGCAATTTTGTTTTTAAATGTGGGAAAGGGTTAACCCTTTCCCTCATATAGACGCTTTCTGACGCTTCTGCAGCAGACAGCTTTTTGAAAAACATAGTGCACAAAACATGCAATTTCTCCTTTTGCCACAATGTTTTCCACTTTTTGTCATACCTGTTATCCATTCAAATATGGAGATTTTCTATGTTTTGACAAAATACGTTCAAAGCCGTCTGCTGCAGAATTGTCATATGAGGGAAAGGGTTAAGGACGAGACATATGCTCATATAGGCTGACAGACAGATCAACATTTTTGTATAATGAGCTTATTACAATGTAAATAATCAAAGTTTTATCTTATAAAATTACAATGTATTATGACCTAAACTAAATAAATAAAAAGATTCTGTTGTGTTATAGGCTACAGTTCAGCCCCTTAAATCATTAAAATCAATGTTGGCACGTACAGATGGACAGCGGCACATCTATAAACCCCCTATGTTCAAAGTGAGCATGTCATAAAAAGAAATAGACAAAGATTGGTCAATCAAGGTGTAATTGTATCACACTCCCTTTGGTAACAAATCCAGGAAGGAAGCATTTTCTTGTGTCGTGCAATACATAATAATATAGCTTTGTACTTTGTAACAATAGCTCTATCTAATTATCGTCAACTTTATTTGCCTTTTCATATCAATTTCACTTCTGTTTTGAAAGTTGAAGTGTTCCCCCATGGCACAGTGGTAAAGACATCGGTCTCGGTCTCTTGTTGCTTGGGGATTTAGCCGTTTCCCACATACAACAAATCTGTAACGGCCAACTTTGAAAACATATCACGGCAAATATACGGAAAACCTCTAGGAATGAACCGAGTTCAAAGTATAGTAATTTTCAGACGTTGTCGATCATCTGTAGATGTGTCAATATGCATCTACATGAAGGAAAGGGATATAGCATTGATGTATCTGATACAGTTATAGCCCTAGTCAAAGTACTTGTGAACCAAACAGAATATACTAATTTTCATTAGGCTTAAAAAAAGTACAGCAAACCAGTCTGCAGAGCTACATCGTATATTTAACTCTTTCCCACATACAGTCAAGTATTTGATTAACTTGTGTACAGTACTTGTGACATTGCTAGCAAGGTACTTTCATTTGCAAAATTGTTAATAATAAATATCATTACAGTTAAATAAAAAATCCATGGCCCCCGCCACTTCTTTGATGTACGTGAAATTTTTCCTTGTAAAAACAACAAAGGAAAATAATCTGTAATACATAAGAAGTGCAATTTCTCCAAATCCTGACAATTTGTTCTAGTCCTATATATATTTAACTCTTTTCAACATACATTAAATATGCAGCAAATCACTACAAAATAAACTGGGTAGAAACTATGGTAAATCTCTCTCCATGAAAGTTCAATTTGAGAATAATTAGTACAAAACATTTTGGCAATAGGGGAAATTGCTCAATATGAACAATTTCTATTGCCACTATGTTCTCAAATGCTTCAAAATGTGTGTTTTTGTGGGAAAGCTGTGCTTAACCCTCAGGAAAATCAGAACAAAATGTGAAAAATCTCTGCAAGTGAAAGTATACTTAATGAATGTTAAAAAACATAGTGACAGTAGGAGAAATTGTTCGTTATGAGCAATTTCTCCTTTTGCCACAATGTTTTCAAAAACAGTCTGTTGCAGATGCATCAAAATGTTATTGCATGTGGGAAAGGGTTCAGCTTTCTTCCCCTGAACAGTCCATTATTTCTTCATATATTCTAATTTGGACGAGTCTACATATATTTAAAGCCTAATCAGATATATAATATATTTTGTTCATGAACTATTTCTAGCTATGGAAGAAGTCAGCATTTCACTGTCAGATCCAGGCAAGGTGATTATTTATCACTTGTGCCACTTTGTGGGTAGTAATTTCCTGAAGTAGCCTACATTTCTCACAGATATGCCATATGTGAAATATCTACTTTCATGTGATTGATTTGTCCAATCTGAACCCTTTCACCATCTTCATTCACACAATTGACCCTGCAATCTTTCACATAGATCATTCCATTATTACACAATAGGGGTAGGTTGTCTTGCCAAATTTCATGAAAAATATTTAAACCAGTGGTGAGTAAGAGCATTCTGCACATTCACATAAGTTGATCTTGGTCTTTACTGTTTGTGTAAAATGTTGAGAGTCATATACAGTGAGGTTAGGGGGTCAAAGGATTGTGGAGGCTCTGAATCAATTTCTATAAAAGCCGGGCAATTATTGTGGACATACATTCTACTCTCTCTTTGTATTGATATTATGGCAAAATGTCCTCTACAGCTTATAACTGAGCTTTTCTCCTCCAGAAAGAATGTTACCGTGCCACAGGAAAACTACCCAATCGGGCCTTGTGACCTAGGACACAGTCTGATCAGCATCTTCCTTATTTGCAATCAGGTCACCTAAACCTTCTAAAAAGTTTAACCCTCACATACAGCAAATATGAAGCAAAACACTTCGGCAAAACTATGAAAACTATCTATAATTGAAAGGATATCTTTTTGCTCAAGTTGAAAATATTGTGGCAAAAGGGGAAATTGATTTTGTTTAAAGTTGCAGATGTGTCAACAATTGGGAAAGGGTTCAGAGACCAGAGACATGTTGTGGGCACAAGTGCACAGCAGTTATCTGAAACATAACAGAATTGACCGAGACAGAAGGTAAGTTTTTAGTGTGACATGGCTACAATCACTATATATAGGCAATACTTTTTATGTGAACAGACACATTATCGCAGTTAGATTCCATGGTACCATTTTGTCATAGTTTATTTAATTTTTCTTTAACCTTTTCACACATGCATATACATTTGACAGCATCTGCCGCCCGTGATGTTTGAAAACATTGTGGAAAAAGGAGAAATTGTTCTTATTTAATAAGCAATTTCTCCTTTTTCAATAATATTTTAATCGCTATTCGATAATCATACTTTCAAACATCAGAGATTTTCCATACTTTTGCACACAATGTTTTCAAAGCCGTCTGCTGCAGAGTTGTTGTATATATTTTGGAAAGGATTACATAATAATAATGGAGAGCTAGAAAAGGCTTAACGCTTTCTGACGCCTCTGAAGCAGACAGCTTTTTGAAAACATAGTGACAAAAAAAGAAATTGCTCAAAACAAGCAATTTCTCCTTTTGCCACAATGTTTCCCACTTTTAGTCATAGGTTATCCATTCAATTATAGAGATTTTCTATTTTTTGATAAAACATGTTCAAAGTCGTCTGCTGCAGAATTGTCGTATGAGGGAAAGGGTCAACCTTTTCCCTCAGACAACATTGAACATATATAGGCACATTTATGGAAAATGTTTTTAAATCAATATTATTATCATCATGAGCAATTTCTCCTTTTGCCAAAATGTTTTCAAAAGTCGTCTGCTGCAGAGGCATCAGAAAACGTCTGTATGTGGGAAAGGGTTATCGGTCTCGATTATTTCCTGCATTATTTGGCAGGGCAGGGTAGGGCATGATATTTCAATCTAGGGATAATTTTGATATTACCTTTAAGGTAAAACATGTTTTTATGTTGCCAGTTGGTTATATTCACTTGTAATTATTTGAACACTGAAAATGCATGTATGATTTGGAACAGTCGTTACCAATTATTGCTTCTGTAATAAACCTGTCTTGCAAAACAAATGATTTGTTACAAAGAACAGCTCCAAACCCTGCCCTGCCGTGTGAAATGGGGAATGTTGTACCTTGTTAATAACTATGGGATATCATTATGCAAATTTGGGACAGTCACAATGAGTTTATGCATGACCATAACATTTTACAACCAATATTACGATCATGCATGCCAGCAAAGGGACATTTTGCAGAGTATTACAAAACATAGTAGATTTTTATTTTGCAAAATGTCATAAAACCAACTAGCTTTAGCAGGTTATACCAAAATTAATCTCAATCTCCACAATCTATATTCCTTTTTTCCACATAATATAGGCATTTTGATTCATCAGCAGCAGATAACTTTTGAAAACATTGTAACATAAAGAGAAATTGCTCATTATAAGCAATTTCTCCTTCTCCCATCTTTTTTTTCTCAGATAATTACATTTGTTGTAAGCGGGAAAGGGTTAAGCAAAACAGCATCATTCTATACTTTCTGCTGTATGGCATTCTGTCAAGCATGTCTCAAGTAGGCAGATATTACCATGATAAAAAGCTAAGAGCTACTGATGTAGAAGGCATTGAAAAGAACACTGACCTCTCAGAATTGACAATCGGATGAAAACATTATATCTGTGGTATGTAAATGAGGGACACTGGCCAATGGGTGCCTAAGTAACACTTTGAAAGGTCTGTCACAACAAGTGTCAGTCTGTCAGACCCCGACTCTTTCCCACATTCAACAAATTTGCAAACAATCTAGGCACAAAAAAATGGAAAATAAAATAAAACCAAATATAATTATTGAAAAGGGTCGACAACATGGTGACAAAAGAAGAAATTGCTCATAATGTACAATTTCTCTTTCTCTTTTTGCAACATCTGTTTTCAAATAGGTCATTCGTCTTTGATGCATCTGCAAGTGAGAAAGCGTAGAGATGTTGGTATGTATGTCTTGAAAATAAGTCTTCAGCCAGCCTGTCATTATACAATGTGGCATTCGAGTTATGGAGAAGTGCTACCTGTCAGTCTTGTCAGACAGTAGGATATCCTGGTATTCGGTATTCAAAGCACTGATCTATTTGGTCAAGAGAAATGGTTGCTGTGAAAAGTGGTATCAGAATTACAGAGAAGCATGACAGGTATGTATTGTTGCAGGCTGTAATATCGTGTACTTAGCGTTAAACGGATATAACTTAACCTTGTTACTAGATGTAGCTATATTGCATGATGGTTCTCTCTTTGAATACGCGAACCATGCAAGGATTACAAATGAGCACACATATTTAACCGTTACCCAATTGCTGGCAATTTCTGCTTTTGTAATAATGTTTTTAACTCTATACAATAATGATATAATTCCATAGCTTTGTCTAGATGAAATATGGTCACATGTCAAGGTCAAATTGGCTAAATATAACTATGTGACACAACATCATCATCATACTTAATTTGGTAACTCCAGATGCAATAGCATAGCAGATATGGCAACAAAACTTTCAAAGATACTACCTCTCTAGTGTAGTGGTAGAGCGTCCGCCTTGAGTACATAAGTTTGTGGATTCGATCCCCCCGCTCTGGGTCATACCAAAGACTTCAAAAATGGAAGTGGAAGGATAGCATCAGCATAATGCAATAGCATAAAGGACAAGATTTTTTTTGTAAATTTGGTCTAGGGCAATCACAGAGACCCATTTTTTGGTATGCTTTGCAACATGTTGCCAAGATGCATTTCAAGATAGAATGTGCAGGAACAATATTATAGGAGATATTGAGTGATAATATGGGAGATATCAACCAGACATTGTTTTCACTAACACTTTCCCTCGAGTAGACGCTTTCTGAAGCCTCTGCAGCAGAAGCCTTTTTGAAAACATGGCGACAAAAAGAAGAAATTGTTCAAAACGAGCAATTTCTCCTTACATCACCATGTTTTCAACTCAATTCAATTATTGTACTTTCATTTTAAGGAAGTTCCCGAATGTTTTCAGCTATGTTTTCAAAGTCATCTGCTGCAGATTCGTGGCATGAGGGAAAGAGGTCAGTCAATGACACACTGACCCTCTTTTGGTAGGTGACACGCTGTGATGCATTTCAATATCAATTTTTGCATCTAAAGTTGCAATAGTATGGAAGCTTAGGCCTTGGGAAGCTTTTTTTTTTAAAATAAGGTCAAGGTCACAGTTACCCAATCTTAGACAGCAACACATCTTCATCCTAAGATGAATCTACATCAAAAATTTAGTAAGCTTAACCCTTTTACGAATACGACAATTCTGCAGCAGACGACTTTGAACGTATTTTGTCAAAACATAGAAAATCTCCATAATTGAATGGATAACCTATGACAAAAAGTGGAAAACATTGTGGCAAAAGGAGAAATTGCACGTTTTGTGCAATTTCTTCTTTTGTCACTATGTTTTCAACAAGCTGTCTGCTGCAGAGGCGTCAGAAAGTGTCTATATGACAGAAAGGGTTAAATGGGGTCAAGAGTCAAAGTCACAGTTACCTTAATACCTTGTGTTCCCAAGACGCATGTGCTTAACATTTGACACCTTCCTGACACCTTTGCAGGAGATGACTTTTGAAAACATTGTGACAAAAGGAGAAATTGTTCACAAGCAATTTCTCCTTTTGTCAAAATGTTTTCAACTGTTTTTAGTAATTATGCCTTCATTTATAGAGATTTTCTGTGTTTTTACCTAGATGTTTTCAAAGCCGTCTGCTGCATATGTACTGTATGTGGGAAATGGTTAAACAAATTGGTATCTCTAAGTGAAATGGTATGGCCAAAACCAGTAAGTTTGAAAGACAGGCTGACAATGTCATGGTGCAATTTTGTAACCTATAATCCTCAAAGGGATTCCTGATGAGAGACTCAAAATGTAAATCTTTATTTTTGCCATTTTTGTCACTCACTTTGAGTATCTTAATCTGGACCCTTTCCCACATATAGACACTTTCTGATGCCCATGCAGCAGACGACTTTTGAAAACATTGTGGCAAAAGGAGAAATTGCTCATAATGAGCAATTTCTCCTTTTGCCACAATGTTTTCCTCCTTTACTCATTGGTTATCCATTCAATTATAGAGATTTTCCATTATTTGACAAAAAACAATCATCATCTGCTGATTTTTTGTATGTGGGAAAGGGTTAATCTTCAACCATGGCAAACTCATTTTCCTATAAATAATCACAAGAAACAAAAATCATATGGAACATGCATGACCAAGGAAATTGTTCCAATTGACATTGTAATAACATCAATATCAACTTTGACAGAAACAGCAAAATCTTTGATAACCAATATCTTATTTTTACATGGTTGTGATGGATGGATGAATCAGCTGGGCTTCATACAAATTCTAAAACAAAATAACCACAGAAAAAAAACAAAAAAAACTGAGGGCACGGCAAAGAGACACTATGTTAGTTTGACTTTCAATCTGTGCCTTCAGTGACCTTTACCTTTGACCTCGGACTCTGAAAATTGTCATGGCAACTGCTCTGATATGTGGGAACAAGTATGCCATGGTGGTATGGTTTTTGCTTAATTCTGCCCACACTATGTACACCAACACACACTCACACAGATGGACTTGCTCGAGAATAAGACAAACAGAGAAACTAGTTACCTGATCCAGATGACAATTGACACCTCATAAGTAAACAAATTTTCCAATAATGTTTCAATCCTTTCCATCATACAGTAAATCTGCAGCAGATGACCTTGAAAACATCTAGGTAAAAATATTTAATTATTGAAAAAAATTGAAAATGTTGTGGCAGAAGGAAAAATTGCTCGTTTGAGGAATTTCTCCTTTTGTCACAATGTTTTCAAAAGTCGTCTGCTGCAGAGGCGGCAGAAAGCGTCTATATGTGGGAAACATTCTCCTGGAAGCTATCTTTTCCCTCAAATGTTTTCAAGCAGACAAGAGATCTATTCTTCAACAATAAAAAAAAAACAATTATTGTGTGCACCCTTCAAAATATCTTTTATAAATCAACTTTTTTGAAAACATTCTCATAGAAGAGAACTGTGCAAATGTCATATCAAGTTACATTTAAACCTTTCCCATTTACAGCGAATATGCAGCAGACACCTTTGAAAACATCCAAGTTCCATTCTAGACCTCTCACTGAATGTGCTTAATACCCCCAAACGCCACCCTGATAGGAAAGGTTATTCTTCGGACAAAAACAAACAGTAAGAAAGGGCAATAACTCTGTAATTAGGTCAAATATAGTTATGGTTTTTGGGATAGGGGCGTTTCGCCACTATCTCATAGCGAAGCTGCTTTCGAAAAGTCGGATTAAAAGCTGCAACCGCAGTCCACATGTGTATACCTACACCAAAATCGAGTTTTGATTGGTTATAATCTGCCTTTTCAACGATTTCATTGGTTCGACCGAATCACAAAACCCTCCGCTTGCATAATTTTATGAGACAAAATAGTTTCTATGAATGAAACACACTCTGAACTATGGTTGACCTCAATGTCAGTAGTGCGAGGTAACGTCGACCGTTCTGTGACCCCATTAGTTTACAACAGTCGACTTATAGAGAAATGTGCAAAGCACTGTAAATAAATTTATTGAAAGGAGTTGAAACCATTGTGGCAAAAGTAGAAATTGCCTACGAAAAGCAATTTCCCCTTTTGTCACAATGTTTTCGATTGTCGTCTGCTGCACATGCGTCTGTAAGCGTCTGTAGGCGGAAAATGGTTACATCCTTCCCATGGAAGCGGAACCCTTTCCGTGATACTGTAACAGTTCGAATATTTAAAAAATATTGTTGAAAATGGAGCTATTGCTGACAATGAGCAATTCCTCCTTTTCACACAATGCTTTCAAACACGTTTCAAATTAATTCTTTTCATATTTAAACGTTATACTATGGACGTTCTTTCCCTCTTTCTCCCTTCCGGACACATTTTGAATAACATGCTAGAGATGAATGATTACGAGCAATTTTGCCTTACATCAAGGGGAAAAATATATAGTTGAAACCTTTGTGGAAAAAGAGGAAATAGGTCATGATAAACAATTCTGCAGCCGCCTGCTGCACATACGTCAAAAAGCGACTGTAAGCGGGAAAGGGTTGAACCGTTCCCGTTATAGCTACTTAGTTACAAACAAATGTTGAAAGTATATTTGCAAACGGAGCAATTGCTGACAATGAGCAATTCCTCCTTTTCAAACAATGCTTTGAAACATGAATCAATTTGTTTCTATAACCTAGATAACGAAAACATTTGTCTACAGTTATTATTTTAACCTTTGCCCCTTTTAGACACATTTGACTAACCTTAACAGATGAATGATAATCAACAAGTTTGTCTTTTTCCACAATGTTTTCATCACTATTCAAAATCATATCATACTTTTATTAATTCAGGTCAATAGTTATGCCTTAGTTCAATGTTGTTTGCTGTATATTTAGTCTATGTGGTCAAGGTTAAGGAATACTGTAAACAAACTTGTTACAACATAATTCGTCCAAAGAGAGAGGTCCTACTGTGTATACATGCCATGAAATAATGTTACAAACGGTCTCACCGCTACTGGGGAATTGTTGGTAAAACAGGTCGCGTTTTGTGTTGAATATTCTCATGTGTCGCTGTATGTAGACCCTACTAGGAAATAGAAATTAAATCTACAAATTATAGATAAGTTAATTTCAACATTGATTGATTGGGATTTAACGCCGTTTTTAACATTTCTTCAGTCATATCACGGCGGCCAGTTCACCTACAAATGTATTTCCTGGTTTTCTCAAACCAGTACTCCTCACAACAATCTTCCCAAGCAACTGGCTGCGTTTCCACATAGACTTAGCCATTGGTGAAAGACGAATGACGCATGTCGCATTGACTTTTGTCAAACGTCGGAAAGAAATTTGGCCGAATTTGTCAACACATCCGAGTTATAACCGCAAGGTCATTATTTTTTTTTTTATTTTATTATTGAGAAGCTTCTAGCGATTTTGGGACTAAAATTATAATGTATATGCATTTGCGTTAATTTAAGACTCAACGTTCATCAACGTGTAATATAGTCCTAGATGTATCTGTTGACAAATAAACTAGAAATGTAGTCTAAATAGGTTTTTGAAAATTAACCTTGACGGTCCGGTCCCGTTTCGGAGATACAATTAAATTGCAAATACTTTACAAATACCATAATCTAAGCTGAAGTGTTTTGACGCATCGAACCAGTCTTCTGTAATCAATACTTGAGTTGTCTCCGTCTGTAAAGCTTGGAGGTATAATCCGGCGTCCGGCCGGCTGTCTGCCTGAATGTGCATTCGTCCGTCCGTCATGGATTGCATGTATTGGTTAACACGTTGTTTCTGTATGGCAGATTTATTTCAAAGTGGTCACAATTATACCCGTGTGATCAGGAGAACGGCAAAGTACTAGGTACATAACTCTGGTCTGTTTTTTCAGTTATCTCCATTTTTCCTTATTTAGTTCAGCGATTGTCTCAATTAACTTTCATTGTATCAATTTCAAACTTGGTTTGTATGTAACTTATGACCTACAGATTTGCAGTGCACCATTACCATAAATTTAGCATGCTGCGTTTGGAGTGTGTATATTTTTGTCTTTCAATGTTCTCCCTTATTATATGCAACACATGCGTTCCGTGAAATTCCCTTTTTCGTTAATGAGTGCTTCCCCAAGATTTGTACTTCGTCAAATCTAATCTGTTCTTTAGGTGTAAACTCAATGTTTTCATTTCTTCGGTTATTGTCTCAATATATGTCCAATATATCAATTTAAGACTTGGTGTATAGGAAACTCAGAGCTGCAATTGTGCAGTGCAAAAGAAACATAACTCTATCATGCTTTCGATCGTCTTTCATTTATCAGCATGATTACAATATACATTGTGGATCTTTAGTGATTTCTGAACTAGAAATATTTTAATTAAGGGTAGCTGCTCGGTTTTTTTTTGTCAATCTTTTGTCCTTCGATATTTTGTTTATACAAGAAAAGGGTAAAACTTTGACAAATGAGGTATATGTTATTGGCAGGCAATATGTGTTGC
The DNA here is from genome assembly GCA_031761405.1 of Serripes groenlandicus. Taxonomy (NCBI): domain Eukaryota; kingdom Metazoa; phylum Mollusca; class Bivalvia; order Cardiida; family Cardiidae; genus Serripes; species Serripes groenlandicus. The sequence goes on from JASEVX010000007.1 coordinate 36,650,383, forward strand.
TTCAAACATTTTTGGTTTGGTTTGTTTAAAGGTCATTGTTTCAACAATGTTTGTCCATATGATCTATGCCATATGTTTTCAATTTACATATGCCCCCTATACCATCAGCGCTTTCAGCGCTTTGATTGTATACTGCACTCCCTCTCATTGTGCTTTAGCATTGAATGAAGTTTTATCAAATTCCATCCAGTAGTTTTCAAGTTATTCTCCAGACAAAAGAAATAGTAAGAAAGGGAAATGACTCTGTAGTTAGCTAAAACAGAGCTATGGTTATTGTACACTGCACTTTCTCTCATTGTGCTCTACCATTGTATGAAGTTTTATTAAGTTCCATCCTTTAGTTTTAAATTTATTCTCCGGACAAGAAAACAGTAAGAAAGGGCAATGAAAGTTATTCTATGGACAAGTTAAAAGTAAGAAAGGGCTATATGTAATTAGCTTAAAAGTGTTATGGTTCTTGTACCCTGCACTGCCTCTCATTCTGCTTTACAATTTTATGAAGTTTTATTAGATTCCATCTAGTGATTTTCAAGTTATTCTCTGGACAAGAAAAAGTAACAAAGGGCAATAACTATGTAATTAGCAACAATAGAGGTATGGTTCATGTACACTGCACTTCTAAATCCTCTCACTGTGTTGTATCATCATATGAAGTTTTATTAAATTCCATTCAGTAGTTTTCAAGTTATACTCCGGACTGACCAACCACAGGGTGACTCCAATATACCCCCCAACAAACTTCATTTGTCGGGGGTTTAAAAATCTAGAAAATATCTACAAATGAAGGTTTTTAACCATTGAATAGTTGAAAACATTTTTGTAAAAGGAGAAAATTGCTAAATTTTTCCTTTTGCCACAATATTTTCAAAAGTCGTCTGCTGCAATCTTCAAATGTGTTTGCTATTTGGAAAGAGTTAAACAAACTGCACATTTTACTAATAGGGTCTTCTAATATTGAATAACCAAAAAGTTTCCGATTATCGTAGAAAAAAAGCTTCACGTTTTGTAAACGGAAAATATTTTAATCCAAGGCTGTCAAAGTCTGACTCGAAATTATTGAAATTCTGCCACACTGGATTTGTTCCATACTCTTTCGGTAATCTTTTTCAAATAAATCAAAGTGAGGTCCTGTAGAAGAATCCGGCCCCGTTACAATACCGCAAAACCATCGTGTAGTCATCCATCATAAGCTTTTGTAATCCGGCAATGTCAACGATATTATCGGAGATTATCCAGAAAAACAGCGCCATTCTCCCAAATGCTTAATTATTCATAGGAAATAATAATGATCATACAGGCCCTTTTGTGTCTCCAGCTACATTTTCATGGGAGATGTTCTAGCGACAACAATACTATCAACCATGCAACCCTGAACCATAAATAAAGACAAGCCATATGAAAAACTATTTGATGTTAACCCTTTCCCACTTATAGACACCTTTTGACGCATCTGCAGCAGACAACTTTTGAAAACATCGTAACAAATTAAGAAATTGCTCAAAACAAGCAATTTTTCCTTTTGCCACAATGTTTTCAACTTTTTTCAGTAATTATACCTACAATTATAGAGATTTTCCATATTTTTTAGTAGACATGTTCAAAGTCATCTGCTGCAGATTTGCTGTATATGGGACAGGGTTAATTAAATTAATCTGCAGCAGACGACTTTGAAAACATCTAGGCAAAAATATGAAAAATCTCTTTAAATGAAAGTACAGTTATTGAATAGAGTTAAAAGCAAATTTGCTAAACAGAGAAATTATGGGCAATTTCTCCCTTTGCCACAATATTTTAACAAGTTGTCAGCTGCATCAAAATGCCTCTGTAAGTGGGAAAGGGTTAAGTTCATTGTGCAGTAGGCACTGGTTTTTATCAACTTTTAATTTTAATACGTCAGGTCCTTTTACACTTGCCGCTGCAACATAATCTTTTATTTACTCTTGTATTGCTTAATACCAATCAACAACACTTTCTTCTTCATTTCTTCTTGTAACCTTGATAAGGCTACACAATACTTCAGTTTAATAACCTTTTCTTACATGCAACAAATCCGCTGCAGATGTCTTTGAAAACATTGAGGCTACATAATCGAGGGCTTGGCGTGAAACGGTTGTAACTAAAAACCTATTTTGAAAACCCTGGTTTAGGGGCAATTTTGACCCCTTTGTAAACAATGCAAATTTAGGTGCCATTGCATTCTGAGCAATGGCACCTACATTTCCATTCTATCAACAAAAATGATTTAACACTTATAAAGACTTTATGGCGAGGTGATTAACCTTGGTTAAAAAAATACAAATTTTAGTTACAACCGTTTCACGCCAAGCCTTCGATATAGAGTCTTTATAAATAAGAGTAAACTTATCGCATTATGTAGATAAGATAATATTGTGGCAAACAGAGAAATTGCTTAGTATGGGCAATTTTTCCATTTGCCTCAATATTTTCAAAAGTAGTCTGCTGCAGATGTGTCTGCAGGTGGGAAAAGGCTATAATGTTTGTAGAAGCAGTTCACAATGGGATTGGTGAGGAATGTAAAGCTGGTAAAAGATCAATTCCGAGCTTGCATGTTAAGTGAATATAACAGGGTAACGTTGAACAGAGATAAATCTGATTTGTCTGTACACAACACCAAATCTTAGTCAATATGATAAACATGAATTTAGTTCTTATTTAGCAACATTTAACCCCCCTTTCCCACATGCAACAATTCTGATTCGGTAACAGACGACTTTGAAAACATATGGGTTTTAAAATATTCAAAAACTCTATCAATTAAAGAGTATTTATTACACAGAGTAGAAAATATTGTTTCAAAAGGAGAAATTGCTCATTCCCATGTTTTCAAATTCGTCTGCTGCAATTTTGTCTTCAAGTTGGAAAGAGTTAACATTCTATTTCTAACCATTCACCAAATATGATGGTTTGAAGGTCGTCTGCTCTGAAAATGTCTGAAGGTAAAAGTGTAAAAATCGTAAAAGATGGAAATATAATTATGAGAAACATTGTAGGAAAAAATGAAATTGCTTATCTTGACAAATTACTCGTTTACCTACAAATTTTTTCGAAAAATTCCCCATACGACAATCCTGCAGCCTATGACTTAAAGTGGAAAACATTGTTGCCAAAGGAGAAATTGCTTGTTTTGAGCAATTTCTTTTTTTGTCACTATGTTTTCAAAAAGAAGTCCCATGCAGAGGTGTCAGAAAGCGTCTATATGAGGGAAAGGGTTAAGTAAATGAAGACAGAGCCTCAGAAAGTCTGGAGTCTAATGAAAACCATGAAGTTCCAAACAAATGATACATCTTTCCCCCTAAATAAACTAATATTAATGCATCCAAATTTATAAATGTCGGGAATAGCAGCATGAGCACAAACATTAAACACTTGAAACAGTGTTTCCAAACATGCCAGCTGCATGGACATAATCTATTTCATCTGTATAAGGGTAAGGATAGTTTCAGGTCCCTATTACAGAGAAATCAAAATGAATTTTTAATGATTGGTTAAATAATTGTTTGGAGTTTTAAACCACTTTCAACAGTTTTCAGTTATATCACAGCATTTTTTTCGGTATGTTATTTATATTACTGGTTCATTAATCCTCACACCAGCCAGGTAATTGTTACCACAGCCCTGAGCGCCAAGGAGGGCAGCCATTAGTACCATTTTTAAAGTCTTTGATAAGACCTTGCCAAGGATTGTATCTGCGACCTCCTACCCCCAGGGAGGCAGTATTCATTTCTGTGAGGGACTGTTTGTTTGTTTGATTGGTTGTTTTATGGTGCTTTCAACAGTACTTCAGTTATATCACAACATTTCCTGCTTTACACAACTTGCCTTCGAGACCTCTGCGATCAGAAAAGATGCAGATCACCCTGTGCCACTGCTGTAAACAAGAGGCCCATGAGGGCCTATGCTCTACTGGTATGGTTCTTTGGTCATTTTCAATCCAGAGCATGTATGTATGGTGAAGATCGGATAGTAAATGGAGGCTCTTTTGTGTTCACAAGCTGTATTATAGCAATTTTTACAATTTCATGGGCCATAATCCAGTCTTGCATGGGCGGATCTGGCTGATTTTCAAAAGGAACCAAGCTCTCATCAATATTTAACTACTTTCTAAGTTTGGTGAAGATCAGATAGTAAATGGAGCCTCTATTGTGTTCACATGCTCAATTATAGCAATTTGGACAATTTCAAGGGCCATAATCCAGTCTTGCATGGGCGGATCTGGCTGGTTTTCGAAAGGAACCGAGCTCTCATGGATATCTAACTACTGTATAAGTTTGGTTGAGATACAATAAAAAGTGAAGACTGTATCGTGTTAACAAGCTCTTTTATAGCAATTTTGACCATTTCAAGGGCCATAATCCAGTCATGCATGGGCGGATCTGGCTGGTTTTCGAAAGGAGCCGAGCTCTCATGGATATCTAACTACTGTATAAGTTTAGTTGAGATACGATCAAAAGTGAAGACTGTATTGTGTTAACAAGAAATTGTTTACGGACGCACGGACGCACGCACGCACGGACGACGGACAAATCGCCACGACATAAGCCCTTCTGGCCTTTGGCCAGTAGAGCTAAAAATGAACATAATTTCATGACAGGGCTATTTTCACCAAGAAATTGACCAAAACTGTCAGAACTACATATGTTTAGTGATATATATAACAGGCAGACCAAGTTGTATATATACTTGTATATATACCCGGTTTTTTTATTCAGTAAAGGAGTTGGACTTTTGCCAGCTCTCCATGCCACATATATGCATTAAATTACAATTTGGACTAAGCACCTGTGTTTGTCTTGCTTTTACGCCACACTACACCGTCTGATCTGCCTTGTTCAACATTTAGGGTTGGGGGGGTTAAAGCCATTTTCAACAATTTTTCAGTCATATCGATGCAGCCAGTTCACGTACTCTTGTGTTTCCTGGCTTTCCCACACCAGTACTCAACACAACAAAATATCCAAGCAACTGTCTGCTTTATCACACTGACTGTTAACCCGTTGGTGAAAGATGAACAACACTCGTCACAGTGACTTTTGACGAAGGTTGGAAAGAATGTTGGACTAGCTAGGGTTCCAACTCACAACCCTTGGATTGACAGCCTGTGTCACTAGTACCGAGCTCAATACAAATTACATGCTACCTGATGGGGAACCAAACCAACATTTGATGAAAGGTTAGGACAAATGTAATACTTCTAATACAAGTTAGCAACTTGATCATGCTATTAACCCTTTCAGAAATGAATATGACATTTGAAAACCTTCTGGGTAAAGGAGAAGTTGCGCATCATAAGTTATTACTCTTATCCCTACAATGTTTTCTATTCTATTCTAAAATTGTACATTCAATTAGACAAATGTCCCATACTTTCCACCAAGATGTTTTCAAAGTTGTCTGCTATAGATCTGATGAATGTGAAATAGGGTTAAATTCTAAAACCTCCTAGCGTTGGTTATGGGGGGTATGGTATGGGTTGGCTCACATATTTCATCACAAAACATTTGTTTGTCACATCCAATATGGTGACATTCTCATGGTAACTCGTTTGTGGAAATATCACAAAATATCACAGCTTGGATTTCCTTGATTAAATGTTACTCTAAATCAGTGAAATGAAAAATTGTGCCCGATTATAAAACAAAAACCCATGACACCAAAGTGTAATGTTGGAATATCTAATGGTTCAATTTATCAACATGACAATGCAATGTCATAGAATGTTTATTCAGATTTTAACCAGGGCATCCAAACAGCCCTTAATTTGTGTTGTTTCACAGTAATAAGGGATTATGTTGCACAATTATGTCCACAAAAAACATCGCGTAATCAATGTAATCATCAAAAAGCATTCAATTACACGAGACATGCTCATTAAGAGCTGATCCATCTGTCATTGTGTAACATTACAGATTGGAGATCTCTTTCATTAACCTTTTTCCACATACAACACATCTGCAGCAAAAGACTTTGAAAAACATTGAGGCAAAAATATGAATAATTCTAAAACTGAAAGTAAAATAAATTACTAATGGAGATGAACAAATTGTGGCAAATGGAGAAATTGTTCATCAAGAGCAATTTCTAATTTCGCGACAATCTTTTCAAAAGTCATTTTCTGCAAATGCTTAAAAATTGCATCTGTATGTGGAATAGGGTTAACCCATTACCTTTAACCCTTTCCCTCATACGACAATTCTGCAGCAGACGACTTTGAACGTGTTTTGTCAAAACATAGAAAATCTCCATAATTGAATGGATAACCTATGACTAAAAGTGGAAAACATTGTGGCAAAAGGAGAAATTGCACGTTTTGTGCAATTTCTTCTTTTGTCACTATGTTTTCAAAAAGCCGTCTGCTGCAGAGGCGTCCAAAAGCGTTTATATGAGGGAAAGGGTTAATGATATTTTTAGTTGTCAACTTTGAAAAATTAAAAATATGGAAATTAAAATTGAAATAGTAGAAAACATTTTGGGAAAAGAGGGCACAGCTTACTTAAGCCCACTTCTAACATTTCCTCGGTATTTTCAAACGTCATCTACAGGGTATGGTGCATAAGGTATTACAATGCATCTGTATTACAAAGGTCAGCTTTTAACATGATATTCAATCTTAGACTCTTCCAAATTGGAACAAGTTAAAGGTGTATTTCAAGCAATGATTGAATACAAAATTGGAAACAGACAATGTTTAAGCCGAAACTGTGACCTTCACTTTGGGAGTAGGTATGTGGAAGACACAGTCGGACAAGAAATTTCGGACAGACTGTGGGATGGACAAACTGACTTTAACCTTGGGAATAGGTGGCTGGGTGATGTGCATGAAACATCATCTTGTTATTGAGGAAAGTGGTGTGAAGTTATATAACAAGAGGGCCAAGATGGCCCTAAATCGATCACCTGATTGATAGTAAATTAGTAGCAAATAATTAACTGCAAATATCTGGGAAAGTTTGATCAAAGAGTGCAAATGAAACTGCAAGGAGTGGACACTTCTCAAGAAATAGCTTATCAGTAAGGGCCATTTATATCTTGAAATCTAACAAGAACTTTAAGCCATGGTCACATTTACGGTCATGCACAAAGTTGACTGTAGTTCATTTCAAACGTAGTCTGCCATAGTGTTACTACTATCAACTAGGTTGAAGTACGTTCAAAGTAGGTTCAAAATTGGCAAAAAGAGGAAATATAGAAAGTCTAAGTAGGTTGAACTACGTGTAAGTATGGTCAACTACATTCAACTACAAGCAAAGTGGCTAGGGTTAACAAGGGTATCACTACGTCTAACTATAAGTAACTACGTATAAACTACGTCCTAAGTACGCGCAACTACGGTAAATTAGGGTCAACTGCATTAAGCTATGGTAAAACGTTGTGGCTGTGCCTGCGCAGTACGGGTAAGCTACAGTCATTGTGCTTTTGGAAGTTGACGAGCCAACATTGCTGATCGCTTATTAGTTGACCCTAGTTATCCGTACTATGAACATACTTCAAACGTAGTTCAACCCTAGTAGATCCCTAGTTGACCTTAGTGTTAACCGTAGTGTTGATGTGTTTTGGCAGGTACTACAGTCAACTATGGTACACACTACGGTTAAGGAGGGTCAATTACGGTTAACTAAGGTCAACTACGTTCAAACTACGGTCACAGTAGGGTCACAACATCGTACTTAACCGTAACCAATTTTTGAACATGTTGAAAAATTATGTGCTTACTACGGGCAAATCATAAGTTCAAACTACGTGCATGATACTACGTTAAACTACGGTTATCTACGTTCAACTACGGTCATTCCCCACTACGTAAGATGTGACCACAGCTTTAATAAGAATGGAATTTAAAGTTTTTGTCATTTTGCACCTTTCCTGATGCCGCCTTGCTGCCCTGTTTTTCAACGAAATCAATATGGCTTCAACAGGTTTTTTAGAGGGTCACTTAAGGAACATTTCTACCAAATTATCTTGGAATCAGACAAGCAGATTATGGAGGAAAAGGATTTTAAAGTTTGGGTATTTTTCTCACTTTCTGATGCCACAGCAACTAAAGTTACACAGAATGTAAGTTTTTGAACAATTTTAAAAGAGGACCAACAAGGAACATTCCTGTGAAGTTAAGTTGAAATTGGTCTTTTGGAATGGTAGGAGTTGGTTGTCATTTGTAGCCAAAATTTACCCCTTTTGTGATGACGCCTGGTTGCTATGATTGTGTAACCAAACAAAAAAGCTTAATTAAGTAGAGGATCATTAAAGTAAGATTCCTATTATATTTTCTTAAAATCAGACAAGCATTTTCATAAAAATGGAATTTTCAAATTTTGTCATTTTGCCCCTTTTCTGATGCCGCCTGACTGCCAGGTTTTTTGACCAATCAGTATGGCTTGAACAATTTTTGTAGAGGTTCACCCAAGGAACATTTCTACCAAATTATATTTGAATCTGACAGGCAGATTCAGAGCAGAAGATTTTTAAAGTTTGGACATTTTCCCCCTTTTCTGATGCCGCAGCAACCAAAGTTCTCAATGGAATTTAAATCTTTGAACAAACTTTAAAGAGGACCACCAAAGGAACAATTCTGTGATGTTTTGTGGAAATTGTTCTTGCGGTTCAGGAGATGATGTTTAAAGCTAAAAGTTAACGACGGACAAAAAGTGATCAGAATAGCTAAAAATCCATTCAAGCATGTGGAAGATACGGCTCAGACACAAAATTGCGGAGGGACACTGTTTGAGCCCAAACTGTGAGCTTGACCTTGGGAGTAGGTTGCTGGGTGATCTGCATGACACATCATCTTGTTCGGAGAATAATTGTGTGTAGTAATATCAATATCCATTGAAGCATGTGGAAGATACAGCCCGGACAAGAAATTTGAGATGGACAATGTTTGAGCCCAAACTGTGATTTTGACTTTGGGAGTAGGTGGCTGGGTAATGAACATGACATATCATCTGGTTAAGGAGAATAATTGTGTGAGGTAATATTAAAATCCATTAAAGCATGTGGAAGTTACAGCCCGTACAAGAAGTTTCAGATGGACTGACCATTATGGAACCTTTGACCTCTAAGTGTGACCTTGACCTTTGAGGTACAGGCCTGTGTCACATGTCACCTCATCATGGTGAAGATGTGTGACCAGTAACTAGGGAATTCTATGATGCATGGTTGAGATGCGAGCCGGACAAGGTACATTCCTATCAAACAGTATTAATTTTGACCTATAACCTCTAAGTGTGACCTTGACCTTTGAGGTACAGGCCTAGGTCTTGTGTGTGACACGCAACCACATCATGATGAACATGACTGTGTGCCTTGTAACTTGGGAATCCTATGATGCATGATTGAGATGCGGGCCAGACAAGGTAGTCCTATTAAACAGTTCTCATTTTGACCTTTGACCTATAAATGTGACTTTGACATTTGATGTACAGGCCTGGGTCTTGAGCGTGACACGCCACCTTATCATGGTGAACGTTTGTGCCCAGTTTCTTGGAAATCTTATGATGGATGGTTAAGATACGGGCCGGACAAGTTAGTCCTATAAAACAGTTCTTAGTTTGACCTTTGACCTCTAAGTGTGACCTTGACATTTGAGGTACAGGCCTTGGTCTTGTGCGTGACACGCCGCCTCATCATGGTGAACGTTTGTGCCAAGGTTCTTGGAAATCATATGTTAACCTATTTTCCCCAAACCGGTTTCTGAACAGTAGGGGACTAATAATCTGACCAGACTCCACATTGTTGTCTATGTTATTTTGATCTTTGGTTATGGGCTCTTCCTTATACTAAGGTGGACAATTCCATTTTAAATGTTCAGCATTGAAAGGGCAGATAGAAGTACATCTGCATGCAGCATATGTTGTTAAAGATGAGATTTTGAAAACAAACACATGTAATTTGTGTTGACATAAACAGGACAATTTGCATAGATTAACCCTTTTCCACATACATCAAATTTGCAAATACGTCTTTGAAATAATCTAGGGAAAAAAAAGTATAATTATTAAATTGAGTTGAAGATATTGTGGTAAAAGGTGAAATCGCTCATTATCAAAATTAATTGTCTTTTGCCACAATGCTTTCAGAAGTTGTCTTTTGCAGAAACATCAAAATAGGTCTTAAGTTGGATGAAATTATACAGGCCGTCAATGACAGAGTACTGTGTCCAAACAATAATTTACATGATAATAGAAATTACTTCATTTATATCAATACTCATATATCCCGCACAACTGAGATCCGTTATCTATTTTCATGACAGACCCAATAACTCATAACCTGTAGCATCTGTGTTTTGAAAACTTTAGTTTTAGGGAAAAAAGAAATTGATTTTAAGCAATTTAATCTTTTTTAAACAATGTTTTAAAATTACTCCATTTCCATTTTTTCAGTTTTTTTAATCCCTTACGTGCATGCTTAACCCTTTCCCTCATATAGACGCTTTCTGACGCCTCTGCAGCAGACGGCTTTTTGAAAACATAGTGACAAAAGAAAAAATTGCACAAAACATGCAATTTCTCCTTTTGCCACAATGTTTTCCACTTTTAGTCACAGGTTATCCATTCAATAGTAGAGATTTTCCATTTTTTGACAAAACATGTTCAATTTTTTTAGTCGTCTGCTGCAGAATTGTCGTATGAGGGAAAGGATTAACCCTTTCAACCTCATATAGTCGCTCTCTGACACTTCTGTAGCAGACGGCTTTGTGAAAACATAGAGACAAAAGAAGAAATTGCTCAAAACGAGCAATTTCTCCTTTTGTCACAATGTTTTCCACTTTCAGCAATACAGCACATCCGGTTATAGAAATAACTTTTTCCGATACAGAAACCACCATGTCATACTTTAAGCAGCAGACAACTTTTCCACCATATATTTCACTTATAGTAATACAAATAATACTTAATATAATATTTCAGTTGAAGTTTATATAATATTTCAGTAATATTTCAGTTGAAGTTTATATAATATTTCAGTTAAAGTTCATAAAATATTTCAGTTGAAATTTATATAATATTTCAGTTGAAGTTTATATAATATTTCAGTTGAAGTTATATAATATTTCAGTAAGTTATATAATATTTCAGTTGAAGTTTATATAATATTTCAATTAAACTTGATTCCATTGTTTCCTTGTTTACTTTCAAAGCACATGTTTTGACGAGAGGTTAGTGCACAGATTTGATCCGTGCTTGTCGCTTTTAAAATTGTGGAAGGTTCTTCAAAAAGGTACATTTAAGTCACCCAGGGACTTGTACTGTCCTTATATATGCAGGTGATTTTGAAAGCATATTGGCCAAAATATGTAAAATCACTACAAATAAAAGTATTAACAATAGAAAAGAAATGAAAACATTGTGACAAAAGGAAAGAAATTGAACATCATGCCAGAAATGATTATAGATGAAAAAAATGAAAATATTGCAGCAAAAGGAGAAATTGCTCAATATTGCTCATTAAGAGCAATAATTCTTCTTTTGCCTAAATATTTTCAAAGTTGTCTGCTGCAGAAGAACTCAAAAATTGTCTGCAAAAGGGACAGTGTTAAAAATATCACATAATTGTAGCTTATAATCACGTGACTGCTACAGTTCAATTAAACATGGAGAATAAACAGTTAAAAGTACGAGAGAAAAGGGACAATTTTGACATGCAGAATAGTAGTATAAATCATGCAGCAGGTTGTCAATGGCTGTAGACACGCGCCACCATTGCCAATAATAGTAAAGTGTCCCATAGTTTAAATCTTAATTACTGACATACATGGAATGATTTAAGTAGGGAATTCCTGTAAATGACTCTAATTTCCTGCTTAGACCGCTTAGCCACTTGACAGCACCAATAAATTGAGGTCGCATACAGGTTTTCTCCTATAATCAATAGGGTCCCTAGCCAGTGCAATTACAGTCCCGTAGAATGAACTCTAGATAAGACGTGTATTTAATGCTCTAACATCCTTATTTGACCAGAAAAACCTATGTTGTTGGGACTCACGATAATCCTCTTAATGAGACAATTCTTTTGAATACCCACAACATAGGGTTTGGTTGACTAACGAGAGAGATATTGTGTGAAAATGACCACATTGCTCCGCCAGTATCGTGGCCTCTCTACAGACAGGACACTTCTGAAAGGGAAAACTACATGACTTTAACACTTGACCAAACATGGATTTTTTTTCATATGAACATCCTCCCAATTTCTCACGCCTTCAAATACTAACCCTTTCCCATTTACAACAAATTTTCAGCTGACAACTTCGAAAACAACTTTAAAAATATTAGAAAATTTTCATTAAAGAAAGTAGCATTATTGAATAGAGTTGAAACATTGTAGCAAAAGAATTGCTCATAATGAGCAATTTCTACTTTTTCTACAATATTTTCAAAAATTTCATCTGAATGTGGGAAAGGGTTTACTTAACAGATGAGATGTATGTTCAGAGTTGACTGCTTGAAAACAAAATTGGAAAATGGACAATTCTTGTTTGGCTCAATTCCTCCTTTTCCCACAATGTTTCTATTAAATCCCTTGCTGCAGAGGCATCAAAGTATATTGTCTGTATAAGGAAAAGGGATGTAGATTAAGGTTTCATTTCATCATTCAACTAGAATCAATTACATGACTAATGCTTAGACCGTTGAAGGACTTTTTAATCATGTGACAAATCCTTTCAATGAAATATGAAAAGAAATGTTCATTACATCCAATTTTAATTTAACATCTTGAATACAGCCCGACTTGAATGTCATTTCCTCAGACCACAAAACACTTTATTAATATATCTGATTAGAAAATCATGTCATGCCAAACTGTGACAGGCCTGTGCCAATGTTTTACATGTTATGTCACGCAGTACCGTTCAAAACTTAAGCCTTTCCCACATACAATCACTTTCTGATGCCTATGCAACAGATGACTCATGTAAACCTTTTGGCAAAAAGGAGCAATTCCCTCTTTTGACATAATGTTTTCAACTCTTTTTAATAATATCTTTCATCAATAGAAAATTTCAATAATTTTTGTCTAAATGTCTTCAAAGTTTTCCGCTGCAGATTTGTTTTGAGGGAAAAGGTTAGAGATTAAACAAATTCCCACATGCAAAAAACATTAACCAGTTCCCTCATACGACAATCCTGCAGCAGAAAACTTTGAACATATCTTGTCAAAAATTAGAAAATCTCTATAATTGAATGGATAACCTATGACCAAAAGAGGAAAACGTTGTGGCAAAAGGAGAAATTGCTTGTTTTGAGCAATTTCTTCTTTTGTCACTATGTTTTCAAAAAGCTGCCTGCTGCAGAGGCGTTAGAAAGCGTCAATATGAGGGAAAACATTAAGCCAAAGTAGAAGTTGCTCACAATACACAATTTCCTTTTTTGAGACAAAATTTTAATTTTCATCTTATACATTTATTTCTAGAGTTTCTATTCTTTTGCCCACATGTATTCAGAAGTTGTCAGCTGCGTATTTACTGTAAGTGGGAAAGGGTTTACATTTTACCTGCGGAATTCCTGTAATGATATCATGAACATCGAGTTCTTAAATTTTTATGAAGAGGTCCTTATCAGAAATTTTGAACTAGTGTCTTATGAAGACCAGGATTAGACTGCACACATGAGCAGATAAATCTTGGTCCATTATTCTAGCAAATGAAATAATACCGTCACTGATATGGACTACATTTACGTCAAAAGTCAAGGTCACAAGGTCAAACAAAAGAATGGTTTTGTCACAAAGAAAACATACCATATATATAAAAGCTGACAGGTTTAATCTCACCATAATGCAGATATCCTTTGAAGCATTTAAAGCAGTTGACTTTGGAAAACCTTGTGGCAAAAGATTTGTTGAACGTGGGAAAGTGTTTATAAATGCTATGGCCAACGCTAAAGTTCTTGGTACAGACAGACAGACATACAGGGCAATTACTAAACACCCAAATCCTAGATTCACTGGGCATACAAAATTGAAATAATGCCATACCAGGAAATGAGGAAATACCAGGATAGACAGGCCTTCATCTTACCATGATGCTATTATCATTTTAAACGGCACATTTACAGTGGCGGAATAACCTGTTGACATCATGGTATTTTTAATTCTGGATTCTTTTCCCAGACAGGATATTGGAAATCCCAACAAATGAAATCATCTGCGCGGGAATCTGATTTACCCATAGTTCCTTGGGGCCAAACCTAAACAACATGCAAAATTAATTTTCCCGGCTATAGTACAATGCAGGCTTTCATTCATCCAACTTTGACCCTTTCCAACATACAACCAATTTGCAGCAGACAGCTCTTAAAACATCAAGGCAAAAATGAAGAACATCTTAATAAATGAAATTTGTAATAATGGAATGGAGTTGAAAAACGTTGTGACAAAAGGAGAAATTTTACCACAATGTTTCCAAAAGTTGTCTGCCTCAAATGCAGCGAAAGTATGTCTGCATGTGGCAAAGGATTAATTCCATTACGCTTATCTCCGACAGAAAAAAAGAACAATGGTATCTCCATCTATTCCTAGCCATCATCGAATTTTGACTGGGCATTTTCGTCTTTCCTCTTATTTTTTATGAAAACAACAACAAAGGCTAATTCTGACGGTAAAATCCAATTTGGAGTTCACAGGAGCCACCAAAAAAAACTTTCTAAGCTAATATCTTTTCAAGTATGGCTGACAATAAACATCTTTTTTATGTTTTTAACCGTTTTACACATACAGACACTTTCTGACTACTTTTAAAAACATTGCAGCAAATGTAGAAATAGCTCATATTGAGCAAATTCTCCATTTGCCATGTTTTCAAATCTATTCTAAAATTAAACTGTCATCTGTAGTGGTTTTGTCTAGTTTTCCACTATTGTTTTTAAAGTCATCTGTTGTAGATTTGTCACATGTGGGAAAGGGTTAAATCAGACCCTATTCTGTTGGTCTTCAATTGATTGATTGGATATGGGTTTAACGCCATTTTTAACAATTTCTCATTTATATCATGACGGCCAGTTCACCTACTCATGCATTTCCTGGTTTTCTCACACCAGTACTCCACACGACAATCTTCCCAAGCAACTGGCTGCTTTTCCACATAGACTTAGCCCATTGGTGGAAGACGAATGACGAATGTCGCACTGACTTTTGTCAATCGTCGGAAAGAAAGTTGGCAGAGCCGGGATTCGAACTCACAACCCCTGGACTGTTGGTCTTCAAAGAAATTGTCTCGAGATATTTCTTCTTATGTGCCCACAAAAAAGGTAAGGATGGCAAAATAGATTAGTTTGAAAGATGTTTAACCCATTCCCACATACAAAAAATCTGCAGCAGACGACTTTAAAAATGTCTACTCAAAAATATGGAAAATCTCTATTATTGTAGGTATAATTACTGAAAAAAGTTGAAAACTTTGTGGCAAAAGGAGAAATTGATTGTTTGAGCAATTTCTCCTATTGTCACAATGTTTTCAAAAGTCGTCTGCTGCAAATGCGTCCAAAATCCATCTACAGATGGGAAAGGGTTAAACCATATTGAACTGTTTTTAACATAAAATTCCCTTATACATATTAAATGCCTTGGAAGCACAACAATTAAACAAACATTGTGTCAAAATTTTAATCTAAACTTTTAACATTTTGTTTCAACAAGAGGGCCATGATGGCCCTCTGGATCGCTCACCTGTTTTTTTTTTTTTTTTTCACTTTAGCTATGCCATAATTTCCGACCAATCAACTTGGCTTGAAGGAATCTGATAGAGGGTCACCCTTGGAACATTTCTACAAAATTATTTGAAAATCGGCCTGACACTTTTGGAGGAGAAGATTTGTTAAGTTTTCACTATAGCCATATAAGGCAAAATAGCCCCGACCCCCTGGCGGCCATGTTTTTCGACCAATCAACATGGCTTGAAGGAATCTGATAGAGGGTCATCCAAGGAACATTTCTACAAAATTATTTGAAAATCGGCTTGACACCTCGGAGGAGAAGATTTTTTAAGTTTTCACTATAGCCATATAAGGCAAAATAACCCCGCCCCCCCTGGCGGCCATGTTTTTCGACCAATCAACATGGCTTGAAGGAATCTGATACAGGGTCATTTCCACAAAATTATTTGAAAATCTGCCAACCAGTTTGGGAGATGAAGAATTTTGAAGTTTTTTTCATTTCATTGCCATGGAAACCACAATTCTGTATGGATCTCAAAAATTTGAAGGAAATCTGGTGAGGTCATTGAGAGGATGCTTTCTGTGAAGTTCTGTGAAGTTTCATCCCAATTGGCCCACTGGTTACTGAGGAGAAGTAGTTGACGCATGACGCACAACAGACAAAAGACGATCACAATAACTCACCTTGAGCAAAGCTCAGGTGAGCTAAAAATGGCAACTCAGAAAATGTAAGATATATCAAGGAGTGACCTTGCCCTTTCCCTCATATAGACGTTTTCTGTCGCCTCTGCAGCAGACAGCTTTTTGAAAACAAAGAAGAAATTGCTCAAAACAAGCAATTTTTTCGTTTGCCACAATGTTTTCCACTTTTAGTCATAGGTTATCCATTAAATTATAGAGATTTTCTATTTTTTGTCAAAATATGTTCAATGTCATCTGCGGCAGAATTGTTGTATGAGGGAAAGGGTTAAACAGCCACAGCACTTTTCAAAGGTGGTGCTGCCACCAAAGCACGGTCATATTGGAGTGCCTAGAACTGGTTCGTTTACGTTTGCCGAAATGTAACTGAAATAATGTTGTAAAACAGTGTAAAACAAACAAAGCCACCAAAGTATCAGTTAAAATACTATTGCATCAGAGCCAAGTGGGGAAGCAACAATTCAAGAAACATGTCACGTGAAACACATGTTTACAATCCTATTATCTATCAGTTATTTCAAGGTTTGAACATCTTCCGAGCACGTGGTGAACCCTTTTTCCACATGCAGCCGCATTTAGATTCATCTGAAGCAGATGGCTAAGCAGATGGCTTTTGATAACATTGTGGCAAAAGGCGAAATTGCTCATAAATGAGCTACATCTCATTTGTGCCACAATGTTTTCAATTCTTTTCAATAATTATTCTTTTATCTATACAGATTTTTAATATTTTTTTCCCTAGATATTTTCAAAGTTGTCTGCTGCAGATTTGTCATAATGTGGGAGAGACTTAATTGGATGAACAGATGCAAGTGCAATAGGAGAGTTCCACCCTCCCGTTTAAGTTGTTATATAACAGAACAGCAGCATTCCTAGCCAAAATAAATCTAAATTGCAATGGATAATTAATGCTTTGCTTATGTTGTTCCTTAATAGAAGATGTGGATTATCATGCTTATGATTATCTTTTATGATATCCACACTGTATAAGAATTCTCTATATTACCCTTGACTGCTGGAACTGATTCTGTGTGCCACTAGTTTCGAGCTGAAGTCAACATTTCTATCTTGCTAATCTTAAAATTGTCTATAGACTCTTCCAAACGCAAAGCTTGACAATTTGAGTTAAAAAAAAACTCGCGGGCCGCAAGCAAAAGCAAACCCTCGTCTGCTTTTTTCTTGGTCGATTAATGGGCATTTCTAAATAATTATTTAATCCAGAGTTATGTATCTTGGTATAGACATGTGTATTGTCCCTAAGAACATGTTTACCACGTTTCATTTGACAATGTTGACTGGTTTTTAAGGTAAAGTTAAAGTTGTGTGACGCCCTCGAAAAACAGACAAGCTAAAAATGTTACGGTAATTTGTAACATCATATTCTGGATATTGAAGGTTCAATTTTGTACAGTATCATTGTTTTCTTGGCTCTTACCTTGGAATTCTCATTGATCTACTCTCTGTAATACATAAACCAAACAATGGGGGCTTAACCTTTTCTCACATACAACCAATCCGTAGCAGAGGACTTTCAAAACAGAGTGACAAAAACCTGAAAAACCTCCATAAAAGATAGCTTAATTGTTAAATAAAATTGAAAACATTGTGGCCAAAGGAGAAATTGCTCATCATGAGCAATTTCACTTTTGGCCACAATGTTTTCAAAAGTCATCTGCTGCTATTGCCTCAAGATGCGTCAACAGGTGGGAAAGTGTTAATTCGCTCTGAAATTACGAAATGAACTAGATAACCTGGTTAGTTGACACAATCCCTCCTGTAATGCTATAAAACACTTGACTGCATGCTGTTGAAATATCAGTACAATAGATTTGATTTGAAACCAAGGTCCTTTTCAATGGTATTAAAGTTATTTCACTGCAACATGTTCACCTAGCCTGTGTTTCCCAACTTTCTTACACCATAACTCCACACAACATTCTTTCTAAATAACTGCAGGCTACCTTCCCAAATAGAATATGTATATAGCTAGTAAGACAAATGATGCTTGTCACAAGGAGTTTTGTCAATCATCTGAAAGAATGAATTGCCAAGCCAGTGTTCAAACTCACAACCTCTAGATTGATAGCCCTCACCATCCAATATAGCATGGTTACACCGGTTCTCGAACCTCTTAACATTTATCAGGGCTCATGGGAATACTTATAAATTCATTTGAAAAACCAACAATACTGACGAATAAATTCAACAATGTATGTGTACACAAACAAACAAAGCACTGGTTCACCTAATATTTATTACCTATAATGCGTTTTTGAAAATATATAAACAGTCCTTGAACTAAAGGTTCGAAAATAGATACAGTTCGAGAACCGGGACCTGTACGATATGGTACAATACACTGGATAAATTCCTACTTTGTTTCCATGTTAATCGACCAGTTTCAGTCCTCAATTGTCATTCTGGTGATAGTATACACTAATTTCTACCAAAAGAAAGTTTTTTTAGGAACTATTTGGGTGTAGATCAGCATGGATTTGGCGTAATTGGACC
Source organism: Serripes groenlandicus (assembly GCA_031761405.1). Classification (NCBI taxonomy): domain Eukaryota; kingdom Metazoa; phylum Mollusca; class Bivalvia; order Cardiida; family Cardiidae; genus Serripes; species Serripes groenlandicus. The sequence continues at coordinate 36,669,264 of JASEVX010000007.1, forward strand.
TATAAACAAGACCATATGTGGCAGCATCAAACCATCATTGTCTACCTATATGCTTTGTTTGTTTTGTGTTGAACACTGCTTTCAACAATTTTCCAGTTATATCACGTCCATTTATCCTGACATCAGCCTGTCAGTTATAATGCTAAACCCTACAACCCTGAGCGCAGCCATGACTACCATTAATACGACCCGGTCAGGGATCGAACCCGCGACCTCTCGCACCGAAAGCTATTCCACTACACCACCGTGGCAATGTCATTAATTATGTTTTCGCTTTAAGAGATTTTTACATTTTTGTCCCGATGTTTATATATGCATCTGCCACAGATTATTATTGTAAGTGGGAAAGGGTTAACAATCAGCAATGGATTCAGGGTATACATATTATATAAGCCTTAATGCAGGAAATCCGATCTACTGACCAGTGTAGATGCCAATCAACATACATGAAGACTGATCAGCATCTACGTTTTACACCTATATTGGTTCTGTCTGATGATTCACAAGTCATTGTCATCAGCCAATATGCAATAACATCTATGTGGGAAGCTAGCCAGTTGTGTGGAGTACTGATGCAAGAAAGCCAAGAAACACTCTAATGGTGATTGAATGATTTGCACTGCTTTCAACAATTGTTCAGTCATATCACATCGTTTCCTGGGTAAGTTACCAGTACTGCTGGTCCATTTATCCCGACACCAGTCAGTCAGTCAGAATGCTAATCCTGCAACCCTGAGCTACAAGGAGGGCAGCCATTATTACCAGTTTTATAGTACTTGGTATGACCCAGCCAGAGATCAAACCAACAACCTCCCGCACCGCAGACTCTCTACCACTCGCTACCGAGGCACTCATAAACACTTCACATTATAGGTGAACTGTTCATCATACTATAACTGTAATACCTTTGAAAATGGCATTAAAACTTCAATCAACATTTCTGCAAATCTCCGTAGGAGAAGATTGTTTAAGTTTTCACTTTTTTTTTCTTTTGGTTGCCATGGAAACCAGAATTTTGTATGGGTCCAAACAATTTGAAGGAATTTAGGATAGGACATTGAGAGGATGCTTCCTATGAAGTTTCATCTCAATTGACCAAGTAGTTAGGGAGGAGAAGTCGTTTGAACAAACAGTTTATGACAGACGAACACATGCACGTAAAACTGACAATTCGCCATGACATAAGCTTGACTGGCATTCAGCCAGTTGAGTTATAAATTGCTCATTATGAGCAATTTCTCCTTTTGCCACAATGTTTGTAATATTAATCTGCTGCAGAGGTGTCAGAAAGCGTCTGTATGTGAGAAAGGCTTAAACTCCACCCAACCAAATGAATAGTTCTGGTCTATTCATGAATCTACTCTCACCTTCTTGAACTGCAGGAAGTCAGCGCCCTGTAATAATTTAATTGTTCACCCACTCTGTCTGAGTTTGTTATGACACCAAAGCAATTTAAGTTAATTAAACTATATCGTCATACCACAAACCTGCAGCAGAGGACTTTGAAAAGAACTCTGCAAAAATGCAGACAATCTCAATAAAAATCAAAGCGCCAATGGCACTGTAGTGGCGATCGTATGGAAAATCCTGCAAAGTAACAAGCAGTATATCGGTGTAGGGCTTGCGATGACTCTGGTGCGGGTAAATTTGAGAATGTATCAACCCTGCATCTTTTGACAGTAGAATAATGTTAGTTTACCAGAATGTTGTCTTGGTGATTTTTTAGTTACGTTCTGAAATTGGTCATGTGTTCAAAATTAGGCCATTCCAAAGTTATGAAAAATCTAGTTGGTATTCGATAGACTACCGTTTTAGCTCATTAGAATGGCTATTTGTAATCTAAATTGTTCGGGTAATCACATGTTCATCACCAGGTCGCTAGGCCATATTAAGATAAAATATTTTTTACACTTTAGAAATGACTAAATTATCAAGAAAGGAGAGAAAACAGTATCCATTAGTTTGGTGTTTGTTTCAATGATGTCCGATATTAAACAGGTCTGTTCAATTTAGTCCCTTCATATTGCATGATTGAGGGTTGTCAGAGACATATAAACACAGTGTATTTATATGTCTATGAGGTTGTTTAACTGCTTCGAATAATGTGAGTGCAAAAACAAACACAAAACATGCTCAAAAAGCACAATTTCACTATTTGCCAAACTGTTCAATTTATAAAAATACAGGCATATATTATAAATTTATAATGCTCGATCACCAAAATAATTAGGCTACACTTTCAGCATTGATTGCTAATTGACTCTAGAACGTGCAGACGTGTATACACAACGTGTGTACACACTGACATCGAGTGTCCTTTAAACCTTTGTAAACCAGTCTTATCATCTAGACGCTTTCATATATTTAAACAACTACACAGTAAAGAGTTTATAATATGGAGATAACCAGGTCTCGCGAGCTATTTATAGAACCTTTTGGATTTTCCAGATTTGAGTATCATCAGTTATTTGCAAGGCAGATAGAACGCGCAATGATATGTATTATCTGCCCAATCATGACGAAGATAATATTTACATATTTTAACTCTATGTAGATAATGTCTCGATAACACTCAAATATTAGTAACAATCCGGTACCAAAGTACCACTGACATAACTATTATTAATCACGTCTCTGCATCAATGATGGAACTATAACGGATGTGAGTAAATTAGTTTGCAGTAAGGAAAAAAAATATCAACCGATTGTTCAAAACCGACTATGTAAATATTTTTCGTTGTTGTTGTTTCTGTTAGCATTGTGGCGATTGTCAAACCAATCGCCACAAAAAGGAGAAATTGCTCAAGTTATATGCTGCAGATGTGTCAAAATGTGTCTGCAAAGTGTGACAGGGTTAATCCTTTCCCTCATATAGACGCTTTCTGACGCATCTGCAGCAGACAGCTTTTTGAAAACAGTGACAAAAGAAGAAATTGCACAAAACGTGCAATTTCTCCTTTTGCCATAATGTTTTCCACTTTTTGTCATAGGTTATCCATTCAATTATGGAGATTTTCTATTTTTTGACAAAATACGTTCAAAGTCATCTGCTGCAGAATTGTCGTATGAGGGAAAGGGTTAACACAAAATACTAACATTGGGTACATTCAGATTGATGGATTGGAATTTTACACCATTTTCAAAGGTTTTTTCACATAAATCACCTAACATGTATTTTCATGGTTTTCTCACACCAGTATTCCACACTACACTCTTCCCAGGCAATGTGGCTACCTTTCCACATACACTATTAAATGAGCCCATTGGTGGAAGATGAATGAATCACACTAACCTTTATCAATCATCAGAAAGATTGAATGACTGAGCTTTGGATCAAACCCAAAATCCCAAGATTGACAGCCCTGGTCTTTACCAACTGAGCTATCACGGCTCGACACAGTTGCAAATGGACTCTGGGTTGTTTTTTCCCTGGAACAATACTCATACACACATTTCTACATTTAATGAATATGAAAGTTTAAATGATACCAGTATGCTCTTAGGATGTTATGACAAGGATGTCTTAACTATGGATGATAAATGTAGAGCATACATGCCAATGCTTTACCTTACTTTCACCACATACAGACCCATTATGTTGTTTCTGCAGCCGAAATTTCAAAATATTGTGTATTATGCAATTGGAGCCATTACTCCTATTGCCACAATGTACACATCTCAATTCAATAATAATAATTTCTTTCATAGAGCATTTTCCGTAACTTTCAGCAAGTAGATGTAATCAAAGTTGTCTGATGCAGATTTATTTTGATGTGGGAAAGGGTTACATGTCTACAGTCCATTTATCTATATCACTGCCATGGATAATCACTCCGCACACCCAACCTGTTAGAATACCATGATGGCTGTCGGTCATACACCAATTGACCAAAAACAAAACAATAACCATTCTGGAGGAATAGTGTATGCCCACCAACCCCTCATTACTTTACCCTGACACGTGTCGACGCATTTACAACAGACAGCTTTTAAAAACACAATGGCAAAAGGAGATATTACATTCAAAAATCTTCCACTCAATTAACCATTAGCGTTTTCTTTCATTTATCTAGATTTTCCATAGCTGTGCATGACTATCTTCAATTATATCCTGATATCTTAGATCAGATATGCCTATGGTACTTGTCCAATATATCACTTTTCTGGTTATTGAAATAAAAATGACTATTGAAATAAAAAATATCTGTTAATTATTTCTCCCTTGAAGACGCATTCAGATGCATCTGTAGCAGGCAACTTTTAAAAACATTTAGGCAAAGCAAGAAATTACTCATGATGAGCTATTTCTTCTTTTGCCACAACATTTCCAACTCTTAACAGTAATTACACTACCATTTATGGAGATTTTCTGTCCATTTTGCCTAGATATTTTCAAGGTTGTCTGCTTCTATTTAATTTGTATGTGGGAACTGGTTAGTCACAGTCGACTACATTTAATCAGTTCACATGTATAACCAATTTAAAACAACAATTTCTACTTTTCTCACATTGATTTCAACCCTGTATCAAAACAAGAATATTCAATGTCAAATATCAAAGGGCCACAACTCCTCAAAAACATACAATTCTTTCCATAATCACTTCACTGAATTCAGCCAGCAGATACAAAGAAACAGCATACTGTAGACACTAAAACTGGTTCTCAAATACCAAAGGGCAACAACATGTCGGAAAAATGTCCAATCTGAACAAACATCATATTGGCATCTCTTCTAACACTGAAGCGGAGTCCCGGTATCAGATGGTAGCAAAGCAGCCTGTCAATCAAGCAGGTTTTAGTTTGAACCCCAGCTCGGCCAACATTCTTTCTGAAGTTTGATAAAAGTTTATATGACAAGTGTTATTTGTCTTTCACCAATGGACTAACAGTCTATGTGGAAGAGTAGGTGAACTAGCCGCAATGATATGACTGAACAGTTGTTGAAAACCGTGTTAAAAGCACAATCAATCAATCAATCTAATACTGAAGCTTCCCATTAAGTTTCATTGAATTATATCTTGCAGTTGTAAAGAACTAGTGAGGACTTGAACACAAGCAGATGCACAGAGGGACATGCTTCAGGGCTACGGAAGACCAAAATTCTGTCGGTTCGGACAGTTTTTTAAATCGCCAGACCGTTTTCAATCCTAAAACTTATAAAACAAGAGGGCCATGATGGCCCTGGAATCGCTCACCTGATTTTTTTTTCACTTTAGCTATATAAGCCCCGACCAATCAACATGGCTTAAAGGAATCTGATAGAGGGTCATCCAAGGAACATTTCTACAAAATTATTTGAAAATCGGCCTGACACTTTTGGAGGAGAAGATTTTTTAAGTTTTCACTATAGCCATATAACGCAAAAAAGCCCCGCCCCCCCTGGCGGCCATGTTTTTCGACCAATCAACATGGCTTCAAGGAATCTGATAGAGAGTCACCCAAGGAACATTTCTACAAAATAATTTGAAAATCTGCCAACCAATTTGGGAGGAGAAGAATTTTGAAGTTTTTTTCGTTTCGTTGCCATGGAAACCAGAATTCTGCATGGATAAGTTTTTTTCATTTCGTTGCCATGGAAACCAGAATTCTGCATGGATCCCAAAAATTTTAAGGAATTCTGGTGAGGACATTGCGAGGATGCTTTCTGTGAAGTTTCATCCCAGTTGACCCACCGGTTACAGAGGAGAAAATGTTGACGGACGACGGACGCCGGACATAGGGCGATCACAATAACTCACCCTGAGCACTTCGTGCACAGGTGAGCTAAAAATCGGTCCAGGTATTTATAAAATATCTCCAATACCTACACTATATTTCACTGTGTAAACGAACAAGAGGCCCAAGAGGGCCAGTATCGCTCCACGGCCATAAGGCAAAAATAAAATCTCCAAACAGCCCCGTGGTGGCTATTTTTTTTACCAACCACCATGGCTTAAAGGAATCTTGTAGAGTGTCACCAAAGGAAGGTTTCTGTAAAATTATTTGAAAATATGCCTGACACTTTCGGAGGAGAAGATTTTTTAAGTTTTCACTATGGTCATATAAGTCAAAATAGCCCTCTGGCGGCCATGTTTTTCGACCAATCAACATTGGCTTGAAGGAATCTGATAGAGGGTCACCCAATGAACATTTCTACAAAATTATTTGAAAATCGGCTGAACACTTTCGGAGAAGAAGATGTTTTAAGTTTTCACTATAGCTATATAACGCAAAAAAGCCCCGCCCCCTGGCGGCCATGTTTTTCGCCCAATCAACATTTCTTGAAGGAATCTAATGAAGGTTCACACAAGGAACATTTCTACAATATTATTTGAAAATCGGCCTGACACTTTTGGAGGAGAAGATTTTTTAAGTTTGCTCTTTAGCCATATAGGCAAAATAGCCCCGCCCTGTGACGGCCATGTTTTTTTACCAATCAACATGGCTTGAAGGAATCTGATAGAGGGTCACCCACGGAACATTTCTACATAATTATTTGAAAATCTGCTGAACACTTTTTGAGAAGAAGATTATTTAAGTTTTCACTATAGCTATATAAGGCAAAAAAGCCCCGCCCCCTGGCGGCCATGTTTTTCGCCCAATCAAAATTTCTTGAAGGAATCTAATAAAGGGTCACCCAAGGAACATTTCTACAAAATTATTTGAAAATCGGCCTGACACTTTCGGAGAAGAAGATTTTTTAAGTTCTCACTATTTTTTTCTTTCGGTTGCCATGGAAACCAGAATTTTGAATGGATCAAAAAAATTTGAAGGAATTTAGTAGAGGACATTGAGAGGATGCTTCCCATGAAGTTTCAACCAAATTGGCCAAGTGGTTAGGGAGAAGAAGTCGTTTAAAGGAAAAAGTTAACGCACGCACGCACGCACGGACACACGACGGACAATTCGCCATGACATAAGCTCGACTGGCTTTCAGCCAGTGGAGCTAAAAACCAATAAAATCCTATAGACAGTACACACGGTCATTGTTTCTAAAACATCGGTGACCCTTCGAAAGAGTCACTTTCCGTGGCGTAATCAAGATAAGCTGACAATCGTGTTATGTAATTGCTCCCTTCGTTTAGATAGATAATGTATGGGTTAAAAAGCTTCTTTAAAAGTGTTTGCTTATTACTAGTTGATCAGTGTAACATTTTTTAATCGGTCCCAGTCCGGTCTGAGCGGCTGCTTGATTTGTAATTTTCAAACTGTTACAAACAATCTACACTGTTTCAAACCATTATGCAACATTAAAGGTGCTTATAAATGGAAATGTTTTTTAAGTTGATAATTAGATTTCGATGTTTTATTACTCAATAGTTTCATCGTGTATTTATAAGGGAGAAGTTTTTAGTTAATTCTGCACGGCGATGGTAAATGAAAACAAATGTTCCGAATCATATTGACAAAGAGGACCAGATTTGGGAACCGGTTCATGACTCAAACAGTCGGATTAGTATGTACGGCTGGACACCCAATTCATACCATTCGGCCAAGGTAAAGGTACATGGGATGCATCTTCAATCATGAAAAATAGATTGGTACATGATGAAAAGGGTAAAGAGAGAAAAAGAAAGCTTAGTTGTGGGGCTGAAATTTCCTCCTCTCGTACAAACAGAACAGTAAATAAGAGAATGGTATGTTCTGTGCGTGACCAATAATTTTCTAGTAACTTGTAACTTGCTTTAATTTAGTCTAAAAAATATGCATCACATCAACGAAGAATTTGAATTTATCATTTTTCAACACGCGATTAAATTGACTAGACGAAATAGGAAGAAAAGAATTTAACGAAATATCACCAACTCCCTAAACTTTTTGTACAAATAATATATATAATTATTTCGTTAAATAGTTGATTCGGTCAGATATCATATTCGGCACCTGAATGAATATAAAGTATGCTTTTCGGCCGCGGAATCTTCTTACGTGTGATCTCGCATACGGCCTAAAATACATGCGTGAAAGTGAATCTGTTCTACATTTTTAAGTGCGAACAAGCAATATAAACATGCGTGGTAATATGCGTCTGCAAATTTTGAAAAATTATGATTTGAAAAGTACTTTGATTGACAATATCGAGCGATGACACTATTATGCAAGGTAACCTGAAATAAACATGAAGTTTGTGTATATTTGTTTAAAAGTGTTCCAATTTCATATTTTTCAATAAGATAAGTCGGGGGGGCAAAAAGTTCACCGGGACCTATTGAGATTTCAAAATTTCCGGAGCCCTGGACTGCATGGCACATTATAACAATAATAATTTTCTTTAAGCATAATCTGCAGCAGACGAATTTTGAAAATATTGTGGCAAAAGGAGAAATTGCTCATAATGACCAATATCTCCTTAATTTGCCACAATAGTTTCGACCCTTTTCGATGATTATGCTTTCATTTATTGAGATTTTTTAAAAATACTTAAGCTACTTGTTTTCAAAGTCATCTGCTGCAGATGTGTTGTATGTGAGAAAGGGTTAAAAAATATCCAATCAGCTAGGTAAACCGCTAAAATCTATTTGGATAAGAAGTAATTGAAAAATCTCATTAACGAATCCAGCCAAAAAACCGTATTCTGACAGTAACTGTCAATGATATAAATATCAAAAGTATACCGTAGAAGGAATATCCAATGGCGGGTGAAGAAATCAGATGATTGAGATGGAAAGGGCAGACAGTTTGTAAGCCTTTTGTACCGCGTCAGGGTAAGAGGGATCCTTATTCCCTTTCCCACATACAACAAATCTGCAGCAGACAACTATTCAAACATGTATTCAGAAAAAATGAAAATATCTATAAATGAAGGTGTGATTATTGTACAGAGTTGAAAACATTATTGGAAAAGAAGAAACTGTTCATCATGAGCAATTTCTCCTTTTAACAAGAGCAATTCCTTCTTCTGCCACAACATATTCGATAGTTGTCTTCTTTATACGCATCAAAATGCATCTGCATGTGGGAAAGGATTAACTCGACAGCAGACGTCTTTTGAAAACATTGTGACAAAAGAAGAAATTGCTCAAAACGAGCAATTTCTGATATTGCCACAATGTTTTCAACTCAAGTCAATCAATATACTTTCATTTAGAGGTGTTTTCTAGTTTTGCCAAGATGTTTTCAAAGTCGACTGCTGCAGATTTGTTGTATGAGGAAACGGGTTAAAGGAAAGGCAACATAAAGCACATCCAAGCTTTTTTGCGTTGATGCGCCTGTTATGATGACTAGGGTCTAATTAGCCATCCTATCTCTTCAGACAGCTTTTGACATATAAGGAATTACAGAATTACGCAACCATCATCCGTAACCCGATGGTGCCACCTATATGCAAATGAGGCAACGAAAGTCGATAGTTGCAACAAAAACTAATATTTTATAATTCTCTTGAATTCAGAAAGGAAACAAATTGAAATGGGGTAACAATTCCTGGTGTTAGAATATCCTGAGATGATTTAGAAAATTTGGCTTTGAATAATTCAATAGATGACAGTACTTTCAAGAAAGCTTTGTGTATTATCACACCCTACCATAGACATTCAAATGACTTTTTTACAAATTGCATATAGATATCGAAAAATCATAAAAATAATAAATCACCAATTTGAAATTTTGGTGCTTAATCCCTTTTCAACTTACAACAAATCTACAGCAAACCACTTTGATAATATTCCGTTAAAAATATGGAAACTCTCTAGAAATGAAAGTACAATTACTGAATAAAGTTGAAAACATCGCCGCAAGCCAAGAAATAGTTCATTATGAGAATTTTTTCCTTTTGTCACAATGTTGTTAAACCCCTTCATCATGCAGATGCAGCTGTGGTAACAGGAGAAATTGATCATAATTTTGCCTAGATGTTTTCAAAGTTGTCCGCTGCAGATTTGTTGTTGGTCTGATAGAATTAAATATCAATTAAACAAATCATATTGCATTTTGATGGAATTTGTCCAAAATTACAAATCACTTTTCCTTATTTAATTAATAGATATTTTTTAAAAGTAGACCATGCTAAAAATGGTATGGTAGATATTGCAAGTGGTTTGAAAATGTTTTTTAACCCGATCCAAGATTTAACAAATCTGCAGCAGACAACATTGAAAATTGTCTGGATTAATATTGAATAAACTTGAAAACATTGTTGTAAAAGGAGCAATTTCTCCTTTTGCCTGGGGCAGCCCTTACTACCATGTTTAAAGTCTTTGGTATGACCCCAACGGCGATCGAACCTATGAACTCCCACACGCTAGGCAAATGCTCTACCGAGCTACACGACCGAGGTGGTATAGGGTGAACTCGTAACACAATAGAAGTAAAATCCTTGTTGATAGATTAGGCAAAATATATACTAACACCAGAAAGGGTGCGACTTTCAAATTTTAACATCATGAACGTGTTGCAGTAATGGCTCGGACGATCAGCAGCGTCATCTTCAATCCTCATTAACAAGTAGAACAACACTCTCTATAAACAAAATAAAAGCACATATAACAAAATTGCAGCAGACGGACTCAAAAAATATCTATGCAAAAATCACTATATTAAATGAAAGGATGATTTTTAAGTAGAGTTAAAACATTGTGGCAAAGGGAGAAGTTGCTCCTAATGAGCAATAATTATGTCATTTTACCAAGTTTTAAAAAGTAGTCTGCTGCAGAGGCGTCAGAAAGCCTCTTTATGTGAGAAATGGATAGATATAAATATTACCATTTCAGCTGATATGGTATTTTTTAGTGTTCCTACTTTGAAAACACTTGAAAAATATAATATAACCTTATCTGGAATAAAGTGAAAGTGAAATGACCTCTTACAGTGGCATGAGAAATGGTTTCTCTATCTCAGATTGATTGATTGGGGCTTAACGCCATTTTCAAAAAAAAATCAGTCATATTACGGCGGCCAGTTTATCTACTCATGTAGTTTCCTAGATTCTCATACCAGTAATCAACACAACATACTTTCCAAGCAACTGGCTACTTTTCGTTACAATTGCCTAGACGTCGTATGCCCTCGAGTTGTTGTATTTGTGAAAGGGATCCAAGTTTAAAACAATCGTCACCAGTCTTATTTTCACTCTTTATTTATAATATTGATTTCTATGTTAACCCTTTCCCAATCTGCAGCAGACTACTTTGAAAACATATTTGAATAACATAGCATGACTTAGAGACTTTGTATACAATCAACAGTGTTGGAAAATAGAAATTACTTAAATCTTTCCAACATACAACAAATCAGCAGCAGAGGACTTGGATAATATCTGGACAAAAATATTGAAATTCTCTGCAAAAGATATTTCTGTTATTGAAAACAGTTGAAGACATGTGGCAAAAGGAAAAGTTTCTCATAATGAGCATTATTTCTCCTTTTGCCACAGTGTGTTTAGACTTTAGAAACTAGACATATCACTGAAGGTGATGAATACCCCCAGCTGGTGCCTGACAATATACATATGTATGAGGAATTCAAGGGGCCATAACTCATTTAAAAATAATTCCAGTGCAACACGCCGACAATATGCACAACTAGGCTTGGTATCAACCATTCTCGTGAAGTTATATTGAATTCTGACCAAGGGTTGCTGAGAAATAGTGTTCACAAGAAATGTCCGCAGACCAATGGACCGACAAACCGACCGACCGATCGACAAGCGTGACTTCTATATAGCCCCCATATACTATGTATCTGGGGGTATAATAACACTTTTATTTTAAGAGGTTTTCCATCTATTTGCCCAGGTGTTTTTAAAGTCGTCAGCTGCAGATTTGTTGTATGTGGGAAGTGTTAATAACAGTACTTTTCTCCAGGGGCTCTAAGGACAATATAACAACTAGATGGTGACAGGGTCATCCCATCTTCCATATGTTAATAAAAGTCTCTAGGTCCCTTTTTGTGAGACATGAATCATATTGTCTAATTCTACATGGTTCATTTGACACAGTATACCTTTCTGCCAACAAGACAGGATCCAACATTGCCGAGTGGCTAGCCAGGGGGATTTGGAATTGGGCATCCCAGATTCAATCCATGAAAGCAGCTGTCATGGTGTATTAATTGCACTTTGGCAAGGCACATTTCCTGGCCTTGTTACTGGTTTGTTTGCTCAGGGATCATGAAAAAGATAACTGTCATTATGATAAAACTGAAATAATGTTGAAAATGGATTAGATTCCAAATAAAACAATAAATCTGCCATAAAGACACCTTTTGTTATGAACAGCAATATTTCTTTTTATATGAAAGTTATCTGATATGTTCCATTTGCTAAAGTCTTAACCCTTTCCCTCATATAGACGCTTTCTGACGCCTCTGCAGCATACAGCTTTTTGAAAACATAGTGACAAAAGAAGAAATTGCACAAAACGTGCAATTTCTCCTTTTGCCACTATGTTTTCCACTTTTTGTCATAGGTTATCCGTTCAATTATAGAGATTTTCTATTTTTTGACAAAAAATGTTCAAAGTCGTCTGCTGCATAATTGTCGTATGAGGGAAAGGGTTAAGATGATGATGCATCTAAAGTGTTTTCTGTATAAGGTAATGGGTTGATATAGAAATGTATAAGAAGCATTTACAATTGCAGAAGAGTTTTAAAAAAAATGTTGTTGCGGAAGGGAAAATGGTTCCTTTTGCCAAAATCTATTAAAGAAATTCACTTTAATTTATAGAGCTTTTCTATAATTTTGCCTGCAGATATGTAATTTGTGCGAAAGGGTTAAAATAGTGTCGTCTAAAGTGTCTGTGACAAGAAAGTTAATTTTTCAAGAACATGAGTCTTAAGCCATTTCCAGAATAATAGCAGATACATTTTTAATAATTTTGAGCAATTTCTTCTTGTGCCAGCCACTATGTTTTTACAAGTCGTCTGCTGAAAATACATCAAAATGTTTCTGCAAGTGGGAGAGGGTTGAGACACCTTTAGCAGACGAGCAGCCAACATGTCAATGCCTAGAACAACACGAAGACACTCCAGAGAAATCAGCTGATCTGTTACACAGCAATAAAAGAAGACTCGATCGTTTGTCACAGATTACCCTCGTTTCCACATCATGATTCGCATTTCATTTGTGACGAAATGATTCAGATTTCCAAAAAATGACCGAAAATTGAAAAGTAATGTCAGCCAAGTGGCTATAACCCTTTCCCTCATATAGACGCTTTCTGACGCCTCTGCAGCAGACGGCTTTTTGAAAACATAGTGACAAAAGAAGAAATTGCACAAAACGTGCAATTTCTACTTTTGCCACAATGTTTTCCACTTTTAGTCATAGGTTATCCGTTCAATTATAGAGACTTTCTATTTTTTGACAAAACATGTTGGAAGTCGTCTGCTGCAGAATTGCCGTATGAGGGAAAGGGATAAAGGAAGTCACGGAAAACCTGACTATCAAGTACAAGAATAATCCTAGACACTCTTGAGAAATCAGGTTAACCCTTATCCACTTCCAGAGGCATTTTTTAACATAACCTACAGCAGAGGTCTTTTAACCCTTTCCCAGTGGTGCAGAGGTAGAGCGTCGGCCTCTCACATCAAAGGTCCCTGGTTCGAGTCCCGTGATGAGCGGGTCCTGACTTTGGGATTTTTCCACACAATCGGCGCGAGTACTGGTTAAGTATCCAGGAAGCAGACATCGAGCGTGATTAATATAAGCTTAAAGCTTGTTTCGCAATCGATTTAAAATAAATAAGTTTAAACTAACCCTTTCCCTCATTTGACAATTCTGCATCAGACAGAACATCTCTTTAATTGAATGGATAACCTATGACAAAAAGTGGAAAATATTGTAGCAAAAGGAGAAATTGCTTGTTTTGAGCAATTTCTTCTTTTGTCACTATGTTTTCAAAAAGCCGTCTGCTGCAGAGGCGTCAGAAAGCGTCTATATGAGGGAAAGGGTTAAAAACATTGTGGCAAAAAGAAGAAATTGCTCACAATGAACACATGTCTTGACTTGTGTCCTCTAGCAATAGTTTAGTAAATGAAAGCATCCTAGACAGAATGAAGAATGTATCCTTTATATATCCCAAACAGAGAAGGATGTACAAAGAGTAGGTCAAAGACAAATGTCACCGGATAAAATAGTTTGACATCATCAGAGAGGTATTGTAAGATATGCTTATGCCAAATATGAAAGCCCTAATATGGTCAATATTAAAGTTTAATCAACAGACAGAAAGAACAATTACCATTTGCCCTCAAATCCTAAATTCACTTAGGATAAAAAGGCCTTTTCCAAAAATCCTCGATACCATGGGCAATGATAAAGCATTTTTTCTATAAACCCCTGATTCCATGGGCATATAAATAATTTCCCCACAACTCCTGGATTCCATGGGCAATGTAAAAGCATTTTTTCCCCATAAATCCTCGATTCTATGGGCATATAAAGCATTTTTCCACAATCACTTTCTTCAACACTTTATTAAAAGATACAACTGTACCTGATGTTTTAAACTATCTTTGGTTGTTTACAGCCAAATGATTCATTTAACCAGTTAACAGTTAACCCTTGTCCCGCTGAATTATGGCAACTGCGTAACCACCCCTAATTTATTGACAAGTTTTTAATTATTTATGGATTCTTTGCAAAGTTGCCACCAGTTTAAATTTGATTTTAACCAATCAGATACTGGAACACAAATTCTGAGCACAGAGTAAAATTAACTCTTGGAGCCATGCTTATCTTGGTTTTAATTGTTTCAAATTGCAGTTCAATGTGATACATAACATGATATATTAAATGAATGTATCTCTTATCCCTTTCCCTCATACAGTCGCTCTCTGACGCCTCTGCAGCAGACGACTTTTGAAAACATTGTGACAAAAGGTGAAATTGCTCATGATGTTTTTAAATGACGTCTGCTGCAGACGTGTCAAAATTCTTCTTATTGTGGGAAAGGATTAAAATGTCTTTATCAAAATGTTTTTCAATGCAGATTAAATTTTCAATAAAATTGATGTGTAATTAAAATATAGAGTTGAAAACAGTAGCAAAAGGAAAAATTGCTATTAATGAGCAAATCTTCCTTAGTCACCATGTTTTAAAAAGTCGTCTTCAACAGATGCGTCAAAACACATCTACATGAGAGAAGGGGATAAGTCATGAGAGACAAGTTCCTTTGGAGTATCCAAAGTCCCTGCACACTTTCCAACACATGGATCAAATCTAATAAAGCATAATGACTGCATTCTCATGCACAAGCCCCATCATAAACATCAATTCACCAATCATCAGTTATCATTTTTACGCTATCAGAGCTCTTCTGGTTTTTCCCCTAGTCTCATGAATCATTGAATAAACGCAAGGTGTATTTCTTCCATTGACGACCCTCGAGGGTCCGGACTCCACTATAAACGCCCATTTATGGGATGATTTAGGGTCATTCGATCTGGACAAGAACGTGCAATTCGAATCTTGTCTTACAATTTTCCCATTTTCCTTGGCGTCCCGAGGGTGTCGTAAGAGACTTATTATAGGTTAGTGAAGCCCAAATTGATGTACTTGCTGATATTAATATGTAATACAAGACGATATTTATTACCTTAGTGATGGGGCTAAAAAGAGAGAAAAAAGATTCACCCAATGTTATTTTTTTTGTTTAAACAACATGCAGACACATTTTGACATATCTGCAGCAGAGGATATTTGGACAGTCTGATCTCGATCTGCACTGTATGCAAATTAGTCATTAAAGGTTTCTAGCATCTTCTGTAAAGCAGTATCAATCGATTTGGAATCTAAGCAAACCTGTGAAGGCAATTTTTTTTCCAACTTTGAGCTATAAATTTCGTTACAGTTGGTTTTCACAGGACCCTGCTAATTTGGATACATACAGACACAGAGGTCCAGATAAGGAGGGGTAAACAGCTGTTTTCCCTACAATATCTCTCTTATTATCCAAGAAGCAAATCCTATGTTGTGGGTACTCAAAAGTATCGTCTCATTGATACAATTATTTTGAGTACCCACAACATGGGGTTTAAGGGTCAAATAAGGAGTTTAGAACATGCAAAACGCCCCTTATCTAGAGCTCTGCAGATATGTAGACCCAATGTGTTGTAATTTTTAACCAAAGTTCCCTCATTTAACCCTTTCCCTCATACGACAATTCTGCAGCAGACGACTTTGAACGTATTTTGTCAAAACATAGAAGATCTCTATAATTAAATGGATAACGTTTTGTGCAATTTCTTTTTTTGTCATTATGTTTTCAAAAAGCCGTCTGCTGCAGAGGCGTCAGAAAGCGTCTATATGAGGGAAAGGGTTAACTCTTTTTATTAATTAAAACTAGAGATTGCTTTTTTGAAAAAGTGCTTGTCTCCCCATTAGTGTGGTCGTAGGGGAGGAAAAGAAATGATGGAGTCAAAAGACCTTGTGACCTCAAAATCAAATAAAATCAATAAGGTTCATCTACTGGTTAGGACCAACCTGCACACCAGGTATGAAGTTCCTCGACATAAGCATTCTTTAGTTATTGAGCGGAAACCATTTTTCAGCTGAAGGTTACTATGACCTAGTGACCTCAAAATCAATAGGGGTCATCTGCTGTTGGTGACTAACTTGCACACCAAGTATTAACTTCCATGGCCAAAGCATTCTACAGTTATTAAGCAAAAACTATTTCTCAGCTCATTGTTAATGTGCCCTTGACCTTTGACCTTGTGACCTCAAAATCAAACAAAATCAATAAGGGTCATCTATTGGTTAGGACTAACCTGCACACCAGGTATGAAGTTCCTCGACATAAGCATTCTTTATTGTCACTGTGACCTTTCAGCTCAAGGTCACTGTGACCTTTACTTTAGATGTACTGACCTCAAAGTAAATAGGGGTCTTCTACTGGGCATGGCAAACCTTCATACCTTCGGCCAAAGCGTTCTTCAGTTATTGAGCGGAAACCATTTTTTACCTCACAAGTTCACTGTGACCTTTGACCTTCTGACATCAAAATCAATAGGGGTCATCTACTGGACATGACCAACCTGCATACCAAGTATGAAGTTCCTGGGCCCAGACAAAAACAATTTTTCATCTCATTGTCACTGTGACCTTTCAGCTCAAGGTCACGGTAATCTCGACTTTAAACATACTGACCTCAAAATCAATAGGGGTCTTCTACTGGGCATGGCAAACCTGCATACCAAGTATGGAGTTCCTCGGCCCAAGCGTTCTTCAGCGGAAACAAGTGTGATGGACGTGACTTTGACCACTGTGACCTTGACCTTTGACCTAGTGATCTCAAAATCAATAGAGGTCATTTGCTGGTAGTGACCAACCTGCACACCAAGTATGAAGTTCCTGGGCCCAGACAAAAACAATTTTTCATCTCATTGTCACTGTGACCTTTCAGCTCAAGGTCACTGGGCATGGCAAACCTTCATACCTTCGGCCAAAGCGTTCTTCAGTTATTGAACGGAAACCATTTTTTACCTCACAAGTTCACTGTGACCTTTGACCTTCTGACATCAAAATCAATAGGGGTCATCTACTGGACATGACCAACCTGCATACCAAGTATGAAGTTCCTGGGCCCAGACAAAAACAATTTTTCATCTCATTGTCACTGTGACCTTTCAGCTCAAGGTCACGGTAACCTCGACTTTAAACATACTGACCTCAAAATCAATAGGGGTCTTCTACTGGGCATGGCAAACCTGCATACCAAGTATGGAGTTCCTCGGCCCAAGCGTTCTTCAGCGGAAACAAGTGTGATGGACGTGACTTTGACCACTGTGACCTTGACCTTTGACCTAGTGATCTCAAAATCAATAGAGGTCATTTGCTGGTAGTGACCAACCTGCACACCAAGTATGAAGTTCCTGGGCCCAGACAAAAACAATTTTTCATCTCATTGTCACTGTGACCTTTCAGCTCAAGGTCACGGTAACCTTGACTTTAAACATACTGACCTCAAAATCAATAGGGGTCTTCTACTGGGCATGGCCAACCTGCATACCAAGTATGGAGTTCCTCGGCCCAAGCGTTCTTCAGTTATTGAGCGGAAACCACTATTTACCTCACAAGGTCACCATGACCTTGACCTTTGACCTTCTGACATCAAAATCAATAGGGGACAGCTACTGGTCATGACCAACCCGCATACCAAGTATGAAGTTCCTACGCCCAAGCGTTCTTCAGTTATTGAGCGGAAACAAGTGTGACAGACGGAAGGACGGACGGAACGGGCAAAAACAATATGTCACCCCCATGTATGGGGGAGACATAATGATATAACTAAACAATTGTTGTAAGTGCCATGGCATAAAAAGGATAAACTATTGAATAATTTTTATATTTAAATGACATATGTCACTATAAAATAACATCTTTTGTTCATTCCTATAATGGCTTATTTCCTCACTACAGTATAATTGTCTGCATTTGACTTGATTCATTTCTCCGTTTTTCAACAACTCAACTCAATTATACTTTATTGTTCAGTTTTACCAATCATTTGTCACAGATGTTACGTTGTTGTTGCAGGGTTTTTTCCAAATGTTTTTACAGCAGCCGGGCTCTTACGATATCAGATATCATACCATGTTAACCTTCAACCCTTTCCAACATACAACAAATCTTCCGCAGACAACTTTGAAGACGATCTAGGCCAACATGTATGGAATAGATTACGAGTATTATTATTGAACAGAAAAGGAAACATTGTGGCAAAAGGTGAAATTGACATAATGTCTTTAAGTAATCCGCTGGAGTTGCATTAACCTTTTCCAACATACAGACGCTTTCTGACACCTTTGCAGCGAACGACTTTTGAAAGCATTATGCCTAAAGGAGAAATGGCTCAAAACGAGCCATTTCTCCTTTCGCCACACTGTTTTCAACTCTTTTAAATAATTACACTTTCATTTATAGAGATTTACCATATTTTTGCCTACATGTTTTCAAAGTTGTCTACTGCAGATTTTTTGTATGTGAGAAAGGGTTAAAATGCACCTGTATGTCGGAAAGGGTTAAATCAACCATTGTCTTTGCCAGCACAACCATAATGGACATTCCTTGTCAATTCCAATGTCAAAAGTCACTCTCTAACCAAAGTCATACAAAAGTTCAAACAAAATTGTTCCAAGAAACAAGACACTTGAGAGAGCTTCCGAAATAAGCTTAAAATGCCTTCTGCTCAATCCTGTTTATATTTATATTTGATTTGAAAGACACTGTTATAAGATGTACATGTATATTATAATATATAAACAAGACATGGAAATTCCATGAAACCAGGTTTTCTATAATGGAAGGTGTTTGATTAAGAATTAACAGATCTGTCAAATCTTTCTGTTAATAGTTAATCAAAGCTAGTAATTCAAGTAACGGAATATTTCTATTGATGAATAATCATAATTACTTTGTCAATTAAATATATCACAATTTTATCTAACAAATATCAGTTCAATACAGTCAATCGTGTGTTGATGGCCTCATTTATTAAGAACATATAATAGATAAAAGATATAAGCAACCTTTTGTTGTAAGCAACCACATTTTAGGATCCCTAATGCCAGGTTGATAATCAGTGATCTGCCTTAACCCTTTACTTGATAGTAACGTGTTTATGCCTTTGCAAACAAACTAGATCCAGGGCCCGAGGTTATGAAACTTACTCATATCTATGCTATATTCTTTTAAATTGCCAAGTTACTTAATATGGAGCATATTTGTGCGAAGTTATTTGAAAATATCTATATGCATGGTAAAGTTATGGTCTGAACAAAAAAAGTTCAAGTAAAGTATATTTTCTGTCACTGTGACCTTGAAGCTAAAGACCTTGACCTGGAAGCTAAACACGAAAATTGTGCATATCTCTATTTGTTGTCACTGTGACCTTGACCTTGAAGCTACAGACAAAAGTTTTGCATGTGACACATCATATTGATATAGTTCATATTTGTGCCAAGTTATTTGAAAATATCTCTATGCATGACACAGTTATGGTCTGGACAAGAAAAGTTTAATTAAAGTCTATTTCTTATCACTGTGACCTTGACCTTGAATCTACAGATTTTTTTTTGCATTTGGCACATCGTCTTGATATGGTGCATGTTTGTGCCAAGTTATTTAAAAATATCTCTATACATGACAAAGTTATGGTCCGGACAAGAAAATATCAATTAAAGTCTATTTCTTATCACTGTGACCTTGACCTTGAATCTACAGAATTTCTTTTTGCATTCGGCACATCGTCTTGATATGGTGCATGTTTGTGCCAAGTTATTTGAAAATATCTCTATGCATGACAAAGTTATGGTCTGGACAAGAAAAGATCAATTAAAGTCTATTTCTTATCACTGTGACCTTGACCTTGAATCTACAGATTTTCTTTTTGCATTTGGCACATCGTCTTGATATGGTGCATGTTTGTGCCAAGTTATTTGAAAATACCTCTATGCATGGCAAAGTTATGGTCCGGACAAGAAAAGTTCAATTAAAGTCTATTGCTTATCACTGTGACCTTGACCTTGAATCTACGGATTTTTTTTTTGCATTTGGCACATCGTCTTGATACGGTGCATGTTTGTGCCAAGTTATTTGAAAATACCTCTATGCATGGCAAAGTTATGGTCCGGACAAGGAAAGTTGACGCCCGCCCACCCACCCAACCGCCCGCCCGCCGACTTCGCCAAACTAATAACCAGATTTTTCCTGGAAAACCTGGTTAATAAAATATTGTTTAAACCAAGACACCTGCCATTGCCAAATAACCAATAAGTACAACCAATTTAGTGAGAGCGTGACATACAATGGAGAAGTAATCCTAAATTAGAGTCACAGTCCATCATTCAGGCAGGCGACAAAATAAAACATATCTTTTATTTATCTACATGTATAATGAAATATTTTAGGAAAAGTCATACAGCAGTTATAGACCTTTCCCAAACTGAAGACACATTGTGATGCATCTGCTGCAGACTACTTTTGAAACCATTGTGGCATAATGAGTAATTTCTTCTTTTCTCACAAAGATTACAACACTATTTGATGATCATACTTTCATTTGTGTAGATATTCCACAAATTTTCTAAAATTAGTGGCTTGTAAGAAATAGGCCGGACAAAATATGGCTTCCGACCAACCAACCAACACAGTAAATATCGCTCTACTTCGAGGGGGGTATAATTATCATTAAATTTAAATAAAATAATTAACTTCTACAAGAATGAACAAACAAGTATTGATACATATTTGTGCAAGTCATCGGGCGGGGTGGGGTATGGGGTTGGGGGATGGGGGCTGCCAAGATGAAAAAGAAGTTCCTTTCTTTGAAATCATAAGTCTATCAGGATATAATGCACTCCCTATTTCTCAATAATCCACCTTAAAGCACATTGTATTTAAAATTTAACCCTTTCCCACATACAGAAGGAGCAATTTCACCTTTTGTAAAAATTTGGGGTATTTAAAGACTTCTGCTGTATAGAGGCATCAGAAAGCATCTGTACTTGGGAAAGGATTAAGATTTGGGTACTTTGAAATTCTTTTAACCATTTCCCACATATAACAAATCTGCAGCAGACGACCCTGAAAACATCTCAACAATAATATTGAAAATCTCCCTAAATGAAGACATATTTATTGAATAAAGTTGAAAACATTGTGTCAAAAAAAGAAATTGCTTGTTTTGAGCAATTTCTTTTTTTGTCACAAAGTTTTCAAAATTCGTCTGCTGCAGAGGCATCAGAAAGCGTCTATAGGTGGGAAAGGGTTAAAAGAAGTCATATCCAAAAAACTGAAAGCAAAATTATGTTCAAGAGTTGAAAACATAGTTAGAAACAAAACAGTGAATCAGGGAAAGTCACCAGACAGATTTACATCAGTCATCTGAAATGGGCACAACTGCAACAGATGAAATTTGAAAACATTGTTTCAAGCGCGTTTCTCCTTTTGTGACAATATTATGAACCTTTTTAAATAATAATCCATGCACTTTTTTTTTATTAGTCGCCGGGCAGAAGCCCGCGACTTCTATTTTTAATAGCTTTTCGGAAATCACATGGGAGGGCGGCTTATTATTAGAAAGAAACAAATCTAGATGATTTGAACATATTACAATTGTGGTTGTTTACGAACACTAATAAATGACACATCTAAAATGAAATAAATATTCCGATTTTTTAATGTTTGCAGTTTTTTTTATTTCACTCGCATTTAAGTTTTTTGTCTTATTTACGAAGACAAAAGTGGTCCCTTCAAGACGTGAACCAACACCCCCCTAATGCAGACTCTTATGTGTCATCATTGAGGTCAATTTCGGATTCTCCTTTTAATAGCAATTTTAACTTATTAAATGTTGTTTTCATGTTCAAAGAGATGTCTTGATTTGTGTAGAATTCATTTAATAATGTTAATCCATGAATATCTAAAGTAGGAACTGTTTCTAAGCTAAATATAGACCCTATTCTGTTGTGTAGTTTCGTGACCTTTAACATCGATTTTCGCGCATGCGCATTTCGATATGAAAAAGCGAGTGATATTATTTTATTTTAGACAAGTACAAGACGAATGTTTGACGCAAAGCGTCAAAGAGAAGCCGCAATATTTCGTTGTACATGTAGAAATAAGAAAAAAAGAACATTTTTAAATCCACAAACAATAGAACAATTTAAACTGTAGACGGTATTGCTGATATATTTCTCCTTTTGAAGACTTTTGTTTTCTTCAAATTACCTCCCTTTAAAGCAATACCAGGATATTTACCTTGTGATTCGAATAAGATTGACAAACATTGAAATTATATGAATGAATACTATTATTTAAATAAGTAACAACAGCAAAATTAAATTAAAGCCAGATAAATGTGTACACATTTCGTTAATTTGTTATAGATACCCTAATGTATAGATATGAATATAAACTTTATAAGCAAATGTTTTCATTTCAACGTTCTTAATGTTTGAATAGACTAAGGAAAGTCAAGAATACATAAATAAATCAATGCAGTCTTTTCCGGCGACATTGATGCCTTGCATCAACTTTCTCTTGTATTTATAGAGATATTCTATATTTGATGCCTAGATGTTATCAAAGGTGTACGTCTGCTGTGGAATTGTAGTATGTAGGAATGGGGTAAAAACGTCATTTACTCTGCTTGTGCCTCATCACTTGGATTTGACAGGAGGGAAAATACAACAATTCCAGAAGACAAAAGACCAATATTTAACATCCCAAATTTGATAGCTCTGAAATATTATTTTCTCATTCAGAAAATTGATATAACATTGTGTCTACAGACGCAATTTCAATCTTGCTACGGTCACAGACTAATTTTTCCATCATATTTCTTGGATGTAAGGACACCACAATATGAACCCTGTTCGCTGCTAAAATAATGGTCACAAGTTTCAAGAAACATTGTCATCTTGGATCTGATTGCATAGATGCTTAACCAGATCTTAACCCTTTTCCACAATTCAAACAAACGCCCCAGCAGCAGATGACTTAAAAACATTGTGACAAAAGAAGAAATTGCTCTTCTCCTTTTGACACACTGCTTTCAACTCAATCTAATAATTAAACTCTCATTAGCGTAGATTTTTAACATGTTTGCGTAGATGTTTCAAAGTTGTCTGCTGCATATTTTTGTATGTGAAAGAGGGGCGTTAATCTAAACTTGTAATTTATACACTAAGGTTGATTTTCCTGGAGCACGACTACCTAATATGGATAAAAACAAATATCAGAACATAATGGCACCATCTTTATAGATTAAAACTTTTTACTCGCAACATGATTTTAAATTAATCTAAATTTATACCGGTTTTCAAAGTTGTCTGCTGCATATTTTTGTATGTGAAAGAGGGGCGTTAATCTAAACTTGTAATTTATACACTAAGGTTGATTTTCCTGGAGCACGACTACCTAATATGGATAAAAACAAATACCAGAACATAATGGCACCATCTTTATAGATTAAAACTTTTTACTCGCAACATGATTTTAAATTAATCTAAATTTATACCGGTTGTACAAAATATCTTAACTAAACTTTTGAAAGAATTATTTCTTTTCCATTTACATATGAAAACATTATGGAAAACAAGCCCTTGCTTGTAATGATGGATACATCACTTTTTTTCTGTGTATTTTCAAATACTTTTTACCAGCAAAAACATACAAATAGGTGGGAATATTGGAGAAAAGTGTTAATCGGGAATTGCTCACTCTTGCAGAATTAAAGTTGCCCAATGTTAATTTATTACCAAAATGGTTGTTTGATTACTTTGCCCAGGGTGGGTTATATCAAATATCTGCAATCTCCGATGCTCATTGGTGTAGAAAATAGCGCCTTTAATTAAACCCTTTGTGGCAATAATACTGTCCCCAGAATCAGCCCCTGCAGTGGATTAAAATATCTCCTTAAGGGGACCTGATATCCTGTCAATAGTAATGAAGAGCGATAATTCCACAGGGGCAAATGTATCAGAGTTTATTAACCCTTTCCCACACCATGCAGGCACAAATTGACACATCTGCAGCAGACGACTTTTAAACTTCGTGGCAAAAGTAAAAATTGACCATTTCTCCTTTACCCAAAAAGAATTCTGTTCAAATTTAAACTTCTACTTTCATTTTCATGTTTCCCATATTTTACTTACGATGTTTTCAGTCATCTTCTTCAGATTATTAGATTGTGGGAAAGCGAAAAAATAAATCCCGAACATGTTCATTATCTGCTGGTTGGCATTATCCTGAAGAAATTGAACTTGCAGGGTCCAGTATGAAATTATGGCGATTTACCATTCTTTTTATTTGATATCACACTCTACTTTATCTATTACATTCTATGCCAGTTTTCAAACTTTAATTGTCTAAATTGAAGATCAAACAATGAAAACACTAGGAATATTATTGATATAGAGAGAAAATATTGTGAAAAAAAGGAGAAATTAATTACTTTCATAAATTTTTAGATTAAAAGGCGTTGAAAAAAGAGTCAATTCAGAAAATAATCATCTTGAATTCCATGACATTGTGATAGTTAGTGTATCTGTTAAAAAAATATTGCATTTTTTTTTTTACTTGTATTCATTGTTCATAACATGAGGGCACTATAATTAAATTTTTGTTTGTAATATTGATGCATACATTTTGCTGTTGTCCATAGTCATAGAATGACCAAACACTGTAAAACAATATTCATTGAACATTGAGTTAATGCTTAACTCAGTAGAAAAGCCTTTAAAATGTGCCCTCAAATGTTTTCAAAGTTATCTGCAATAAAGTTGGAACACTTTCCCTGATACAGACGACTTGCTCATTTGGAACAGTTTCTTTTTTACTCAACAATGGTTACAAATTTGCATCATAGCCGTTCTTCCAATTGTCAAGATTCCCAGATACTTTCAAAGCCACCCCCTCAAATGCTTCAAATGTTGAATCACGTTAAAGTTTACTCGCTGATTTCTATACCAAAGATTATATTAGGACTTTCCCTGAAGTGAAGATAAGACTAGAATCTGCCATCTAACCCTTTCCAACTTACAACAAATCTGCAGCAGACGACTGAAAATATGTAGGAAATAAAAGCGGAAATCTATATATATATGAAATAGCAATTTTTGAATATTGATGAAAACAAAGTGGCAAAATAGAAATTGCTCATAAAAACCAATTTCTCCTTTTGTCACAATATTTTCAAAAGTTGCCTGCTGCAGATGCGTCAGAAACTGTCTGCACATGGGATTTATGCACTGATTCTAAACGGAAGTTTATAAGGACATTCTCTTAACCCTTTCCCTCATATAGACGCTTTCTGACGCCTCTGCAGCAGACAGCTATTTGAAAACATAGTGACAAAAGAAGAAATTGCTCAAAACGAGCAATTTCTCCTTTTGCCACAATGTTTTCCACTTTTAGTCATAGGTTATCCATTCAATTAAAGAGATTTTCCATTTTTTGTCAAAGTATGCTCAAAGTCGTCTGCTGCAGAAGGGTTAAGTGAAGATAAGACTACAATCTTCCTTATAACTACCAGGCATAAAATGAACCAAGTAATTTTTTCCGAGAAAAGATGTAGATTTCTCCAGGGTGTAGCATTAATTTCACTGTCTATTAACTGAATGAAATAGAAGAGCAGTTTTCGAATCAGGGTTATATTTCACAGAAACAAGAAAGCTAGTATGACAATAGTATTAGACTTATCAAGCTTTCCCCCCAAAACAATTAGTGTTGTATACCCCTGTGGTCCAAATTCACTGATCAAATTTTGGTCCAATTTTAATCCCGAAAGACTGAACTGTATAAACCCTGCTAGATTACTAGATGGGAGTTTTATATCCGTTTCCAAATAAGGATGGGTTTTAAAAGTGTTTTAGTTCTTTCCCACATGAAGACGCATCTGCAGAAGATTTTTTCAAACATTTCATTAGAACTTTTCAATAGTTATGGTACTTTCATTTACAGAGACCTTCCATTTTTTTTTACTATATTTTCATCTGCTGCAGATCTGTTGTATGTGGGAAAGGGTTTATCAGGAAAATTACTTAACCCTTTCCCTCATAAAGACGCTTTCTGACGCCTCTGCAGCAGACAGCTTTTTGAAAACATTGTGACAAAAGAAGAAATTGCTCAAAATGTTGCCACAATGTTTTCCACTTTTAGTCATAGGTTATCCATTCTATTATAGAGATTTTTTATTTTTCGACAAAAAATCAGTCGTCTGCTGCAGAATTGTCGTACGAGGGAAAGGGTTAAGGTTGAAAACATTACGAGGATTGATTAATAAATTATTGATTGTTTTGTGTTTTATGTGGCTTACAACAATTTTTCAGTTATACATGTATCACCGCGTTTCCTGGGAAAGTTACCAGTACTTCTGGTCCTTTTATCCTGACACCAGAAAGTCAAATGCTAACCCTGAATCCCTGAGCCCCAAGGAGGGGTAGCCATTACTACCATTTTTAAATTCTTTGGTATGAACCGCCAAGGATCATGCAACCCCTGACCTCCAGCGCCCAAGGCCGACTCTCTACTACTACTGTCACCAAGGAGGTCAAATTATGAGGAGAGGTATGCTTAATTACTAAGAGCAATTTCTCCATTTCAAACAATAATTTAAGTCATCCTGCTGCTTACGTGTTAAATATCATCTGTATTGGAAAATGTTTAATTGATATATATTTTGCAATTAAACAATATATCTTACTACAAGAAGAAGACATTTACTCTAAATTAATGCATTTTGCAATAATTAAAATCCACAGTACCTTCTTATTCTGAATCTCAAGTTAAAAAGGGTTTATCATGGGATTTGATAGCATTTCAAATTGCAACTTTCAAAAGTCAAAAGTATGTTTTCATATTTCTAGATTTTAAACATTTTCCTACAGCAATATCAAAGCAGGTGAATGAAATTATAATATCAGGTAAACAATTTAAGACCTTTTTTTTTAATTGAGAACATCAAATGAGTGGATTTAACATTTTCCTAAATACAACAAATCAGCAGCAAACGACTTTGAAAAAAGTCAAAGGCAAAATCGTTGAAAACTTCTATAAATAAAAATATAGTAAGTGATTGAATTGAGTGGTAAACATTGTGAAAAAAGGAAAATGTGCAAATAAGTTGCATTTTTTCGTTTGGCAATAATGTTTTCAAAAATAGTCTGCAGATGTGTCAAATTATGTCTGCATATATAGGAAAATATTAAAAATTTGAGTCAAACAAAATTAAATTTCACAAACAAACTAGAAACATAGATTGATCATAAAGACCAATTTTTTCCTTGCACTACTACGCATATCAAATCAAAGTCATCAGCTTTAGTGAGAGAGTTTGGGTTATTCTTTACCGATGTCCATTGTGCATTCACATTAAGTACCATTGAATGGTTTCAAAAGATAAAAGCCAGTTGTAGTCTGGTCTAATTTTTCCGGCCAATAATCCTTCACTGTCATAATGTAATGGAAATATTATTGTAATGGCCCCGGGAGAGATCCCTATGTGACTTGCCGTTAATTAATAATCTTAACGCGCATGTATTCTCATGTATTGGAATTCTGCCGTCCTGATTAAGAAGCTAGCTACAGGCGCAAATTTGGGGACACCTTACTGTCCACATTTAAATTATATCTTGGCAATTTCATCCCTTTCCCACATACAACAAATATGCAGCAGACGTCTTTGAAAACATCTATAATCCCTACAAATGAAAGAACAATTATTGAATAATGATGAAAACATCGCGGCAAAAGGAGAAATCGCTCGTTTTGAGCAACTACTCCCTTTGCTACAATGTTTTCAAAAGTCGTCTCCTGCTGAGGTGTCACAAAGCGTCTGTTTGTTGGAAAGGGTTAACCTGATACTGACCTTTGTGCAAAGATATATTATAATAGGCGAGTTCTTTTGATTGATTTACTGTTTGGTGTTTTACGCCACTTTCAACAATTTTGCAGTTACATCACTACGTTTCTTGGGTAAGTTACCAGTACAAATTAATGTTCTATTTAGCCTGACATCAGCCAAACAGTCGTAATGGTTACCCCTCAACCCTAAGCAACAAGGTGGGCAGCCATTACTACCATTTATAAACCAGCACATTTGAACAAGATGATTTATACAGTTTATCATTTCCGTTGACATGGCAAACAGAATTTGCCTGGAATCCATTAAATTGAACAATTCTGAAAGGCCATCTTCAAAGGAACATAATCCTGTGAAGTTTGAATGGCATCGGCCCAGTGGTTAAGCAGGACAAGACATGACATTTAACGAGTTTTTCCTTTTAGTAGCCATGGCAATCTCAAAGGGCATCACCAATGGAACTTTCCTGTGAAGTTTGGTCAAAATTGGCTTTGTGGTTTAAGATATGTCATGTAAAGAAATTGGTGACGGGTGTACGACGAATGACATCCAACAGACATCCAATGATCCCAAAAGCTCACCATGAGCCCTTCTTGCTCATTTAAGCCAAACGGTATCTAGAAATATTGACTTTAAATATCTATTTATTTTCAACACACCTCAAGCAGACAACATTTGAAAACATTGTGGCAAAAGGAAAAATTGCTCGTAATGAGCAGTAATTCATCCATGTGTTCAAAGCTGTCTGCAAAGGAAATAATTTGAGAAAAAGAAGAAAATTGCTTTCTATAACCAATGTCCCCTCTTCGCACAATGTTTTCTACAATTTTATGCAGCAGAGGTGATCAACTTTGATGAATTAAAAGACTAAGGGTGTCTTGATTTTACAACTAATTAAAAACGGGAACATATTAAAATTGGTAAAATGATTCCTATTTTATGAGCCAAGGCTTTAATAAGATGGTAAAATTATTTAGAGATTTTCTGCAATTAGTTTGAATCCTTTCCCAAATACAACAAATCTGCAGCAGAGGACTTGATAAAATGTCCTGGCAAAACATATAAAAAGAATCTCTGTAAATGAAAGTATAACTATTGAATAAGTTAAAATTGCAACAAAAGGAGAAATTGCCGTTTTCCAAAGTCATCTGCTGCAGAGGCAATAAAATGTGTATACATGTTGGAACAAGAGCGCCAAATGTCACAAAATACGCCTGTCCAGGTTTTTTGAGACCAGTTAAGTAAAGTGATAATTGGTTGTACACCAGGCAAATTTAGAGAGCAGACACTGTTAGTACAGTTTTGGCCATTTCGATGGACATAAGTGCGTTGTGACTAAGATAACGTGGTAAGTTATCGAACTTGTCCAAGATATTATGCCAATACACATTCTGACCAAATTTGGTGAAGATTGGACAAAGGCTTCTAAAGTTATTGAGCTGACAATCCCAATTTTAGGTAATTTCTGTAATAAAAGGGTGATAACTCTTGATTGACTAAAGCGATATGGCTAGTTATCAAACATGTCCGAGATATTATGCCAATACACATTCTGACCAAATTTGGTGATGATTGGACAAAGGCTTCTTACGTTATTGAGCAGACAAGACTAATTTTAGGTAATTTCTATAATTAAAGGGCAAAAACTCTTGATTGACTAAAGGGATATAGCTAGTTATCAAACTTGTCCGAGATATTATGTCAATACACATTCTGACTAAATTTGGTGATGATTGGACAAAGGCTTCTTAAGTTATTGAGCTGACAAGACCAATTTTAGGTAATTTCTTTAATAAAAGGGTGATAACTCTTGATTGACTAAAGCGATATGGCTAGTTATCGTACTTGTCTGAGATATTATCCCAATACACATTCTGACCAAATTTGGTGATGATTGGACGAAGGCTTCTAAAGTTATTGAGCTGACAACATACTGGACGCAGCCCGCCCGCCAGTACGTGGAACTCAGGTTAACCATTTCCGACATACAACAAATCTGCAGAAGATGACTTTGAAAACATGTAGTTACAAGATGTGTTTGTGAAACACTGATGCCCCCGAATGGCAACATCTAGGTCAAAGGTCAAGGTCGCCAGGTCAAAAATGTTGGTACTGACAGAAAGGTCATGTCACAAGGAATACACATGTGAAATATGGTAGCCGTACCTGTTATGGTTGAAAAGAAGTGGTCAAGGTTAAAGTTTTTTTTCGAGAATGGCAACATCTAGGTCAAAGGTCAAGGTCGCAAGGTGAACAATTTTGGTACTGACAGAAAGGTCATGTCACAAGGTATACACATGTGAAATATGGTAGCCGTACCTGTTATGGTTGAAAAGTAGTGGTCAAGGTTAAAGTTTTTTTCGAGAATGGCAACATCTAGGTCAAAGGTCAAGCTCGCAAGGTGAACAATTTTGGTACTGACAGAAAGGTCATGTGACAAGGAATACACATGTGAAATATGGTAGCTGTACCTGTTATGGTTCAAAAGTAATGGCCAAGGTTAAAGTTTTTTTCGAGAATGGCAACATCTAGGTCAAAGGTCAAGGTCGCAAGGTCAAAAATGTTGGTACTGACAGAAAGGTCATGTCACAAGGAATACACATGTGACATATGGTAGCCGTACCTGTTATGGTTCAAAAGTAATGGCCAATGTTAAAGTTTTTTTCGAGAATGGCAACATCTAGGTCAAAGGTCAAACATTTTGGTACTGACAGAAAGGTCATGTCACAAGGAATACACATGTGAAATATGGTAGCCGTACCTGTTATGGTTCAAAAGAAATGGCCAAGGTTAAAGTTTTTTTCGAGAATGGCAACATCTAGGTCAAAGGTCAAGGTCGCAAGGTCAAAAATGTTGGTACTGACAGAAAGGTCATGTCACAAGGAATACACATGTGAAATATGGTAGCCGTACCTGTTATGGTTCACAAGTAATGGCCAAGGTTAAAGTTTTTTTTGTGCATACAGACCAACAGACAGACAGACAGGCCAAAAACTATATGCCCCCCGAATCGGCGATTCCGTGGGGGCATAAAAAATATGTAAAATCTCTATAAATGAAAGAACAATTATTGAATAAAGTTGAAAACATTGTGGCAAAAGAAGAAATAGATTATGAGCAATTTCTCCTTTTGCCAAAATGCTTTTTCAAAATATGACTGTTGAGAAAGCATCTTTATATTGGAAAGGGTTCAAAACATTCCAATGAATCTTTTGTTTCGTTTGTTTTATTGGGGTTTTACGCCGCTTTCAACATTATCACCGTAGTTCTGTGACTGGGGAACGAACCCCAGACACCGGGTTTCAAATCCCAGACTCTAACCACTCGACCCGGCGAATTCCTTGAATCTTATAATTTCTTTTGTTGAAAAATGAATATTTCAATTTCAAGAGTTTTACATTATTTTCAGCAGTATATATCTTATATCACGGAGACAGTATGCTTATCCATGATCGCCTTTTAGTGCACTGGTAGAACATCCATCTTCTGTGCGGGAGATTGCACATTTGATCCCTGCCGAAGTCATACCAAACTTTACAAATGGTAGTAATCTCTCAAGATTGTGGCGTAAGCATCGGGACTGGGTCTCTGATGAATAAATGAACTACAAGTACTTGTTACTTACCAGGGAAATGCAGCAATATAACTGAAACATTGACCCATTAATAGTCAGCTAGGCAATTAACCTTGCCATAGGAAACTACTACACGAAGCGGGATTGAACCTTGTACACCCATCTCAAACCCCATGCGCTTACCTCTCGGCAGATTCCATGCTCTAACCCCTTGGCAGATTCCATGTGCTTACCTTTCGGCAGATTCCATGCTTTAACCCCTCGGCAGATTCCATGCTTTAACCCTTGGCAGATTCAATACTCTAACCTCTCGGCAGATTCCATAATATAACCCATTCCATGTGTGAAAAACAATTCCGTTATACATGTGTACACGGTTATTTATAATTAACTCTTTCTCACACACAACAAATCTGTAGCAGCGATGTTGAAAAAAATCTTCCATTAATGAGAATATATTTATTTATTAAATGGAGAAGAAAACATTGTTGCATATTCAATATTTTTTACAGATATGTTTTCAAAGTTGTCTGCTGTAGATTTGTTATGGGTGGTGGGAAAGCGTTGAGGTCTCTTTCCCATTGCAGAATGATTATGACACATTTGAAGCAGATGACCTATGAAAACATTAAGGCAAATGGAGAATTTGTTCATAATTAAGAGCAATTTCTTTATATGCCACAATGTTACCAACTCTACTAAATAATTACCATTTAATTTCTAGGGATTATTCATATTTTTGCCCAGATGATCACAACTCTTTTCGACATCCAGA
The DNA here is from genome assembly GCA_031761405.1 of Serripes groenlandicus. Taxonomy (NCBI): domain Eukaryota; kingdom Metazoa; phylum Mollusca; class Bivalvia; order Cardiida; family Cardiidae; genus Serripes; species Serripes groenlandicus. The sequence goes on from JASEVX010000007.1 coordinate 36,701,897, forward strand.
CAATTTCCGACACCTCTGCACTCACTCGCTGCAGACGATATTTGAATACATTGTGGCAAAAGGAGAAAATGCAAAAAACAAGCAATTTCTCCTTATTGCCACAATATTTTTTAACTCTATTCAATTATTAAACTATCAGTTATAAAAAATATTCTCTATTTTTGTCAAGAGGATTTCAAAGTCGTCTGCTGCAGATTTGTTGTATATCGGAAAGGATTAAATTCACCTGCTTCAGATGTATGCATCTAGGAAAGGGATAAAAAAAACTTGGAGAAGGAACAATTTCTCACACAAAAATCTGCTACGAAAAAAAGTCTGTCAAAACCTGCCAGTGATTGTCACTGACTTTTAACAGATTAACCCTTTCCCACATACAGGCCCTTTCTATAACCTCTGCAGCAGAAGATTTTTGAAAATGATTTGTGATGAAAGGAGAAATTGTTCATAATAATTATCCTTTCATTTATAGAGTTTTCTTATTTTTGTCTCAATATTTTCAAAGTCGTCTGATTTGTTACTTTAAGTAAGGGATGAACGGATAATGAAACGAAGTGCTCAATAACCAAATAAATTCAAAGGCATCAAAAGTTAACCCCCCTTTTCATATACCTCTGATGGATCTATGGCAGACAACTTTGAAAACATTGTGGCAAAAGGGGAAATTACTTATTATGAGCAATTTCCCCTTTTGCCACAATGTTTTTTAACTTTTTTCAATAAAAGTACTTTCATTTCAAAAACAGATTTTTTTCATATTCAAAAGACGTCTGCTGTAGATTTGGCATATGTGAGAAAGGATTTATACTAGTGAAATGTTGAATCCCTTTCCACAGTGAAACTAGAACTGTGAGTGAACTCACAAAGATACCCCCCGTTGCGCTTACAAGACATATGGACAGATATATTTCCGATCGGGATAATCTTACTTCATGCACATCCTCAGGTTGTGTACTGGAACTGTGTAAAGTTTCATCAAAATCGGTCTAGCCGTTAAGGAGAAGTTGCGCTTACAAGACATATAGACAAACAGACGGACGAAAACTTGTTTGTGGGGGGGTATAATAAATCTGCAGCAGACAACTTTAAAAACAGCTAGGGAATAATATGGCAAATCTCTATAAATGAGTGATTTTGCCTTTTGCCACAATGCTTTCAAGTCATCCGCAGTCAGATGCGTCAAAATGAGTCTGCATGTGGGAAATGTGTTTATGTTAGCTAGAATATTTCATGAGAAAACATTACAGACAGGAGTAAACCTGAGATTGTTAATGTCTGTAAACATGTGAAGCTTGTAACCAGTTATAATTCCTGGCAAGCCATTTGCCACAACATACATCTTTTTGTCAGTCGAGAAACAAATTGTTCTGTCAATTTCATTATGCTGTAACGATGCATTATTTGTGTACACTGTCAAAGAAGCATTCATCTTATGTTACCTTTCCTGCAAAAACCCCGCTACACTCTCTGTATAAATCAAGTCAGAAACAAGCAGAAATTTGACTGTTGACAAATTTTGATTAACCCAAATTTTCTTGATACATAATTGCACATAAGTATGTGAGTGACTTAACCCTTCCCCACATACAGACACATTTTGATGCATCTGCAGCAAAGAACATCTGGAAACATTATGGTAAAATGAGAAAGTTTTCATGAGCATTTTTCCACTTGCCATAATGTTTGCATTTTCATTCAATAGTTATATATGAATTCATTTAAAGAGATTTTCCTATTTTTGTCTTGATGTTTTCAATGTTGTTTGCTGCAAACATGATGTATGTGGGTAAGGGTTAATTGATACTGTGCATGTCAGTGATTTATTTTAATTAGCCATAATTAAATTGAAAATATAGACAAATGAAAATAATATATATACTGCAGGAAGACTTTGGAGCTGGAATTTCTACTTTTAGGCTCATTGCCAATTTAAGACTGTTTAAAAATGGCATCCTTTGGAATTTAACATGTCATTTTGTTTATTTATTTAATTCTTCATAGAATTTTGGTGTCGTATTGTTTATTGAAAACAATTGATTTTATTTAGTTTCCTAAATTCTCTCATATTTGTTCCAAAACAGCTCTACAAGGGTTAATTGATACTGTGCATGTCATTGATTTATTTAAATTAGCCATGATTAAATTGAAACTAGAACTGTGAGTGAGCTCACAAAAGGATACCCGTCCCACACTGGACTTAGTAATGGCAATTATCTCCCTTGAAATATTTCCGACCGGGATAATCTTACTTCATGCACATCCTCAGGTTGTGTACTGAAACTGAAGTTTCATCAGTATCGGTCCAGTCGTTCAGGAGGAGTTGCGCTTACGATACCTGTCACCACATATAGAAATATTGGACTAAGTAATGGCAATTTTCTCTGTTGAAATATTTCCGACCAGGATAATCTTACTTCATGCACATCCTCAGGTTGTGTACTGCAACTGTGTATAGTTTCATCAGTATCGGTGCAGCCGTTCAGGAGGAGTTGCGCTTACAAGACATATAGACAGACGGACAGGGTGATTCCTATATACCCCCCAAAATCTTTTTTTCTTTTTTTGTATAAATATAGACAAATGAAAATAATATATACTGCAGGAAGACTTGGAGCTGGAATTGCTTCTTTTAGGTTCATTGCCATTTTAAGACTGTTTAAAAATGGTATCCTTTGGAATTTAAACATGTCATTAAAATTGTTTATTTATTCAAAACATCCATTGATTTTAAGTAAGAAGCAATGTTCATTTGAGGAAATTCAAATTAATTTCAGTACACTGCATAACATTTTGGTGTCAATTTATTCTTTGAATAAAATAGATTTTATTTAGTTTCCTAAATTCTCACATATTTGTTCTAAAACATATAAGCGATGCTCTACAAAAACCAACCATAAGGCATTTGCGACCAGAGTATATCAAGATCAGCTAGTGCATCCCCAGTCCGACCTGGCTCTTCACTGTTTGCCAATTAGTCATAGCAAGTTTAAAGAAACTTCTTGTTAATCAGTATCCCCTTAGCAAAAATGCACATGCAGGTCTTTTTCCACAAGAGTTACAAGTTATTACATTAAGGTTGGTTTTCCATGAGCACCGCAAGAACTGTCTTTAATCTACAAATTCATCTAATTGGTGTTTTTTTTAGCTAGTCAAAGGGCAAGTAGCATTCACAAAGTTTCTCATTTCCTCCAATGTATTTTTCCTGATCTCACAATTTATTTGTTATTGAAGTAATTCAATATTTATATTTTTCTTTTAGATGTTTTTATTTTATTATTAGAATGATTATAAAAATAAACAGGGATTTAACCCTTTCCAACAACTCTGCAGCAGACAACTTTGTTAATATCTTGACAAAAAATATGGAAAAAGTATGATTGCAGTGTTCAAAACAGTGTAGCAAAAGGTGTCATTTCTCCTTCTGCCACAATGTTTTCAAAAGTCGGTTGTAACTGGTAATGCATCAAAATGTATCTGAACTTTGAAAAAAAGTTGAATAGGTTCACCAGCCGCCTGATTTGATATTAGTAGATAATTATTTGCATTGAAAACATTGAAAGAAAAAAAGCAATTATAAGACATTTTGGGAAAAGGAAGTTTCTCACATTAAACAATTGTTTCTCCTTCCACAATGTTTTTGATTGTCGTTTATCCCTTTCCCTCATATGACATTTCTGCAGCAGACGACTTTGAACATATTTTGTAAAAAAATGGAAATCTCTATAATTAAATGGATAACCTATGACTAAAAGTGGAAAACATTGTGTCAAAAGGAGAAATTGCTTGTTTTGAGCAATTTCTTCTTTTGTCACTATGTTTTCAAAAAGCTGTCTGCTGCAGAGGCGTCAGAAAGCGTCTATATGAGGGAAAGGGAATATAGGTTAATCCTTTGTCCACAATATAGATCGGTTTTAATGCATTGCAAGGACACCTTTAGAGGATTGTGGCAAAGGGAGAAAGTTCCCATAATGAGCACTTCCTCCATTTCAAACAATGTTTTCTACATTATTCCAAAAATTAAAACTTTCATCTTTTGAGATTTTTTCCATAGTTTTTCTTTAAATGTTTTCAAAAGTCCTCTGCTGCAGATTTGTTCTATGAAAGACAGGATGCAGAAAGAAAATTGATGAGGATGGTAAATGAGTGTTTAAAGCTAAACCTATCTGACTACAATGTCTTTAAGATGTAGCCAAGATTCTGTTTCATTTGTATAATTACTGTGATACACATTTTCTAAAATATCATTAACCTTTTTCAACAAACAAGTAATCTACAGCAGACATCAGACATAATTGAAGGCGTGCCTACAAAAATACGGAAAAAATTCTAAAAATGAAAGTATAGTTATTGAACAGAGTTGAAAACATTGTAATAAAAGAAGAAATTGCTCTTTATGAGTAATTTCTCCATTTGCAACAATGATTTCAAAATTTGTCTGCTGCAAAGGTTTCTGAAAGCTTCTGTATGTAGGAAAGGGTTAACCCTAACACATACAATACAAAGTGTTTTATTATTTTCAGGAAAATTTGCCGAAGTTACAAAAAAAATCATGTACAAAGGACAAACATAATCATTTCGCCCCCAAAAAATGCATTGTAAAAGCATTAATTTAATTCATATTGCACTTTAAAGGATTGTAAATATGTATGCTTATTTTGACACATCTAAATTTCAGAAACATTGTAGAAAAAAGGATAAATTGCTTAGATCGAGCTACTTTAATTTACAGAGATTTTCGATATGGTTTTGCATTTGCCTTGCGAAGGCTTCTGCTGCTGATCTATAGAGCGTGGGATTGAGTTAAGAAAATCGTTACATATATTCAAGTTCTTATCTGATGCCCAATTCATCATTATATTAATCAAACCAAATTTATCTGACATGCTAAACACATTTATGACTACTATTAAATCATTATCAGCATTAAGTACTTTTCATTCATTTGTTTTTATAACTCTTTGAAAGGAAGGTCACAGATTACCCCTTGTACCTCTCTATACCTGCAACAAGTAATCATCACCATTCTTTCCTTATCCCTATCCCCACATACAGACAATTTCTGATGCCTCTACAGCAAACTGTTTTTGAAATCATTGTGGCAAAAGGAGAAATTGATCATTATGAGCAATTTCGCCTTTTGCTACAATGATTTCAACTTAATTAAATAATTAAACTTCCTTTTCTAGTTATTTGCCACATTCTTGTCAGGATGTTTTCAAAGTCATTGTATGTGGGAATGGGTTAATATTGGTAAATAAGAAGTAGACAATGTAGATCATGATTACACTGCAAAAGCATACATGCCGATCTTGATCTGAATTGTACAGGAAATTTAGAGTAAAATAAACATAAAATGCAAGTGTTGTTTAACGCTTTCTCACTTGCAGAAGTTTTTACACATGTCTGAGGCAGCACACCTTTTTATGTCAAAAATACATTACCAGTCATTTAATACCTGATATATAATCTCTACACCCTTAATTCATCCAGAAAAAGAACTCGCCTTGCGTATTCCTCACGTATATGTGATATACACGGTTGCCCGTAAGAACGGGAAAGCACGTGATATCCTGTCACTTTTAATTTCTGGATCCACCAGCTAGACAGCTAAGAATTTACACATTATTTTCTAATTATTCTTTTCTTGGCTTTTTAAGGCTTGTTGCCTTATTTAGTTGTTCATTCAGTTAGGAAACTGCATTAACAGATATTCAACTGCATTTAAAGTTAAATTATTGTTGTAATTGTTTGTTTTTGTAGGCGACAGCTAGCTGAAAAGCACGAGGTGGTTACCCCACCCATTATTTTCAGTTAATGTCTTCGGGTGCGGAACGTAATTGAGTTCAAGACTTAAAGTAAACGATGAGTTTCCAATCCCGTTATAGATTATACTTATGATGTTTGTTGTACTTACATGTAATTATAACATAGACAAAAAATTTATAAATTTTGTTTATAGATTATATACGTTCCGGGTTGTCACTCGGGTAGAAAAAAATTTTACCATTTTTTTTTGGTTTTATTGTTGTGTTCTTTTCGTATATATTTGTATCATAAATATGTCACTTAAAGGTGAACGGAGGCGTGGCTTGTGTGGTCATGCTGTGGACGCATGGGACACGCATCCGAACTGTGTGGTTTGCTCAAAGGGCACACAGCTTTCACCGTGCGAGTACTGCTCTTCTTGGACTGTTTCTATTTGGAAACGGGCTGGGAAGGGTAAGACTAGCAAAAGCAGGAAGGGTAAGAGTGCCCCTAAAAAAGGCGTCTCTGATATCTTCGAGTGAAGCGGAGTTCGAGGGGTTCTCCCAATCGGACTCCGCGACCGTGTTGAGTGGTTCAAAGGTTAAGGCTGTACCTTCTCCACTTAACACAAACGCACCTCCTAGTCTAGCTAGAGACGAAGAGGAGCGTGTTAAGGTAGCTTTGGATGCGCGTTGTTCTGTCGGGAAACTAAAGCCTTCGGGCCTGATACCGTATAGAAACAAGGTAGAGAGTGCTCAAAGAGATAGGAAGGCCGGTAGGGTCGCTGGAGTCATCTACACTTGAACCGCATTATCTGTCGCCTGGTGTTGGGGCTCAACCAACACCACACTCTGAGCTACAGCAGTCTTCGGACACGACCAGGCAGTAGTCAGTCATTTGGTAATGACATGGCTAGCTTGCCTGTCGGTTATGTAAACATCGCACGACCAGGCAGTCTATCATTGGCAATGACACGACTAGCCAGCCAGTCGCTTATGTTAATATGGCGCGACCGGGCACGGGCTCTGTACTGGCTGACCGAATTGATACTATTATCATTCTATCTCAGGTCAACAACAGAGTGGTGTTATGAATATTCAAAGTAGGTTAGCACCGAACTCTAATATTCAGCCGTATAGCTCCGAGTACGGGAATTACCGGTCGGAGAAATCCTTCCGTTCCCCTAAGGGAACTGTGTACTTCATTAAAGAGTGCCGGATTACGATGTCTGCGGACAAAGTTTTCCGGAGACTGTCGGTAGAGCAGCCTCACAACTGCCTATCCCTAGTCAACCGGGTTTTGCTGGTGCTGGAAAGCAAGACCCATATGCCATATGCCGTGGCGCGACAGGTCCCCGGGCAACCGGGGCGTCATCTAGCGATGACGCGACCTGTCACCGGTCAGTCATTTAGCCATGACACGACCGGGCCAGTCAGTCAATTTGCCATGACTAGACAAGGTAGTCATTCACTTAGCGGTGATATGACAGGGCTGCAGTCGAATAACTACGACGCGACCAGGCAAACGGTCACTCATTTAAATATGACGCGACCAGGCAGTCACTCATTTCACGATGACGTGGCTAGCCAATCAGTCACGCATGTAGCCATGTCGAGACAAGGTTTGGATCAATCATTTAACTATGATACGACCAACCAACCGGTCACGCAGGTGAACATGACGCGGCAGGGAGATAGTCAGTCATTTGGTAATGACGGGGCTAGGCTAAACCCCTGGAACAACCTGTCGGTTATGAAAACATCTCACGACCAGGCAGTCGGTCATTTGTTAATGACGCAACTAGCCAGCCAATTGCTTATGCAAACATGGCGCGTCCAGGCACGAGCTCTGTACTGAGTGACCGGATTGATACAAATTATCATTCCATAGCAGGTCAACAACAGAGTGGGTGCACGAATAATCAGAGTATAGGTTACGGACCGACCTCTATTATTCACCCGTCTGGCTCCGGGTAGGGGAATTCTCGTGCAGAGAGATCCTTTCAATCCCCAAAGGGAACTGTGTACATCTCTAAAGATAACACTTTTCCCCAATACCTTCCACCGGTCCATTCAATGGAACCGGTCGGAAATAGACGGGATTTCCAAGCCTACCGAGAGCATCAAAACCCAACGTTTTTTGGGATATCGAGGCATTCGGAGGGACATCTAGTTAATCGACAGTCCTTGGAAAGGCAACCCCTGGAACAGAATACGTTAGCGCATTCTGATAAAGGGAGGGCTAAGCCGTCCCACAAAGGGGGAGAGCCTCTCTATGGTCATCCCAAGGCCGGAGATTGCAGTCGGGGGCCGCCTGTCATTGTTATAGAGGAATGGGAAAGTATCACAGAGGATCATTGGATCTTATCTGTGATACAGGAAGGTTATCTAATTCCCTTCCTTTCTCCTCCTCCACTGACAAGCGTGCCTATCGACATGTCGTCAAGGCATCCGGCCATGTCAAAAGTGATTTCATCACGTCTTCTGTAAAAGAAGGCCATAGAGAGGGTTCTCAACCCCAATTATCGGGTTTGATACAACCGTCTTTTCCTCGTCCCGAAGGAAGACGATCGGGGGAGGCCGGTTATAGAGTTATCAGCTCTAAATCCATTGATTCCGGTCGAGAAGTTCAAAATGGAGTCGACCCGCTCCATCCGAATAACTATTCGGGAAGGCGACTGGGCGGTCTATCTAGACCTCACAGACGCCTATTACCACAATCCAATCTCTCCCTCGTCGAGGAAGTACTTCCGTGTTGTGGTAAATGACAAGGAACAGAGGATATTCACTCTGTATACTCTGAGACAGGAAGGTCAAGACCATCTCATACGTGAGCTCCGACGGTTGATTCCATGCGATCTCATTCTTCTTCGGAAAAGGGATCTATGTCAAAGGGAACTTCGGAAAAGGGATAATTCCTCGGTCATGACTCCTTCATAAGTTCCCATGTTGAATCGGACACAGACCTTCCGGTTCAAAACCGGCTATAGTCAATCCTCTTGTCGTCGGGGAAAACCCACGACCAGTCCTGTCTGACGAATAAGAGACATATCGAGTCAGTGCCCCGTATGATGATGCAACAATTTAGATCTAGACTCTAAATAAATTATCATTGGGACAGAAACGTACAGCGACTTCTGCAAGGGCATTCCTGGAACCCCAACCTGTGAAGACGCAAAGAGACAGGCTAAGTTCGAGCCTAGCGTTACGGGAGCTAGCTAAGTTGGCATACAACCAAGTGGAGCACTGTCCCTAATCCGCAGCTATAGGGAAGCACTCCTCTCTATTAAATCTTCTAACAAAGAATGATATAGAGTGGGTATCAACCTTTCATTCGGGGTTGATAAAACTGTTTTTCTTCCTATTCCTAAGAAAGACAGACAGTGAAAACCGGTAGTAGACTTATCGACTCAGTTCGCGTCTAGTACGGTCGAGGACTAGAATGGAACGTCCGTTTCACCAAGATCACAATCCGGAACGGCTGTCTGGGCGAGTTGTTAGACCTAACAGACGCCTTTTACCACGTACCGATTGCTTGTCATCGAGGAGTTACAGTTCGATTACCTGCGTTCGGAATTATTTCCCAAAACAGGCAAGTCGGATCTAATTCCCGCAAGAGAATACATGCTTCACACCACACCCGAATTGTTTACAGATATCGGGGCAGTGCGTTACAGCCTACGGCATGTGATTAATAGAGTAGACAACTTCATATGAATTCAGTTTTGCTAGCTTTCAATACTACTCATTCGGCAGCAATCGGAATACGTCGGTGATGAATGCTTACGGAATTACCCGGAAAGTTCCGATTGATTCGGCAGTGGACGATCAGAATTAGTCTGGTTCCCGACTTCCTATGATAGTAATAAGGGGAAGGAACTCCAGACTAGATCAGAATTCGCAAAGGAAAAATAATAGTTTCTCCCTTGGAATAATAATGAAACAACTTCCGGTGTCATTTTGTCCCTGGCTGAAAGGTGTAAATGATAATAGAAACACTTCACTGGCTCAGAGACCGTGCTTACACGTCCTGCTGGCCTGTCTATCGACATAACCGTTATATCTTCCTTAGAAATAGACAGTTCTTACCGATTGATGTTATTAAAGGTAGGTCAATCTCTCTGAACGTTCGTCGAAAACTACAGCTTCTTAAGTTAGTAACTGAGACTTATAAATTCGTCTTGCTTGACGAACACAATCAGGGAAGTGAGTTATTTACTGTCAGTAAACGAGTTTCATTAGGTTTCACAGCCTGATGGTTAGAATTAGAAACCATTTGTAGGAGTTTAAATCCAAAAATAGGATTTGTATTGCGTCCTCTGGTCGCTTACAAGAGCTCCATACGAACCTTTTGAATCGACGTCTTTGCTTATAAAACAGTTTTTTTTTTATTAGCTTTCACTACAGCTCTTCGAAGGAGAAAATTACACGCTCTGTCTGTAGAAACCGGGAATGTCAGATTCAATGAATATGATGGCCCCTTTACACTACTGTGTCAACCAGGGTTTCTGGCTAAGAACGAGTTACCGTCGGGCCTTCCTGATCCGATTCAGTTCCTAGTCAATCGGCGAGCTGTGGTCCTTCGGATTCCGACAGATCCCTTGTCCTGTCAGAGCTCTTAAATATTATCTTAAGAGAGTTGAGGGGAATAGGGGTCGGAGAAAGAGGTTATTTCTCCCCCTTGCATGTCGTAAGATATATCAGCAGCTTCTTTTCTCGCTGGATATCCATTACAATTAAATTAGCGTACAAAGATTCACCTAGTCAAGATCTTTCTTTTCTGCGGATACGCCCGCATGAAGTTAGAGCTCTTTCGGCAAGTTGGGCTTTTTCGAACAATTATTCCCTTGAAGAATTCTTCGCGCGGCAGTTCGGAAAACTCAGTCAAGTTATTCATCTTTCTACTTGCGTTCTATGTCTGGTCAGACAGAACTTGTACTCTCTGGGACCTTTGGTTGCGTCTCAGCGAGTTGTCCGCTAAATTACTCCCAACATATCAATTGAAATTTATCAATCCCTGCTCTTACCTTATACTGTTGGGTTGATAGTACTTTGTAAATAAATTAGAAAATAATACACTACAAGGTGCTGCTACCTGGAACGACAGTAAGTATTGGCCGAACCTCCCGTCCGATGCTACAAAGTCATCAGGTATTAAATGACTGGTAATGTATTTTTGACATAAAAATGAAGTTTTTCAAAGTAAAACATATTTTTATTAGAAAATACTTACCAGTCATTTATAGAGTCCCGCCTCCCATCCCCGCGTCGTCACCCAACACTTAATGTTGAAATAAAAGTGGCAGGATATCACGTGCTTTCCCGTTCTTACGGGCAACCGTGTATATCACATATACGTGAGGAATACGCAAGGCGAGTTCTTTTTCTGGATGAATTAAGGGTGTAGAGATTATATATCAGGTATTAAATGACTGGTAAGTATTTTCTAATAAAAATATGTTTTACTTTGAAAAACTTCATTTTGATTACATTGAGTCAAAAGGATAAAAACTCATCATGAGCAATAATTATTTCTCCTTTTCCCATAATAATTTAAACTCTTTTCAAAAATGACACTTTCATCTATTGAGATCTTTTATTTTTGCTGACATGTTTTCAAACTTGTCCGCTGCACATTTCTTTTATGTGGGAAAGGGTTTAAGTTGCCTACAGCAGGATAAGGGTTTTCATATTAGTAATAGATGATGAACACCATGATTCTCAACCAGTACTTTGACCCTGAGCTCCAAATTAAAATCAAACCTAGGCAGGACCTTTGGATTCGGAGTCCGGTATACTAATCCTCTGACCTAGTGAAGGAGACCAACATTGTTATCATTTCTGCCTATCAATGTATTAGAATGCCAGTGTGGAAACACTTTTTGGAAAGAATGAAAGGCAACTTCTCTAATATAATTATTAAAGTTACAAGTTTTTTAAAGTTTGATGTAATATGTGGGCATCAAAAGTTACCTATATTATGGAAAAAGATTTATTTATTCTTTCCCACATTACAACATATTTGCTACAGACAACTTTGAAATTATGAAAAGATATCTTTTAAGGAAAATATTGTTGCAAAACATGGATTTCTTTTTCATTTTAAGACATTTCTCCTTTTGCCACAGTGTTTTCAAAAGTTGTCTGCTACTGATGCATCAAAATCAGGGAAAGGATTATTTCATTCTTCCAATCTGATAGTTTCAGTACTCTGAGTACTTTGAATACCAATAATTCTGTCTGGTACCATGTTCATGGTTTCCATATTTTCAGCATTCTTTCATCTGATTCATCCATAAACACCTTTGCCACAAATAACAAGAAGCTTGGTGAACCATAATCTAGCTAATCTTCTGCTTCCTACATAACTCTGTCTCAAATGCAGACACATGTAGATGCAGTTGCTGCAGACTACATTTGAAAACGGCATCAAAAGGAGAAGTTTGTCTCTATAACTATAATTTCATTTAAAGAGCTTTACCATTAATTTGCCAAGACATTACAGTTGTCTGGCTTAACATAGATTTGTTGAATGAGGCAAACAGCTAATTGGTGTTTGGATGAAAACCATAAACAACCCTTTGATCATAAAAATATATAAACATTTAACTTGTATTAAGGGTGATGAGTTAATCAAGTATGAAATAACTTGTCTCTTTTACTTACGATGAAGTTTTGGATTCTTTGCCTAAACAAATATTAACCCTTTCCCTCATATAGACGCTTTCTGACGCCTCTGCAGCAGACAGATTTTTGAAAACATAGTGACAAAAGAAGAAATTGCTCAAAACGAGCAATTTCTCCTTTTTCCACAATGTTTACCACTTTTAGTCATAGGTTATCCATTAAATTATATAGATTTTCTAATATTTGATAAAATATTTTCAAAGTCGTCTGCTGCAGAATTGTAATATGAGGGAAAGGGTTAAGGTATAGAACAAAGTTAAAGAGCGACAGACAAAATAAAAGCAAAGTAATCCTTGAGTGTCACCATGTCAAAGCATGGGAAGACAGTGGTGCAGAGGTAGAGTGTCGGCCTCTCGTTCCAAAGGTCTTGGGTTCGAGTCCCATGATAAGCGGGTTTTGACTTTGGGATTTTTCCACACAAATGGCACGAGTACTGGTTAAGTCACCTGGAAGCAGACATCTAGGGTGAATAATAATTAATAAGCTGAAAGCTTGTTTCCCAATTGATGTAAAATAAACAAGTAACTGGATTGCAAGCAATACCATAGTCCCCTACCGGTTTGCACTAAGTCCAAAAAGGGGCATAACTCATAAAAAAATTGATGAAATCCCATGAAACGCGAACTTGATCTGTGACACATGATTACAGAGGCATATACAAAATTTCAGCTCAATACCTCAAAGCATGTAGAAAAAAAATGCGGAAAACGAATATTCTAAGTCCAAAAAGGGGCATAACTCATAAAAAAATTGACGAAATCCCATGAAACGCGAACTTGATCTGTGACACATGATTACAGAGGCATATACAAAATTTCAGCTCAATACCTCAAAGCATGTAGAAAAAAAATGCGGAAAACGAATATTCTAAGTCCAAAAAGGGGCATAACTCATTAAAAAATTGACGAAATCCCAGGAAACGCGAACTTGATCTGTGACACATGATTACAAAGGCATATACAAAATTTCAGCTCAATACCTCAAAGCATGTAGAAACAAGAGGGCCATGATGGCCCTGGATCGCTCACCTTAATTATACAATGTACTGCAATGCAAAACACATCAAGACAATTATTCTGAATGCAACCTCCACAGTGTTAACAATACTTTCCTTCATTTGGCCTAGTGATCTATATTTTTTACCTGATATGACCCATATTCCAACATGGACTAGATATCATCAAGACAACATTCTGACCAAGTTTCAACTTGCTCAAAGTAAAAATGCGGCCTCCGGAGTTTGAACAATATTTTCCTTTATTGACCTAGTTTCTGATCCAATATGACCCATATTTGAACTTGACCTAGATATAATTCAGACAAACATTCTCACCAAATTTCAAGCTGCTGAAGCAAACAATGCGGCATCCAAAGTGTTCACAAGATTTTCCTTCAATTTGATCTAGTGACCTAGTTTTTGATCCAGCATGACCCATATTCAAACTTGGCCTACATATCATCAAGAAAAACATTCTGATAAAGTTTTATCATGCTGAAATTAAAAATGCAGTATCCAGAGTGTTAACATGATTACTCTTCAATTTGGTCTAGTGACCTAGTTTTTAACCCGGCATGACCCATATCCGAAGTTGGCCTAGATATCATTTATACAAACATTCTGACCAAATTTCAAATTGCTGAAGCAAAAAATGCAGCTTTTACAGAGTTAACAAGATTTTCCCTCAATTTGGCCTAGTGACCTAGTTTCTGATTTAATATGACCCATATTTGAACTTGAACTAGATATCTTTAAGACAAACATTCTGACAAAATTTCAAGCTGCTGAAGCAAAAAAAATGCGGCATCCAAAGTGTAAAAAAGATTTTCTTTCAATTTGGGCTAGTGACCTAGTTTTTGACCCGACATGACCCATATTCGAACTTGGCCTAGATATCATTCAGCTCAATATTCTGAACAAATTTCAAGCCGCTGAAGCAAAACATGCGGCTTCTACAGAGTTAACAAGATTTTCCCTCAATTTGGCCTGGTGACCTAGTTTCTGACCCAATATGACCCATATTTGAACTTGACCTAGATATATTTAAGACAAACATTCTGACCAAATTTCAAGCTGCTGCAGCAAAAAATGCGGCATCAAAAGTGTTAACAAGATTTTCTTTCAATTTGACCTAGTGACCTAGTTTTTGACCCGGCATAACCCATATTCGAACTTGACCTAGATATTTTTAAGACAAACATTTTGACAAAATTTCAAACTGCTGAAGCAAAAATTGTGGCCTCTGGAGTGTTAACAAGATTTTCCTTCAATTTGACCTAGTGACCTACTTTTTGACCCAACGTGACCCATGTTCGAACTTGACCTACATATCATCAAGACAAACATTCTGATAAAGTTTCAATATGCTCAAGTTGAAAATGTGGCCTCCAGAGTGTTAACAAGATTTTCCTTCAATTCGACCTAGTGACCTAGTTTTTGACCTCATATCGCCCAGTTTCGAACTTGTCCAAGATTTTATGGAGATGAACGTTCTGATAAACTTTCATGAAGATTGGATGCAAAATGTAGCCCGTAGAGTGTTAACAAGCTCAAATGTTGACGATGGACGACGGACGACGGACGGACGCCGGACAAAATGTGATCACAATTGCTCACCTTGCACTTCGTGCATAGGTGAGCTAAAAAAGTGCGGAAAACTGATTTGCCGGACTGACTGACTGACGGACGGACTGACGGACGGAGTGCAAACCTAATAGTCCCCTTCGGCACGCCGGTAGGGGACTAATAACTAAAGCAGATCAGATGTGTCACCTTCTAATTAGTCAGTGAGTGAAAATGTGACGCACATAATCTGATTGACAGACAACATAAAAGCCATCCCAATGTGTCACCCTGTCAAAGCAACAAACATGTTGATACAATCAGATGTGTCACCTTCAAATTAGTAAGTGAGAGAACAGACATCACAAAAGATATCCCTATGTGTCACTCTGCTTGATAGAACTTTCTACAATAAACAACATATGTAAATATGGTGGGAAAAAGGAGAACTTCATTATAATGCCCAATTTCTACTTTTACCCTCATTGCTTTTCTCATTTCCCAAAATGATCAAGAGTGATTTCATTTGTCAACTTCCACTTTTCAACTACACATGAGTCAAACTAGAGTTTGCTTTTTTGAAAAAGCGTTTGTCTCCCCATTTGTGTGGTCGTAGGGGAGGAAAAGAAATGAAGGAGATGAATTTTGTAGTTTTGGACTGGGGATGAAGTAACTGTGACTTTGAAGTTTGGCCTATTAAACTGTAGACAATAGTGGACATGTATTGCATAAGATGCACAAGATTAGAGGTTATTTTTTTAAGATTTATTGAGCGGAAACCATTTTTCAGGTCAAGGCGTCATGACCATTCTGTATACCAAGTATGAAGTTCCTGGGCCCAAGCAGTCTTCAGTTATTGAGCGGAAACAATTTTTAATCCCAATGTCATCGTGACCTTGACCTTTGACCTATTGACCTCAAAATCAATAGGGGTCATCTGCTGGTGGTGACCAACCTGCACACCAAGTATTAACTTCCATGGCCAAAGCATTTTAGTTATAAAGCAAATTAAAATTTCAGCTCATTGTTACCATGACCTTGACCTTTGACTTTGTGACCTCAAAATCAATAAGGGTCATCTACTGGTTAGGACCAACCTGCACACCAGGTATGTAGTTTCTCGACATAAGCATTCTTTAGTTATTGAGCGGAAACCATTTTTCAGCTGAAGGTTACCATGACCTTGACCTTTGACCTCAAAATCAATCAAAATCAATAAGGGTCATCTACTTGTTAGGACCAACCTGCAACCCAGGTATGAAGTTCCTAGACATAAGCATTCTTTAGTTATTGAGCGGAAACCTTTTTTTTTCAGCTGAAGGTTATCATGACCTTTGACCTAGTGACCTCAAAATCAAGAGGAGTATCTGTTGGTGGTGACCAACCTGCACACCAAGTATTAACTTCCATGGCTCAAGGTCACCGTGACTTTAGACGTACTGACCTCAAATTCAATAGGGGTCTTCTACTGGGCATGGCCAACCTGCATACCAAGTATGGAGTTCCTCTGACCATATTTTACCTCACAAGGTCACCATGACCTTGACCTTTGACCTTCTGACATCAAAAGCAGTAGGGGTCATCTACTCTCTAATATCGGTCAAAGGATGTTCAGTGTAGAGTGGTCACAAGGTTGTTGATATGGGAAAATAGTCAAAGCCGAATTATGACCTTGACCTTTAACCTACGACCTTGAAAATAGATAGGCTTCTAGACATTGTCATATACTAACTGTATACTAAGTTTGGTTAAGATCGGTCAAAGGATGTTCAGTGTAGAGTGGTCACAAGGTTGTTACGGACGGACACATAAATGAACAGGTAAATAGTCAGTCCAATTTTGACCTTGACCTTTAACCTATGACCTTGAAAATTAATAGGCTTCTAGACCTTGCCATATACTAACTGTATACTAAGTTTGGTTAAGATCGGTCGAAGGATGTTCAGTGTAGAGAGGTGACAAGGTTGTTACAGACCGACACACAAACGAACAGGAAAATAGTCAGTCCAATTTTGACCTTGACCTTTAGCCTATGACATTGAAAATAGTTAGGCTTCTAGACCTTGCCATATACTAACTGTATAACAAGTTTGGTTAAGATCGGTCAAAGGATGTTCAGTGTAGAATGGTCACAAGGTTGTTACGGAAGGACACACAAACGGACAGTCCCGTTACTATATCCCCTCTCTAACTCTGTTAGACGAGGGGATAATTACTGAAAAAAGTTGAAAACATTGTGATAAAAGGAGAAATTGCTTGTTTGAGCAATTTCTTCTTTTGTCACATTGTTTTCAAAAGTCATCTACTGCAGAAGCATCAGAAAACGTCTATATATGGGAATGGGTTAATCTATATAATATCAAAGGGCCATAACTCCATTTAAAAAGCTTAATCTAAATACATTTTGTCATACACGTAGTTATCTCCTCCATATACTGAAGCTTCACATATACTTTTATTTAATTACAGCGAGTGATTGTAGAGAATCAAAGCTGACAAGGAACAAAGGACTGATGGATGCAAGGACTTGCACTTTTTTCGAAAGTTTTTCAGTTACATCACAACATTCGTCCCATGCAACTGGCTGCCTTTATAAATAAACTATATTTTAGCCAATTGGTAGACGATGAATACCCCTTGACTTTTGGCAATCATCAGAATGAATCAATGGACAAATCATGGTTTTAACTCACTACCACTGAATTAATATCCCTCGTCATTACAGACTGAGCTATACCTGGGACTTAACTGCCCTCAGGCAATGCAGGTAACTATACATTCCTGGGAAGTTTCAAAATCATTTCATACTGGTTTGATAATAGACATAGTTAATTAGGTTGCACCTGTGAGTTTATTGATGCCTCATTTTGACCAGTAAGTAAGACCATTACCCTGTTTTCATTGGGATTCCAGATTTTATAGTTAACTAAATGGTCTCTGGTCTTCATTAACCCTGTTCCGAAAATGACTTTTGAAAAGGAGAAATTTCTCATAAAAAGTATTTCTCCTTTTTGCACAATGTCTATGTATCAAAGTTCATTAGTAACATATTTTACAACAGATATTTTCACAGCATAAGACTCTTAATTTCATATATATAGTTTTCTACTTGATTGAATAATTTTTCTTTAGTTCATAGTTCAAATTATTGCTTTGATGTTTTCAAAGTTGTCTTTTGCCGCTTTGTTGGATGTGTCAAATGCTATCATTTCTGGTAGGAGTTGCTTCCCTTATTATTATTCTAGATCGAAAGACAAGGGTGCTAGGAGAATGAGGAAAAGTGATTGTAATGAATGAACCCTTTTCCACATACAGACACTTTCTGATGCCTCTGCATTTTTGAAAACATTGTCGCAAAAGCATAATGAGCAATTCCCACCTTTTGCCACAATGTTTTCCACTTTATTCAAGAATTATTCTTTCATTCATAAAGATTTTTCATATTCTTTCATTTATTAAGATTTTCATATTTTTGCCTATGCGTTTTCAAAGATGTCTCCTGTTAATTTGTTGTATTCCGGAAAGGGTTAAAAGCAAACAATAAACATGGTATTTGTCAAAAAAAGAGGTTTTCAATGCTGACCATAAAACATCTATTTTTAGTAACAATGACCTATATCTTGACCCAAATTAACCTCAACTTTCCTTTCTAAGAAACCTGCCCATAGAGCATGGTTAGAATTAGTCAAATGTTCATGTATTAATTTATTGAGGGGTAATGAAAGTTTGATGTCTGGTCTCCTACCCGCACATTCACCGAACCACCCATCATGCAGTCTGCCAAAACAAAGTTATCGCCGTTTTAATCAATATAGCCAATGAATAGAAAATATACAATACATATTCTGTTTTCATAAAGAAAGAGGAATTTGATTTAGATCGCATAAAACCGGAAATCTTATTAATCTTATCTGAAATGTAAGACGGTAATTAGTACCGGAATGCCTATAAAACTGATGTATTCTAACTAGAAGCTGTAATAGATCTGTTATAAAGTTGATGTTTGTTGTTTTACACTTATTCCTTTCCCACATACAACAAAATCTGCAGCAGATGACTTTGAAAACCTCTATGGTCAGAGATAGTAAGTCTACAAATGAAAGCATAATTATTGAATAGAGCTGAAAACATTGAAGCAAACCGAGAAATTGTTCATGATGAGCAATTTCTCCTTTTGCAACAATGTTTTCAAATGTCGTCTGCTGCAGGCTTCAGAAGAAGTCTGGTTGTGGGAACAGGTTAATCCTTCCCCTGGGAGAATTAATTTGTATCAGTTGTCTGCTGAAAGCCCCATTTAGTCACCTGAGCTGGAATGCAAAGGTTTGACACTCAACATATTTGGTCGGGCTTGCCAAAGGAATCAGACTTTCTGAATTTAAAATAAGAATTTGCCTAAATTAAGTCTTTGGTGGTGTCATCAAGATCGGTATGAAAAAGTTTTAACTGGTTTATAAAATAAGCACCTTGCAATTGCCAGGTCAATATTATTGCTGAGGTAGTTGCTCCAAGATAAGATAATTATTTTTTTCGAAACATTAATTATAAGCAACCCTACTTATTTATCTTTTCCCACATACAATTCTGCAGCAGACGACCTTAAAAACATTTCAGCAAAAATATGGAAAAACATAATAAACAAGCAATACAAAAGTCCCCTACCAATAATTATGTTAAGTTCTATCAAAATCCATTCAAGCATGTGTGACCTTGACATTTACAGGCCTGGGTTTTGTGCGCGCCCAGTAACTTGAGAATTCTATAATGCATGGTTGAGATGCGGGCCGAACAAGGTAGCACTATCAAACAGCAATCATTTTGACCTTTGACCTCTGAGTTTGACCTTGACCTATGAGGTACAAACCACCTCATCATGGTGAACATGTGTGTCCAGTAACTTGAGAATCTTAAGATACATGGTTGAGATGCGGGCTGGACAAGGTAGTCCTATCAAACAGTACTCATTTTGACCTTTGACCTCTAAGTGTGACCTCTAAGTGTGACCTTGACATTTGAGGTACAGGCCTGGGTCTTGTGTGTGACATGCTGCCTCATCATGTACATATCTACTGAGTTACTTGGGAATCCTATGATGCATGGTTGAGATGTGGGCCAGACAAGGTACAGTCCTATCAAACAGTACTCATTTTGACCTTTGACCTCTAAGTGTGACCTTGACATTTGAGATACAGGCCTAGGTCTTGTGCGTAACACACCGCCTCATCATGGTGAACGATTTTTGCCAATTGCCAAGTTTCTATGAAATCCTATGATGCATGGTTGAAATGTCGGACGGACAAGGTACAGTCCTATCAAATAGTACTCATTTTAACCTTTGACATCTAAGTGTGACCTGGACATTTGATGTACAGGCCTGGATCTTGTGCGCGACACGCCGCCTCATCATGGTGAACGTTTGCGCCAAGTTTCTTTCAAATCCTATGATGCATAGTTAAGATGCGGGCCGGACATGGCTAGGTGGGACGGACAGCCAGACAGACTCATTTTGACCTTTGACCTCTAAGTGTGACCTTGACATTTGAGGTACAGGCCTGGGTCTTGTGCCCGACACACCGCCTCATCATGGTAAATGTTCGTGCCAAGATTCTTTCAAATCCTATGATGCATGGTTAAGATGCGGGCCGGACAAGGTTAGGTGGGACTGACTGACAGACAGACAAACAGACAGACAGACAGATGGAATCAACCAAACCTTTAATCCCCAAGACTGGTAGGGGACTAATAAAATTTAACTATATAATATAGTTGAAAATAGTGTGGCATAAGTAGAAATTTCTCCTTTTGCCTCAATGTTTTTATATAGTGTATGCTGCGATTGTGTAAACAAGAGGGCCATGATGGCCCTGGATTATTTTGCTTAAGCAAAATATTCGGCATCCAAAGTGTTAACAAGATTTTCCTACAGTTTGGCCTAGTGACCTAGTTTTTGATCTGGCATGACCTATATTCGAACTTGGCCTAGATATCATTCAGCTAAACATTCTGACCAAATTTCAAGCTGCTGTAGCAAAACATGTGTCTTCTACATAATTAAGAAGATTTTCCCTCAATTTATCCTAGTGACCTAGTTTCTGACCCAATATAAACTTGACCTACATTTCATCAAGACAAACATTCTGATAAAGTTTCAACATGCTCAAGTTGAAAATGTGGCCTCTAGAGTGTTAACAAGATTACCCTTCAATTTGGCCTAGTGACCTAGTTTTTGACCCGGCATGACCCGTATTCGAACTTGACCTAGATATCATTCAGCTCAACATTCTGACTAAATTTCAAGCTGCTGAAGCAAAACATGCAGCTTCTACAGTGTTAACAAGATATCCCTTCAATTTGGCCTAGTGACCTAGTTTTTGACCCGGCATGACCCATATTTGAACTTGACCCAGATATTTTAAATACAAACACTGACAAAATTTCAAACTGCTGAAGCAAAAATTGCGGCCTCTGGAGTGTTAACAAGATTTTCCTTCAATTTGACCTAGTGACCTACTTTTTGATCCGACATGACTCATGTTCGAACTTGACCTACATATCATCAAGACAAACATTCTGATAAAGTTTCAACATGCTCAAGTTGAAAATGTGGCCTCCAGAGTGTTAACAAGATTTCCCTTCAATTAGACCTAGTGACCTGGTTTTTGACCTCATATGGCCCAGTTTCGAACTTGTCCAAGATTTAATAGAGATGAATGTTCTGATAAACTTTCATGAAGATTGGATGCAAAATGTAGCCTGTAGAGTGTTAACAAGCTCAAATGTTGACGACACTCGACAGACAATATGTGATCACAATAGCTCACCTTGCACTTCGTGCATAGGTGAGCTAAAAGTGTAGGAGAGGATTACCATGCATACTAAACATTTTTATGCTATTATATTATAAGTTTCTTACACAAATAAGTTTAATTTACTTAACAAAGCAGAAGACTATAGTTTAAAGCCAAACAGAATTAGAATAAAACAAAATAACAACGGGATATTGGTCAGTATAAATATTTGTCAATAGAAAGCTGATTAAACTCCAACATTTTCTATGATACAGATACATTTTCATGCAAAATTTAGATCAAGAAAATCCTGGGCCTCCATAAATGAAAATATTGAACGACCAAATATGAGCAACATCACAGGAAAACCAACCTCTGGGACTTTATGAAAAGCAGAGATCCAAATCACTAAAGAACCGACCTTTGGCCCAATTGCAACTTGGGTTACTTTAAGACCAGTTATAGACTTACAGCAGGAAACACTTGAAAGAACTAAGGTGGAAAAGGAGAAATTGCTAAAGTCACATTTTCTCCATGTTTATGTTTGTCTCAAAATCAAAGTAATATCTCAAAAGTTTTCCATTTAATAGTTTCTTCTGTTCTTATCATCATGAAAGAAATTGCCCTTCCCCTCATGAAGACATGTTTTGCGGCAGACTTTTGGAAACATTATCGCAAAAGGCTAAATTGATCACAATAATAAGCAATTTCTCACTTTCCCAAATGTTTTCAACTTTATCCAAAAAAATTATCATTTACAATGCTTCAAAAGTTATGCCTAGATGTTAAAAAAGTTGTCTGCTATATTATTTGTTGTATGTACGAAGGGTTAAAATGTTGAATCAAGTTGAATAATAATCAGCAGCCATAAATAGATAATGTAGAATGAATGAATGAATGTATATTGTTTTACGGCGCATCGACAGCTAAGGTCATTTAGCGCGCATTTAAATTTATTTATTCATGATCCCTGGGTGAACAAACCAGTACTAGGCTAGAAAATGTGCCTTGCCAAAGAGCACTCCACCATGACCAAATTGCCGCGACTGGTCATAATGTAGAAGAAAAACCTTGTTTCATTTCCTATGTGTATCTTTTTTTTCAATCTGGCACTAAAAGACCCTGAGCCAAGAAATCTGACTCACATCCAAATTACTCAACCCAATTTAGTCCCCAACCATCCCTTTGTAATGTTACAGAGTTTACAATAAGGGGCATACTCTTTCACTTTCTTCAACCCTTTCCCAAATAGAACAAATCTGCAGCAGACGACTTTGAAAACATACCCGAAAAAAAATGGAAACTCCGTTTAAATGAAAGTACAATAATCAAATAGAGTTGAAAATATGGTTATAAAAGAACTGTCTCACAGACGATTCTTTTAGCTATTATATATATATATGGCAACAAAGGGTTTTATTTGGTGATTATTTGGTGATATTATTAGTTGCCGGGCAGAAGCCCGCGACTTCTATTTTTAATAGGTTTTCGGAAATCACATGGGAGGAGGAGTTATTATTAGAAAAAAACAAATTTAAATGTCTTGAACATATTACAATTGCGTTTGTTTAAAAACACTAAGTTATGACACATCTAAAATGAAATAAATATTCCGATGTTTTAAGTATTAGTAGTTTCTTTATTTTGACTCGCATCTCTTTTTTTGGGGTTTTATTTACGAAGACAAAACCGTCCCCATGAGACTTGCAGCAAGCAGACTGTTATGTGTCAATATCAAGTAAAATTCACGTCGAATTCTCCTTTAAAATAGCAATCTTAATTTACTGAATGTTATTTTCATGTTCAAAGAGATGTCTTGATTTGTGAGGAATTCATTTTATAATGTTTATCCATGTATATCTAAAATATGAACTGTTTCTAAGCTAAAACTGTTGATCGCGTGACTCGCGAATACCAACTGCGTAGATCAATCTCCTTTGCAGAGAGCAGCTCTTTACACTCACTTACAAATAGTAAATTATAGGTGATTTAAAATGTTTATTTGGTTCAAAACAAATGAAGAAAAGAACAAACCGAGATAAAACTGGTTTTAATAGAAAAATGACTTTGAACGAACACTCTCTGCCTATAAAGAGAGTTTCAAGAACGACACCTCTGTGAAGAAGAATGTAGGTCACGAATCGGGTCTTTCGTACAAAATTATTTCGTCCTTGACAATTTTAAATGTGTCTTATTTGTAAATATTGGATTAAATTTCATCCTTTGTTAAGGTATGATATAATTACCCATACAGATCAAACCCTTTGCAAAATATTTGCAGAATATGTGCAGAATATATTCCTTTCAAACTACTATTTGCACTCTATTTGCAAATGCTTTGCGGAAAGTAGCTGCAAATACTTTGCAAATATCAATATATCTGGCAAAGGCATTGCAAACGTTAACTTAGATAACTAAAGTAGCTGCAAATACTGTGCAAATACCAACTCTGTCTGTTTATATATATGGCAAATAGTATGCAAATAGTAACTTATTAATTATATAACTGAAGTATAGCTGCAAATACTTTGCAAGTACTAACTTAGTCTATTAATATTCTTGCAAATACATTGCAAATACTAACTTTGTCTGTAAATATTCTTGCAAAGGGTATGCAAAGGGTAACTTAGAATTTCAAACAGTGCAAGTAGTTTGCAAACACTAACTTAATTATCCCCTGAATGATATTTTCCAAATACAAAGTTGTTGGACTTCAAATGAAATTATTACATCAGTATATTATTAATTAAGGAAAATATCCAAGTTTTATAAATTATTGACTGATTTAACCACTATATATAACCAAAACATGTGTGCAGCTTATATAAAAGTGTGTATATAAATTCAGTATAATTTTACATAAACATGATGTTTTCAGTTGAAAATACAAAAGCCAAAGATATGTTTGGCTAAAACATACATTCTGTAGCAGACGACTTCAAACGCATTTTGTCAAAACATAGAAAATCTCCAAAATTGAATGGATAACCTGTGACAAAAAGTGGTAAACATTGTGGCAAAAGGAGAAATTGCACGTTCTGTGCAATTTCTTCTTTGTCATTATGTTTTCAAAAAGCCATCTGCTGCAGAGGCGTCAGAAAGCGTCTATATGAGGGAAAGGGATTGTCCCTGAAGTGTTCAGGCCCAAAATATAATTTATAAAGAAAATTGAATTCTGTTTTTTATTGATGCATGAATCATAACAATCTTTTCAGGAATAAATTGACAATCGTAGTTCGAAGTTTGATTTTCAGGTATTTTTCGATCCACCTGTAGAGTCGCATTTCAACATGTGGGTCAGTTTAAAAATAAATGCGATCACATGATTGATTTGCATATTAATGAGATCACATGATCCAATCAGGTCAAATATTAACTTCCTGTTGATTTTTCAATCATTTTCCAGTCGCGATTATTTATGAAAATATCGGCACGTAAAGTTAAGAGCATGGTGTTCCGCATCTGGTAAGTATTTATTTTACGATTCAATACATTTGAAAACTTTAAATCAATAACTTTAATTTGATGTAAGAATAAACAAAATCCGTCCACAAACAACGATAGCATGCAAATTTAAAGTTCAAAGGTCACGCTTTTCGAGCATGACTCGGAGGTCAATATACGACGCCATTTTGTCAATATTAAATCGCTGGAGAAAATACACTACAAACCCCGAAATCAGCGCTAATACACAGTCTTGATTACTATTTTGATGAATAATCAGATAATTAATATGATTTTATGAAATAAACCCATTAATATTTGTTATTCAAACATTATACTTAAATTCGTTAAACCCTAAACAAAGGGTCACGATTACGTAAATTTTCATAATAAGAAAACAATAACATTGGCGAAAATATTCGCTTACGTGCGAGTTTCTAAACAGTTTTAGAAATGAAACACATATACTCTTGTCATTGCATTGCACACTTATTTAGATGCTAGTTATTATTTAAACGAAGCCAAATTTTTTATTTTGAAATTGCCAACAGGAATTGATTTCGGACAGTCACATTTTCGGATACGGCAAATGTAGCAATGTTGTTGTCATCATACATTTTCGTGATGGACGTGACGCATTATAAATATTATGTGTATTTTCAATGATTTGACATTGTATTAATTAATAAGATGAACCCTTTCCCACATGCAAAGATATCTACCACAGAACTGATTCTTTGAAAACATTGTGGAAAAGGAGGGTTTTTTCAAAACTTATTCAATAATTATATTTTCTCTTATATTAGAGATTTTTTAATCATTTGACATGATATAAAATTATAACCTTACCCACCCGTAGACACATTTGCAACCGATTTTGTTAAGACATTGTGGAAAAAGAGGATCTTTCTTCAAACTTAATAACTTATTGCAACATCTGCAGCAGATTTTATTTAAAACATTGTGACAAAGGGGGATTTTTTTCTGCAAACCATATTCAATTATAACACTCCTCAATAAAGAGATTTTCCTTAATTTGACCAAAATGTTTTCAAAGTCACTGATGCAGATCTGTCACATGTTGCAATGGATTTATTCTTAATTGGCTATAATTGCTATAGATAAAGTATAACCTGTACTGAATTCTTGGAATGAAAATAAAAGACACACATTTACTTTTTCATTTATTTTCATAATTTTATGAATCATGTACATATTTCAGACTTATGACATGATGAATGGTTTATAATGGTATCCAGCCAACACAAGACAATTGATCATCCCTGAATCACCCCTGTCCATCCTGTAAAGATGTTCAATCCCAAAAGAATGTATCAAGAATGACATGAAGATGAAAGATGATGGTGTTATAATTTCAAACATTGAAGCATTGAATGATGCCATAAGGTCAAATTTGAAAGATGACAGAGGAATTTTTTCTAATGATCTTATGCTGTGTGTTATTGATTTATTTGGAGCAGATCATGCCTAGTGACAAAAGAAGAAATTGCACAAAACGTTACTCACTTTTATAGGTTATCCATTCAATTATAGAGAACTTCTATTTTTTGACAACATATGTTCAAAGTTGTCTGCTGCAGAATTGTTGTATGAGGGAAAGGGTTAAATCATATAAAATATAGAGGTTATTTATTTCATAGTTTATTTATATTTTAAATGATGTTTAATTAAAATAAAGCTTAAAATGGTAAACATATATCTGGATTTATACCTTAATTCCCAAGTTTTTAGAATGTAATCTATTTGCAGACTGTTTGCAATCTAGTTGCAGACTGTTTGCAATCTATTTGCAGATGGTTTGCAATCTATTTGCAGACTGTTGCAATCTAGTTGCATAGTATTTGCAATCTAGTTGCAAAGTATTTGCAATCTAGTTGCATAGTATTTGCAATCTAGTTGCATAGTATTTGTAATCTAGTTGCATAGTATTTGTAATCTAGTTGCATAGTATTTGTAACCTATTTGCAGATTTTGCTGTTGAATTGGCTGCAAACATTCTGCAAAGGGTTTTTTGAATGCTTCATGTACCCTTTGCAATCTGTTTGCAGACTGTTTGCACAGATCGTTCCAAATCTACCCGTCTGCAGAATATATTCTGCAAATATTTGTAGAATATATTCTGCAAACACTTTCGCAAACAATTTGCAAAGGTTTGGAATATATTCCGCAAACACTCCCATTCGTAGGGGTAGGATGCCAAGCTAATATCATTTTGAGAAAAAGAGAAAACTCATGTCTTCAGCGATTTAACCCTTATCTCATTGTTTTTAAAAGTAAATTGCTGCAAAGGTGTCCAATGTTGACTTTAATAGGGGAAACATAAAATGACGTGCTATTGCATGCAAATCTTAAATTGTCTGTTTTGTGGTTTTATTGATAAATGATAGAATTCAAATATTCTGACAAACATCTTGAAAAGTGTATGTGGAATTCACAAATCTTATAATTATTCCTTAATGAAAGCACTGTATACATACTATTAAAGACTAATGATTGTCAAGATTACTCATTTCCATTACTGTGTATGATCAATAATTAGTTGGTTGTGTGTATGGTCAACCTACTTTGGAATGGAGATTGATCATAAACAATGAAAGGCTTCAATTATCATTCACTTCGTTGACAAAACAATGCAAGTTATGACACATTTTCACTTGACCCCGCCCCTGATGTTCCAATATGTCCCTCAGTTGATAACTGTTTATTCAACTACTATAATGTTAGTGTTATGCATAACTGCAGTATGCATTTCCGGCGACATTGATGCGTTGCATCAACTTTCTCTTGTTAACAATATGTATAGGTAAATTTAATACAGTTGAATACCAGTTTATTCTTCCCCATTTAGACCACTGTGTTACACAGCCAAATTAAATTTTGAAGCTTTACCATTTCCCCTAAAATACAAAAAAACTGTTTCACATGACTTTGAAAATATCTAAGCAAAAATGTGGAAAATTTCTATGAATGAAAACATTATTATTGAATAGAGTAGGAAACAGTGTTGCAAAAGGAGAAATTACTCAAAATATTTTCAAAAGTCTTCTGCTGCAGATGCGTCAGTGGGAAGTATGAACAACACTACAACATGGAATACTCTTGAACCTTTTGAATTTCAATAATTCAAAAAGAAAAGATAAAGATAGAAACATGGGTAACTAGAATTGTTTTTGACACAAAAACAGATATCTCCCCCTCAAATATCTGTCAAAATCTCTCAAAACATTCCAACCTATAAAGCAGACAGTAATTTTAAAGTGGACATGATAGCAAATGGTTTACAAGAACACATCTTTTTACTGCAGCTGTACGATTCAAGACTGAAGTATTCCTCAAAACAGTTAACAACTGTTACTAAACATAAGCAATGGCAAATAAAAACTAAAAATGTTGCTTCTGATAAATATCATCAATTATCATTATGATATTTTCCCAAACCATACCGAGTTGGCTACCTGCATATGTAAAAGGTTTGAAATATTATGTACAATGTTTCAAAATGTACCTGTACGTGCTGTAGATAAAGGTTTGCTAGTGGAGATTCGAATCAGTCTGATCAGATGTAAAGGGGTTGCACTGTTCCAGTCTTGGTTCTGCATACTGACTAAAGTTACATTCTAATTACTATAGTTGAGAGTTAACTTAACAAGATCATCGCCCGCCCCTTACATTCCTTTGTGTTGCCATGGCAACCGGATTTCCGCATTAAATTTAATTCTTTGAACAATTTTGAAAGGGGACCACCCAAGGAACATCCCTGTAAAGTTTTATCAAAATTGGCCAAGTGGTTTAGGAGATGTAGTTTGAAGCAGACTATTGACAGATGACGGACAAAGACCAGTCACAATCTTAGGCTTAGATGTGCTGAAAACAGTTATTCATTCAATGAAGTTGAAAAAACTGTGACAAATCCAGATATTTTTCCTTTTGCCACAATGTTTTCAAAAGTCAAAATTTCTTCACAAATGAGTTCTATCAAACATCTTTAACCATTTCCCACATGCAAGAAGCATTTTGATACATCAGAAGCAGAGAGGAAAGTCTTTAACCCTTTCCCTCATATAGACGCTTTCTGACGCCTCTGCAGCAGACAGCTTTTTGAAAACATAGTGACAAAAGAAGAAATTGCAATTTCTCCTTTTGCCACAATGTTTTCCACTTTTTGTCATAGGTTATCCATTCAATTATGGAGATTTTCTATGTTTTGACAAAATACGTTCAAAGTCGTCTGCTGCAGAATTGTCGTATGAGGGAAAGGGTTAAAACATTGTGGCAATAGGAAAATTGTTCAATTTGATATTTTTTTTCCTATGATGTTTCCCAATCTATTTAATTAATGTAAATACTTTCAATTATAGACACTTCCCAAAATGTTTTCCTAGAATATTACGTTTTTTTCGAACTCATATGTTGTATAAGGGAATTTAAAGGAATGAAAATAGTAGAATTTAAATATGCTTTCATGATCTTTGATTTTCTTTTTAAATATTTAAAACCTTGTTTAAGTTTCTTAATGTTACCATTTATTTCAAAGAGAGATCTAAAACGGCATTTCCTGTGAATACTTCCTGGTTCTCCTATTTAGTGCCAAGAAAAAATTAATGATGCTCAGGGTAAAATATAATCTTTCTGATTCTTTTGAAATTTTTAACCTTTGACATAACATGGCAACATCTGTCAGATTTCAAAAAGAAGGAGAAATTAGAGTTAATTTGAAGCATTACAAATATTTGATGGAAGATGATCCCCTGTCAGAAAGGGAATACTGACTGAATGGACTGGAATTTTATCAACCCTTTCGCACATACAACATAGCAGCAGCAGATGACTGTGAACAAATCTAGTCAAACATAAGGAAAATAAATGATATATAAAAAGAATTGAAATGAAAACATTGTGGCTAGAAGAGAAATTGCTCATTAAAGCAATTCCTCTTATTTGCCATAAAGTTTTCAAAAGTCATCTGCTGCAAGCAGGTCAAAATACTTCTGCATGTGGGGAAAGGATAAATACGCTCATAAGCTTGCATTAGATTCTCCCAAATTCACGACTTTAAAGGAAAAAAAAAAAATTAATGACCTAGCTATGCTCCAGGAAAACTAAAATCTATTAGTCATTTCAACTAATGCAGAATTTAATCACACTGCATATGCATATCAGCACAGTCTGATCTGAATCTATACTCAGTAGTTAATCAGTAACAGATGCCTGCAAGAAACTTCCAACAAACAGTAAACACTTGAATCAGGTACCAAAGATGCATAAACAGATCTTTGTCTACACTTTCATGAAATACACTTAGGCTGGGTTTCCTGGAGTAACTTGCTCAAATGAAAGTATAATTCTGAAAACACATTATACAGAATTAACCCTTTCCCGAATATAGAAGATTTCTGACGCCTCTGCAGCAGACGAATTTTGAAAACATTTGTGACAAATGTAGAAATTGCTCAAAACGAGCCTTTTGCCACAATGGTTTCAACTTTTGTCAGTAAGTAAACCTTCATATATAGAGATGTGTTCAAAGTTTGCTGTATGTGGGAAAGGGTTAAGTAAATAACTCATTTCCGGTTGTGAGCAATTTCTATCTAAGAGCATCGGCCATGTCAGGGTTTGTTCAACAGCCAGGTGGAATCCGCTGTGGTCGAGGGGTTAGCGTCGGGGAATTCGAAACTGGATGTCCAGTCGCGGCACTACGGTCATGGTGGAGTGCCCTTGGGCAAGGCACATTTTCTAGCCTAGTACTGGTTTGTTTACCCAGGGATCATGAATAAGTGAACTGTCGCCGTGATATAACTGAAATAATGTTGAAAGCGGCGTAAAACCCCAATAAATATCAACAGCCAGGTCATAACAAATACTTGAACTACAAACAGAGTTTGTAAAACTGTGCCCTATAGCTAACTTACAAACATTTTGTAGAACCAGAATAAATAGAATGATGCCGACACTTTTTTTTGAAAACAATGTGGCATAAGTAGATATTGCTCAAGATGTGGGAAAGGATAAATAGGCAATAGGACAAATAGGATTTGTACAGGCAGAGATGTGTAGTTGGATCAGACTTTACAAACTGATGAGAGTTTTAACCCTTTCACACATGCAGTCACATTTTGACACATTTGCAGCAAACAACTTTGGAAAACATTGTGGCTAAATTAATGATTTCAACATTTATAGAGCAATTTCTCCTTTTGCCACAACGTCTTCAACTCTCCTCAATACTTATACTTTCATTTATAGAGACTGTCCATATATACTGTCTGCTGCAGATTTGTTGTATGTGGGAAAGGGTTAAAGTATTTAGATTACAGCACCATTTCTCGAGACATATACCAATTTATTTTTGACAAGAGATATTTTCCCAACAATTGACTCTTGAAATGTCATATCCGGTAAAGCGTAACCCTTTCCCACATACAACAAATCTGCAGCAGATGACTTTGAAACATACCCAAAAAAAAATGAAACTCCTTTTAAATGAAAGTACAATAATTGAACCGATTTGAAATCATTGTCGACAAAAGGAGAAATTGCTTGTTTTGTTTTGTTGACATGTTTTCAAAAAGCGTTATAAAGCGTTTATATGAGGGAAAGGGTTAAAACCAATCTCTTTTTTTTCTGGGAAAAAGTGAGCTATATACACCATTAATAATTTAATTAGTCACATCACACATGTCGTTATGATTTTTAAAGCATCTTGCTAATTAAACCGGCTAAACTGGCTAGGGTGCACCTAACAGCCCAACACTCAATCCAGTAAGTTTCCCACATACCAGACTCCATGATAGATGTCCCTTCCCACAAACAAATGTTCTCTTGATACTTCTGCAGCAGACAACCTATTAAAAAAATTGTGGCAATGGCTAATTTGCTAATCATGGGTCATTTATGCTTTTGTCACAATGTTTTAACTTTATTCAATTATTAATCTTTCATTAAATTATAGAGATTTTTGCATGAGTGTTTTCTAAGTCATCTGCTGCAGATTGATTGTATGTGGGAAAGTGTTAAATATTTGAGAGAAACTTGTACTTGCCTTAATTAACCCATTCCCTCATACGACAATTCTGCAGCAGACGACTTTGAATGTATTTTGTCAAAACATAGAATATCTCCATAATTGAATGGATAACCTTTGACAAAAAGTGGAAAACATTGTGGCAAAAGGAGAAATTGCACGTTTTGTGCAATTTCTTCTTTTGTCACTATGTTTTCAAAAAGCCGTCTGCTGCAGAGGCATCAGAAAGTGTCTATATGAGGGAAAGGGTTAACATAATATAAAACCTACAAACATCAGGGCATATCACTGTGAACCTGAAATGAATGTTCAGCAACGAGAAGCTTCTAGAAATTTAAGTAATTCCACTCTGATATTATAATACTTTAACATTAGGAACTGATTCCATGCACTCTCTAAGCTACCACTACCTTTTCAAGCTGAAATTCAAGTACTTTTCTGAACTAGTTCAAGGAAAGATAACGATAAATATGACAATGTTGATTGATTCTAATGACTTATTCGTTTGCCATCCATTTAGCTTATATATATAAACAAATAGAAATCTTATAATCATTTAGCCTTTATCCTGGAATCATGCATTCTAGTCTTGATCGAAATACCACCTGGCCCATATTTAACTTGTTAAAATAATTACATGTTCACATACTATATTTTAATTATTTTTACTTAGATGTTTCCAATGTCATCTCCTGTAGGATTTGCTGTATGTGGGAAAGAATCAACCAACATTGAATAAAATACTGGTAACTCTAGAATATCAGTATATTAATAAAATGTGCAGGTTATCTGCATGTTCGTACAATTATCCAGGACCCTGCCAACATCAGTGCGGGCATCAACTTAGTTCAATGGTAAAGGAATCCATATTACAGGTGTTGCATATTTTCATGCATTTTGCATGTTCAGATAACATTATAAAGCACGCAGTTCATTTTGCTGTAACAGAAATTATTTCTGCACCTGTTTGCTTTTAATAACTACAGAAAGACCAAAGAACATGCACAATTTTAGTACATAATAGATTAATTTTAACACTGATTGATTGATTGATTGAATAGACTTACACCATTTTCAATATTATTTCAGTATTCCCATATATATATGATTTCTGATGCCGCTGCAGCAGACCACTTTTGAAAAACATTGTGGCAAACAGAGAAATTACTCATAATGAGCAATTACTCGTGGCAAACAGAGAAATTACTCATAATGAGCAATTACTCGTGGCAAACAGAGAAATTGCTCATAATGAGCAATTACTCTTTTTGCCAAATTGTTTTCAGCTCTATTCAATTATTCTACTTTTATTTTTAGAGATTTTCGATATATTTGCCTAAATTATTGTTAAGTTGTCAGACGCAGATTTGTCATATGTGAGATAGGATGAAAGCGAGGCAGCTAGTACACCTTATGCAGAGAATCCTGAATTTCCAAAAAACATTCTTACAAGGTACCCGACAACTTTTAAGAACAATATGGGGTAAATGTGGAAAACCTTTGTTTGATAGAAATGCTTTTATTCAGTCTTCATTTTTCCAGATAATTCTCCATGTTCTTAGGTACATTGTGGATTTTTATAATGGTAATTTCATGTTAATCACTTGCTGAAATTCAAAGAAACTTTATGTTAGATTAAGTACCGCAAGGAGCTAGGTGTGCATATTATCTATCAGCTTGAATGCTTTCATGTTGTGAAATTCTTCAAATAGGATATCAGATAACCTTTTCACATATGCACATGCATTTTACTTTTTTACAGCAGATGAATTTTGAAAACAATGTGGTATAAGGAGAAATTGTTCATTATTGGTTCCTAACATATTAAAATGCGCCGGAATGTGGGAAAGAGTTAAGAGGTTGATCACAGAAGAAATCATGATCAACTTTTCAATTTACGAAATCTTTTTCTACACTTTATCAAAAATGTATTTTTGTTTATTATCGTTTATCTTTTCGATATTTTGAATATGAAAAAGACTACAAATCAGCACCACAGGTAACTGTTATCCCTTTCCTACATACAACACATCTGACAAATATCATGGCCCAAATGTGAAAACTCCTTATAAATGAAAGTTAATTTGTTGAAATGAGATCCCCTGCAAAAATAAAATTTGTAAAAGGACACTCTTACCACCTTGGTATAGCAGATCCTAAATAAGTGTGTCCACAAGGTTTTTCTAACATTTGACCAAGTGACCTAGTGTTAGACCACACATGAATCAATTTCAGACCTGACTTGGAAATAATGAAGATAAATGTGTAGATGGTTTTTTTCATGACAATTGAATGATCTATTTATATTTTTACAGTTTTTTAAACATATTTCAGTTATATCCTGATCAGTGGGTAGACAAGCCAGTACTGAGGCTACGTAATTTGCCTTGCCCATTAGAACTCCATGACCACCATCACAACTGGGGATCGAACCCAGGACAGCTGGTTTCAAATCCCTGACACTAACCACTCAGCCACAGCAGTTTGATTGGATGAAAAGTGTTGCCTTAAATGTGTTCAAAAGGTTTTTCTAACATTTTCATAAAGATTGGATGAACTAGAAATATCACTGAAGGTGATGAATACCCCCAACTGGTGCCTGACAATATACATATATATGAGAAATTCAAGGGGCCATAACTCATTTAAAAATAATTTGAGTGCAACATGCCGACAATATACACAACTAGGCTTGGTATCAATCATTCTTGTGAAGTTATATTGAATTCTGACCAAGGGTTGCTGAGAAATAGTGTTCACAAGAAATGTCTACAGACCAACTGTGTATGAGAAATTCAAGGGGCCATAACTCATTTAACAAGATGTGTTTGTGAAACACTGATGCCCCCCAATGGCAACATCTAGGTCAAAGGTCAAGGTCGCAAGGTCAAAAATGTTGGTACTGACAGAAAGGTCATGTCACAAGGAATACACATGTGAAATATGGTAGCCGTACCTGTTATGGTTCAAAAGTAGTGGTCAAGGTTAAAGTTTATTTCGAGAATGGCAACATCTAGGTCAAAGGTGAAGGTCACAAGGTGAAAAATTTTGGTACTGACAGAAAGGTCATGTCACAAGATATACACATGAAATATGGTAGCCGTACCTGTTACGGTTCAAAAATAGTGGTCAAGGTTAAAGGTTTTTTTCGAGAATGGCAACATCTAGGTTAAAGGTCAAGGTCGCAAGGTGAAAATTTTGGTAGTGACAGAAAGGTCATGTCACAAGGTATACACACGTGAAATATGGTAGCCGTACCTGTTATGGTTCAAAAGAAGTCGTCAAGGTTACAGTTTTTATCGAGAATGGCAACATCTAGGTCAAAGGTCAAGGTGAAAAATGTTGGTACTGCCAGAAAGGTCATGTCATAAGGTATACACATGTGAAATATGGTAGCCTTACCTGTTATGGTTCAAAAGAAGTGGGGAAGGTTAAAGGTTTTTTTGAGAATGGCAACATCTAGGTCAAAGGTCAAGGTCGCAAGGTTAAAAATGTTGGTACTGACAGAAAGGTTATGTCACAAGGAATACACATGTGAAATATGGTAGCCGTACCTGTTATGGTTCAAAAGTAATGGCCAAGGTTAAAGTTTTTTTCGAGAATGGCAACATCTAGGTCAAAGGTCAAGGTCGCAAGGTCAAAAATGTTGGTACTGACAGAAATTTCATGTCACAAGGAATACACATGTGAAATATGGTAGCCGTACCTGTTATGGTTCAAAAGTAATGGCCAAGGTTAAAGTTTTTTTCGAGAATGGCAACATCTAGGTCAATGGTCAAGGTCGCAAGGTCAAACATTTTGGTACTGACAGAAAGGTAATGTCACAAGGAATACACATGTGAAATATGGTAGCCGTACCTGTTATGATTCACGAAAATTTGGCCAAGTGACCCAGTTCTTTACCCCTATATATGAAGTAATTTTAAATTTTACTGGGATTTGATATAGATGAATGTTTTGATGAACCTTTATTATGATTTGATGAAAAATGAGGCTTCTATAGCATTCATAAGGCTTTTCTTAAATGTTACCTAGTGACCTAGTTTGTTTAGCCAATGTGACCCTGCTTAGAGTTAGACCAAGATATGATGAAGATGAATTTTCATGCAAAGTGGATGTTCAATGTGGTCTGTAGAGTGTATACCATTATACACAGAACACATTTTGAGGCATACTTAGTGTAACTTGCCGCTGACATATTTCGTTGTATGGTGGTTTACATTTTCCATATTGTTTTAATCAAATCCTTCCAACTATGCGTTAGATATGACTCCGAACATATGAACAGATGGACAAACGAACAACCGCATTCCATCATCCCATTCGCCTTTGCCGGGGTATAATTATTAAATAGAGTTGAAAATATTGCGTCAAAAGGAGAAATATTTTTAAAGGTTGTCTGTTGCAGATGTGTATGTATATGGGAAAAGGTTAATTAATACATACAAGACTGATCCAGTTTCTTCATAGCTCATCATCCATTACCCAATTATAACTGTTAACTCCTTCCGACTTGCAGACACATGCACTGCAGACAACTTTTGAAAACATTGTGACAAAAAAAGAATGAGCATTTTCACCTTGTGCTGCAATGTTTTCAATTCTATCCAATAATTTCATTCATAAAGATTTTCTGCATGTTTGTGCAAATGTTTTCAAAGTTGTCCGCCGTTGTTTATTGTAAGTGGGAAAGGGTTAACCCTTTCTCTCATATATACGCTTTTTGACGCCTCTGCAGCTTTTTTGAAAACATAGCGACAAAAGAAGAAATTGCTCAAAACGAGCAATTTCTCCTTTGGCCACAATGTTTTCCACTTTGAGTTATCCATTCAATTATAGAGATTTTCTATTTTTTGACAAAATATATTCAAAGTCGTCTGCTGCAGAATTGTCGTATGAGGGAAAGGGTTAAGAAATAAATAACCACTGTTAATTTGATATTTGATAGCTTGTTTTTCCAATGAAGTTATAAATAAAAGAAAATGAAAACCCTACCCATCATTAACCTTACTCGGGTAAGAAAAGGGTTTCATTTACAGTTCTGCTGTTTCTTACATGTTTGTACAGTGTATAATTGTTATTCCATTGTTTCTTTTCATGCCAAAAAGCAGCCATCTGCTTTTAAAAAGTCCAAAGTAATTCATTTGTCATCATGTGGAAAATAAGAAATATATTCTTGGAAAAAATTTAAAACTACGTAGAAACAAATATTTCTTTCTGGGTGATTTCTTTTACTTAATTCCCCACAATGGTGTATGCTGCAGTGGCATATTAAGTTGCTTATATCAGGGGAAAAGGTTAAAACCTTTCCCACATATGACAAATTTGTGGCAGGCGACTTTGAATACATCTGGTCAAAAATATGCTAAATCTCTATAAATAATTGCATACTTTCTGAAAAGAGTTGAAAGCATTGTGACAAAAGGTAAAATTGCTTCCTATGAGAAATTTCTCCTTTTGCCATAATTTTTTTAAAAGTCGTCTGCTACAGAAGCATTAAAATATATGTGGGAATGGGTTAAATTTGCGTTAACAAGGCCCAACAATTGCTTGCTAGCATGGAAAATGAGCAAAGATTTGAATGGGTCATAGAATTTCTCCAATTAGCCAATTACCAGAATTTTGGACCAATATAAATTCATTATTAAGAGCAAATGTAGAACAGGCATTAACAATTAAGTGAGTGTGTAGTAATTTCACATCTAATACTGTAATACAATATTATTGGTAATGATTTTCATTAGTCATTCTCTGGTTTACCCATTCCCACATACAGCAAATCTGCAACAGATAACTTTGAAATCATCTAGACAAAAATATGAAAAATCTCCATTAAAAAATATATATATGTTCATTATAATGAGCAATTTCTCCTTTTGCCACAATGTTATCCAAAGTCGTCTGCTGCAGATGCCTGAAATGCGTCTGCAGATGGGAAAGTGTTAAACCTCTCACTAATTAGTTTAGTCTGATCCAATTACACTTCTCTGAAACTAATTATTTTTATTGACATGTATACATATACATGTAGTTTAGGAAAGGTTTTAAAAACACTTTTTTTTTAGCATATTTGTATGACCTTACTTTGAATAATAATAAAGTTGTCTGCTGCTGATGCATCAAAAAGTGGTTGCATGTGGCAAAGGGTTAGCACATTTAAGCTGTTTAAAATCCACATTAAATGAGTTTGCAGTGTATAAAATCTTTCTAATTGATATGTATCTTTTGTATCGATCTGGGGGTTTTGAATTCACAACCGCCTAAGTTACTTGCACTCGGCTATAGGAGCACCAACCGTAATGGTATTATTTCATGTTAGACAAAAAGACTCATTGCTATAGGATCCAGTTGACTAATTGACAAACAGTGCAGAGCCTGATCAGACCTTGTAGGATCAGTCTGTGTGGATGCATTAATAAATTTGGATCTACACTGCATGCAAATGCCTAAAGGTTGTCTTTTCTTAGAACGCCACTCAAATTATTTTTTGTGGAAACAAAAGATCACAAGTCAGCAATGGGATCACGTATGAGTACATATTGAGTTTGGAAGAGTTCATATAATTGGCATCAAAGAGGTAAGATAGTGGTTTATTATGAGTAAGACCCAAAACAACAATTAAGCTATTGTGGGGTCAATTAGGCATAAAATACCACAGTAAATGGTTCAGAAACGGATGTTATCAAGTACATCTTTTATTCAGCCTGTTGGCCGAAAATTAATTTCCTAAGCAGCCATGTCCAGTGCAATTATGGAGAACTCTTTCCGCGACAGATTTTATATGAGCTGTGTTCTAGGAAAACCAACCTTAACCCTTTCCCTCTTACAGGCACTTTCTGATGCCTGTGGTGCAGACGACTATTCGAAAATGTTATGGCAAAAGGAGAAATTGCTAAAAATGATTTCTCCTTTTCTCCTTTTGCCACAATGTTTTTAACTCTATTTAATGATTGAACTGTCATTTTTGGAAAGTAATAATATTTTTGGGGAACATAGGAAGTTTGATCTATATATAAAAATACATTCTCTTGATAAAACTAGAGCTATCTCTGAATGTGATTAATACCCCACCCCCTTCCCCCTCCAGAAGTTTTCAAGTTATTCTCCAGACAAAAAAAATACAGTAATAAAGGGCAATGACTCTGTAGTTAGCTTAAATAGAGTAATGGTTCCATCTTGTAGTTTTAAAGTTATTCTGCGGACAAGAAAAAGAAAGAAAGGGCAATAACTCAGTAATTAGCTAAGATAGAGTTATGTTTCTTGTACACTGCAATTCCTCTCATTGTACTCTACCATTGTATGTAGTTTTATCAAGTTCCATCCCGTAGTTTAAAAGTTATTTTCTGGACAAGACACAAGTAAGAAAGCACAATAACTCTGTAATTAGCTTAAATAGAGTTATGGTTCTTACATGTACACTGCACTTTCTCTCAGTGTGCTGTACCATTGTAGGATGTTTTATTTATTAAATTCCATCTTAAAGTTTAAAAGTCATTCACCAGACAAGAAAAAGAAAGAAAGGGCAATAAATCAGTAATTAGCTAAAAGAGAGTTATGTTTCTTGTACACTGCACTTCCTCTTATTGTGCTCTACCATTGAATGTAGTTACTTTTCTGTTTGTACTCTTTCCAACTTGCAGATTGAATTTGAAGCATCAGCCTCGACATTTGTATGTCAAAGAGAAATAAAGCTCTATCAAAAAACTTTTTTATCCTCAATGTTTCTTTCCTGAATCAAGACCATAGTTATCTGAACAGTATTCATATCCTCATAATTTGTTTTGAAAAACAAATATATATCGGGTAACAAGTAATAGGTTTGCAATAAAAGAAAAATGGACTCATTCAATCCTCTAGAATGGTGCTGGATTTCAAAAGAACAACCTTTCACAATTTGTTTGGAAATATCAAAAAGAAAGGGGACAAGATAAAAATCAAAATCCAATTTCATAACAAAAATAGATCTAACCTTAGAAAATTATTCTCATTTGTCATTTTTGAAATGTAATTGATACTGGGAGACTTTTCCAATAATTTTTTCATAATTCTGTTGTGTTTTTGCGAAAACTCTTTTCTAACTTGATACAGTCAACGTCTGACACCTTCTATCTTTGCAAACATATAACAAATTTGCAGCAGACAGCTTTAAAAATGTTTACCCCCCAAAAAATAGAAAATCTCTATGAATGTTGAATTTTTAAACAAACTTGAATAAATTGTCTGCTGCAGATGCCTCAAAATGCATCTGTGGGAAAGGGTTAATACAGAAGACATAATTATAATACAAGAGGACCATGATGGTCCTATATCGCTCACCTGATTTAATATAACTTAGTAAGAGGTCACCCAAAGAACACTTGCTATACACATATAAGGAAAATAAGCTCCGCCCCCTGATGGCCATGTTTTTCAACGGATCAGAATAATTTGAACAAGTTAATGTCATATTGCAAGCAATACAAAAGTCCCCTACTGGACCTTTGACCTCTAAGTGTGACTTTGACCTTTGAGGTACAGGCCTGTGTCTTGTGTGCCACATGTCACCTCATCATGGTGAATATGTGTGCCCAGTAACTTGGGAGTCCTATGAAGTATGGTTGAGATGTGAGCCTGACAAGGTACAGTCCTATCAAACAGTACTAATATTTGACCTCTAAATGTGACCTTGACCTTTGAGGTACAGGCCTGGGTTTTATGTACGACAAGCCACCTAATCATTGTGAACATGTGTGCTTAGTAACATGGGAATCCTTTGTTGCATGGTTGAGATGCGGGCTGGACAAGGTATAGTCCTTTCAAACAGTACTCATTTTGTCCTTTGGTCTCTAAGTGTGACCTTGACGTTTGAGGTACAGGCCTGGGTCTTGAGCAGGACATGCCACCTCATCAAGGTGAACGTTTGTGCCAAGTTTTTTAGAAGTCCTATGATGGATGGTTAAGATGCGGGCTGGACAAGGTTAGGTTGGACTGACGGACTGACAGACAGAGTCAACCAAACCTATAGTTCCTAAACCGGTCTCTGACAGGTAGGGGGCCAATAATCCTGAAAGAGAGATTTTTAAAGTTTTCACCATTTGTACATATAGGGAAAACAAGCCCCTACCCCCGGAGGCCATTTTTCTCAATGAATCAGAAACTGTGAAGAATCTTCATAGAGGGTCATCCATGAAACATTTGTGCCAAAATTATTTACAAATCGGGGCATTAATTCTGGACAAGAAGATTTTAAGTTTTCTCCATTTATACATATATGGAAAACAAGCTCCACCCCCTAATGGTCATATTTTTCAATGGATCAGAATAATTTGAACAATCCTTAGAGAGAGTCACGCATTAAGGAACATCTGTGCCCAATTATTTTTAATCTAGCCAATACTTAGGACTTTTAAAGTTATCGCCATTTATACATATAGTGAAAACAGCCCCTTACCGCCAGAAGCCATGTTTTCAACGGTTCAGAATACTTTGAACAATCTTGGTAAAGGATCATCCAAGAAACATTTGTGCAAAATTATTTTCAAATTGGGCCCGTATTTTGGACAGTAGATTTTTAAGTTTTCTTCATTTATACATATAAGTAAAACAAGCTTCGCCCCCCTGGTGGCTATGTTTTTAACGGATTTGAATAATTGGAATTTTTTTTTAGTGGAGAGCCACCCAAGGAACAACAATTTTCAAATCTTACCAGTTTAATTGAAATTGGCCCAATAGTTTAGGAAGGTAATAATGTTAAAAGAAAGCGTCGATGACTATGAACAATTATTGACCATGGACACAGGTTATTCACTTAAATTGCGCTCATGTGAGCTAAAAAAAAGAGAACTTGTTGTTTCTTCAGGTTATTTCAAAACAGACAACTTTAAACATGTCATATAAGGTAAATGGTTAATGTAACAGTCGTAACTACCTGTTTTCATTTTGATGCCTCTGCAGCAGACAACTTTTGAAACCATTGTTCGCAGCAAGCTTGTGACATTTTAGTGTGCCATAATCTTGTGCAAGCTCACTGTATTCTTTGTAAGATTGTAGTCCTAATATATTATGCTTGCTGGTGCATGCAAGGAAATTTAGCTTGTGTATAACTCTTGTTTTGCAAACTTCCTGTAAGATTCACGCAACCTTAGAATCATTTAAGATCCAATTTCAAACTTGCAAAAGTAAAATGCATGCTTATCATTAGTAAGTCACAAGCTTAGTATGATTGTGAATGTTATCATGCCGCGACCTTTCCCCAATATTAATTAAACTTGAGGTTTTCGTTTGGGATGGAGAAATTGTTCATAATATTTCTCCTTTAACCACAATGTTTTTCATTATAATGCTTCCATTTATAAAGATTTTCATTCATCCTAGATGTGTTCAAAGTCATCTGTTGCAGATTTCGTTTTTTTGTCAGAATGTTTTAAGGTTGCTTACAAATGCAAGTTAACCTTTTCCCGCATACTGTATTGAGGGCTTAGCGTGAAACGGTTGTAACTAAAAACCTATTTTGAAAACCCTGGTTTAGGGGTCATTTCGACCACTTTGTAAACAATGTAAATTGAGGTGCCATTGCTCGTTCTAATCGTGCTAAATTTCCATTGTTTACCAAGAAAAAAAATATTAATGCTCATCAAGACTTTATGGCTAGGTGATTAACCTGGGTAAAAAAATACCAATTTTAGTTACAACCGTTTCACGCCAAGCCATCGGTATACAGAAGTTTTCTGACAACTATGCAGCAGATTACTTTTGAAAACATTGTGGCAAAAGCAGAAATTGATCATAAAGAGCTTTTTTTTTCAGTTTGCCACAATGATTTCAACTCCATTCAATAGTAATGCTTTCATTTATAGAAATTTTCCATATTTTTGTCTAGATATTTTCAAAGATGTCTGCCTGACATTTGCTGTATGTGGAAGGATAAATCCTTACACCACTGCATCAGTCATTATGGTTTTCCCGAGCATGTGAAGGAAGATTGTTTGATTGATTGTTTGGTGTTTTACGCCATTTTCATTAATTTTTCAATCATATCACAGCGTTTCATGGGTAACTTACCAATAATACTGCTCCATAACTCCTGAAGCCAGCCAGTCAGGCGTATAACCCGGCAACCCCTGAGCACCAAGGAGGGCAGCCATTACTAACATTTTCACAAGTCTTATGTGAAGAAAGGCAGCGACTACTACCATTTTGTCAGTATTTTGTTGGGAAATGACCAGGGATTGATCGAACCCACCAGTCTCCCACTCATGAGGCAAAAACACTTTAATCACCACATCACCGATGTGGTATGTTGCTCAAAGCAGCTCTTCAATCTTCAATACAAGATCTTTCTGCTATTATAACCCTTTCCTACATACAAAAAATGTGCAGCAGATAAATTTGAAAACATCTGGGTTTTCACTGAAATTGAAAGTTAAATTATTGAATAGAGTTGAAAATATTGTAGCAAAAGGAGAAATTGCTCATCATGAGCAATTCTCCTTTTGCCACAATGTTTTCAAAAGTCACCTGCAGCTTATTTGCCAAAATGCATCTGTAAATGGGAAATGGAACATTTTATCATGGTTCATTGGACTAGAAACAATTTGTCAAAATGTCATATCTTGTTTGGACCCAAATCCATTCAAACAAATAATTTTCTCATTGTTATAGAACCCCATGTATTGTCAAACATTTAGCATTACCAATTGCTGCA
Organism: Serripes groenlandicus; assembly: GCA_031761405.1. Taxonomy (NCBI): domain Eukaryota; kingdom Metazoa; phylum Mollusca; class Bivalvia; order Cardiida; family Cardiidae; genus Serripes; species Serripes groenlandicus. Next base: position 36,745,839 of record JASEVX010000007.1, read on the forward strand.
TAGGCAACTTACCAGTCACAGTTACAACATCATCAGAGCTCTAGATAAGGAGCATAACTTACAGTCTAAAATCCTTATTTGTCATTCGAACCCTGTGTTGTGGGTACTCAAAAGAATCGTCCCAGTAAGACGATTCTTTTGAGTACCCACAACATAGGATTTTGTTGAGTTATAAGAGAAATATTGGGGGGAAAAGACCTGTTCACTCCCTCTTATCTTGTCCTCTGTGTAACATCAAATTTTTTCGTACAAGAAAACAGAAAGATCTGCTCAAATAGAAAGTTACACTGGAATAGAAGGGATATATATCTGTAAAAAGGAGAAATAGCAAAAGACAAGATTGTTTCCTCCTTTCCTTGGAAACATCTCAGAGTAGTTATCCTAGCATATACCCTGAGTAACGGAGTAATTTCATCTGGATAAGGGATTAAATAGGGAAACAAATATTCTGCATCATGATAAATTCATTATGACAGGATATTTGCAAATAGTTTGTAATGAGCTCTAAAGCAGGCTAGGGAATACAGACTGAGAATAAACATAATAGGGCATGTTACAATCATGTATGTACAGATTCTACTAGGATGGACACCATTTTATATTTAGTTTCTATTTCTGCTATATGAATCAGAAAATGTTTAATGTATATGTCAGAGGAAAACCAACCTTTGGGACAAAAGAAAATCTAAATCTCTAAGATTTTGGGAGACAGTGGTGCAGAGGTAGAGCGTTGGCCACTCGTACCAAAGGTTCGGGGTCCAAGTCCTGTGATGAGAGGGTTCTGACTTCGGGATTTTTCCACACAAACAATGCAAGTACTCAGGTTAACCCTTTCCCTCATATAGACGCTTTCTGACGCCTCTGCAGCAGACGGCTTTTTGAAAACATAGTGACAAAAGAAGAAATTGCACAAAACGTGCAATTTCTCCTTTTGCCACAATGTTTTCCACTTTTTGTCATAGGTTATCCATTCAATTACGGAGATATTCTATTTCTTGACAAAATATGTTCGAAGTCGTCTGCTGCAGAATTGTCCTATGAGGGAAAGGGTTAAGTCTCCAGTAAGCAGACATCAAGCATGATTTATATAAGCTGAAGGCTTGCTTTCGCATTTGATGTAAAATAAACAAGCAAATTCAGAGAATTATGGTCCCCCGCTTTGGGGGTCTTATTGGTTGGGTTGCAACGCTTCCTGGCATATTGTAGGCAAAGGTCATGGTGAAGGTCAAATATTTGGTACTGATGGAAAGGGCTTGTTGTAAGGAATACACATGTAAAATATGAAAGCAATACTTGTTATGGTTCAGAAGTTATGCTCAAAGTTAACATTTTTGAAATGTAGGTCAAAGGTCATGATGAAGGTCACAAGGTCAAAAATATGGGTACTGATGGAAAGGGCTTGTCACAAGGAATACATATGTGAAATATGAGAGCACTACCTCTTATGGTTCAGAAGTTATGATAAAGATTAAAATTGTGGAAATGTAGGTCAAAGGTCATGGTGAAGGTCAAAAGGTCAAATATTTGGTACTGATGGAAAGGGCTTGTTGTAAGGAATACACATGTAAAATATGAAAGCAATACTTGTTATGGTTCAGAAGTTATGCTCAAAGTTAACATTTTGGAAATGTAGGTCAAAGGTCATGATGAACGTCACAAGGTCAAACATATGGGTACTGAGTGAAAGGGCTTGTCACAAGGAATACACATGTGAAATATAAAAGCCCTACCTGTAATGGTTCAAAAGTTATGATCAAGGTTAAAGTTTTCAAAATGTAGGTCAAAGGTCACGGTCAAAGGTCAGAAGGTCCAAAAATATGATACTGACGAAAAGGTCTTGTCACAATGAATACACATGTGAAATAAAAAAGCCCTACCGGTTATGGTTCAAAAGTTATGATCAAGGTTAATATTTTTAAAATGTAGGTCAAAGGTCAGGGTCAAGGTCACAAGGTCAAAAAAATTGGTATTGATGAAAAGGGGTTGTCACAAGGAATACACATGTGAAATATGAAAGCAGTACCTATTACGGTTCAGAAGTTATGACCAAGGTTAAAGTTTTTGTGACAGCGTGACGGACTGACGGACGGACGGACTGACTGACGAATGAGAAATAATAGTCCCCGCGCTTTCGCTAAGCGGGGGACAATAAGTTTAAACTTAACCCTTTCCCTCATACGGCAATTCTGCAGCAGACGACTTAGAACATATTTTGTCAAAACATAGAAAATCTCCATAATTGAATGGATAACCTATGACGAAAAGTGGAAAACATTGTGGCCAAAGGAGAAATTGCACGTTCTGTGAAAAAAAAAAGGAAACAAAGAGAAATATAAACAAAACTATTATTTTCCTTACATGCAAGCGTCTATTCACAGAGACATATAATCCAGGTACCAACGAAGCGTTTTATTTATGAAAAAGTTAATTTAGTAAAACATGTAGACGCAAATTTTCAATTCCCAATTCCATGGGTATAGGTCATATATTCCCAAAATTACCAAAAAAAAATCTGCATTAGTATCATATTGACTAAAAGGGCCACATAACAAGAAATACGTATTTCAGGATTTTGATCTTCCATGTTTGCCATCATGTCTCAGACATGCATCCAGGAAACCTCTAAAGAACAGTTAAGACTAAAAGATGAGTATACATGTGTGCAATTAAATCAGAATTACCATTAACTTCAATATCTAAATGATTGCAATATAACCCTACTAATCCACCTGCAGACGCATTTGCAGTAGATGAATTTAAATAGCAATACAGCAAAAGGATTGATTGATTGATTTGGGCTTAATGCCGTTTTCAACAATTTTTCAGTCATATCACGTCGGCCAGTTCACATACTCACGTGTTTCCTAGCTTTCTCACACTAGTATTCCACACAAAATACTTTCCAAGCAACTGGCTGTTTTTACACATAGACTGTTAGCCTATTGGTGTGAGGTGAATGGTGAAATGTTTTGGCCAACCTGGGACTCAAACTCACAACCCCTTGACTGACAGCCCGCCTCGCTACCGACTGGGCTACCGTGGCAAAAGGAGAAGTTGTTCATGATCAGCAATTTCTCCTATTGTGACAATGCTTTTAACTCTATTCAATAGTGACACTTTCATTTACAGAGATTTTCATTAATTTGTATTTTCAAAATCCTCTACTGTAGTTTTAAACCCTTAACTACATTCAGATGCATTCTGGTCCATTTATTCTAACACCAGGGAATCAGTCATTACAAATTTTAACAACACAATCCTCAGCACCAAAAAGGAAAAGCCATTACTTCAATTTTTTCTAAAGTATTTGATATGACCTGACCGTAGAGCGAACCCACTGTCTCCCACAAAATTATGAGACTTATCAAGATAATGGTTAAATATGTAAGTAAAATCCTTACAATCAAATAGATTTGAAAAGATTGTGGCAAAAGGAGAAGTTGCTCATTTTGATCAATTTTCCCATATGTCACTACGTTTTCAAATGTTGCCAGCTGCAGAGGCATCAGAATGTGTCTGTATGATGGAAAAGGGTAAGGCCTAAAGTGATAAACAATGGGAACCCAATAATTATGTCCATGTGCTGATATTTTTTCCCAAGATAAAGAACTACAGGCCATTAAAAATTCATGAAAAATCTGCCAAATCTATTGTCAAAAGATATATAGGAATTTAAAAAATTTATTTCGGCAGGATCAAGATGAATGGCAATCTCCCCATGGCATTGTTAAACAGACATCATCAGCCCTGTGATAAGAGGATTTGACAACGCTGCCATTCTCTCTAAAATTCATGTCCTTATATTTAACAAATTCTCATGGAATACCAATCGTAGTATTTTTGAGCCAGCCATTGTGAAAAGGTATGAAGTAGCTTTTATAAACAGCATAGATCCAGATGAGCCTGTGCATCCACTCAGTCTGATCATCATCTACACTTTTTACGATTTACAAACATCAGCTTGTTAGATTTGTCAACTTGTGTTGGTTCCAGTGGGACAAAAAAGATATACAGGCTGATCTGAACATTCACAAGTCAGAACTATCATCTTAATGTATCGTTATGACCTGAACTGTTGAAACGATGGTTTTTTGGCAGTCTGATTATCCAACATTTACACTATCAACCAGGTAACCAATATGTGATGCTCTAAAATTTATACTACTGGCTGGATTACCAAAGTGTGATGTTTAACATTCACCCTACTGGGAAACAAATGTTTCATTTTCTAACATTTACACTACAAACTGAGTTACCAAACTTTGATGTTTAACAATTACCCTAGGGACTGGGTTACAAAAGTTTCATTTTCTAACATTTACACTACCAACTGAGTTACCAAAATTTGATGTCTAACATTTAAACTACAAACTGGGTTACCTGGGTTTGATTATCTAACATTTACACAACAATCTGGATTACCAAAGTTTGATGTTTAACATTTACACAACAGACTGGATTATCTATGATGTCTAATATTTACACAACTAACTGGATTATCTATGATGTCTAATATTTACACAACTAACTGCAATGGTTACCAATATGGACTCAGTCCCCAAAGTTTGATGTTTAACATTTACACTTCCAACTGGTAACTACTATGGACTGGTAAACCAAAGTTTGATGCTCTAACATCTACACTACAGACTGAGTTACCAATGTTTTATTCTCTAACATTTACACTTCCAACTGAGTTATCAGTTTGATGTCTAACATTTACACGTCTTGCTTGAATACCAAAATTTGATAATCTAACATTTACACAACAATATAGGTTACCATAGTTTGATGTTTAACATTAACACAACTGACTGGGTTACCACAGTTGATTGTCTAACATTTACAAAATGGGTTACCAACATAAGCGTCTTTAACATTTACACAAAATACTGAGTTACCAATATTTGATGTCTAATATTTATACTACCAACTGGCTACCACTAAGAACTCAGACACCAAAGTTTGATGTCTAACATTTACACTTTCAACTGGTAACCACTTTGGACTGGGTTATGAAATAGTGATGCTGTTACTTGTACACTACAGACTGGGTTACTCAAGTTTGATGCTGTAACATTTACACTACAGACTTGGTTATCAAAGTTTGATGCTGTAACAATTACACTACAGACTGGGTTATCACAGTTTGATGCTTTAACATTGACACTACAGTCTGGACAGGGGTGCAGAAATCCACTGCCCGACTCATCAGACACGGGTTATTTTATGGTCAGGCAAGTAGGATTTCCCTGTTGACTTGTCCGCGGGCAAGTTCAAATGCTCCAATATATATATCCACCAAATCATTTTAACTCTGAATATGTCGCCAATATATACAGGCATGCAGTATAGTAATAACTCGCGAACTCGATAAATTACGACCCGAAATCACTGATTGCATTACGTGTACTTTCACTTTTAGCCTTGCGGAAGTTAACAAATCTCGTTTTCACTGCGAATAAAACAGGGAACCAGGATTTGTGCACAATTAGGGTGAGGTAAAAAACCGAGTAGAATTGCAGGTTCGTTTTCATTAATTGAAGGGAGTCCTGTTTGTCTTTGTTTGTGGATGTAAATTTACAATGTGTAAATCTTATTGTATGTAACTGATACACGATAACTGAAGTGTAACTAATCCCTACACACTTATTACAAGACATAGATTAATCCAATAATCAAGTGTAGAAAAAAGAAAGAAGAATATTCGCAGAAGAAATTGTATCGGCGAAATCCGGGTACATTTATAGATCGGTCTCCTATGGTACAAAAGGACCGACTTATTGTTGAACACTTTCATATTTTTTCTTAAGATTTCGCGCATGGCTGTCCAGCTATGAACAATACAAAGGTTACATGAAAATTCAAATCAGAAAAACAAAAATTTTATGGGGTTTTCATCTTTGAAATTGAATCAATTTCAATAGAGAAATACGAAGGACCCGTATGTTATGAACCCCATCATTTGGCATTCTTGGTTCTTATCGATCAGATGAATCAGCACTAAAATTCATTGATTTCAAATAGAAGACAATTTGTTATTTAACTTAATACACTAACAAATTAAAATTTAAACCACTGATGGTTAGTTAATTTATTCTTTAAATTCAATAAGAGCAAGCATTTTCCGACGTCTAGATTTTGACCGTTTTTTTGTGTTTACCTCGAATTACAATGTTGTTCTGTTCACGTCTGCATGATATTAAGATTTGCATTGTCTGCAAGTTGTATGGATCGGGGATTTTTAAACAAGAGGGCCAGGATGGCCCTTTAAAAAGTTCCCTCACCTGAATTATACAATGTACTGCAATGCAAAACACATCAAGACAATTATTCTGAATGCAACCTCAACAGTGTTAACAAGATTTTCCTTCATTTGACCTAGTGATCTATATTTTTTTACCTGATATAACCCATATTCCAACATGGACTAGATATCAACAAGACAACATTCTGACAAAGTTTCAACTTGCTCAAAGTAAAAATGTGGCCTCCGGAGTTTGAACAATATTTTCCTTTATTGACCTAGCTTCCCAAAATGACCCAAATATTAGTTTTTGACCCTACATGACCCATATTCGAACTTGGCTTAGATATCACTTAGATAAACATTATGATCAAATGTCAAGCAACTGTAGCAGAGTTAACAAGATTTTCCTTCAATTTGGCCTAGTGACCTATTTTTTAACCTAACATGACCCATGTTGGAACTTTACCTACATATCATCAAAACAAACATTCTGATAAAGTTTCAACATGCTCAAGTTGAAAATGTGGCCTCTAGAGTGTTAACAAGATTTCCATTCAATTTGGCCTAGTGACCTAGTTTTTGAACCGGCATGGATAGACACCAGCCAGTCAGTCGAAATGCAGTCCCTCTTTAACATGAATAACATGAGTTTCCTCTTCTAAATTGACATTATGGTTTCAGAGGGGATGTGCAGAATTAACCTTTTACCACAATCAGACATCTTCTGACACCTTTGTAGCTGATAACTTTTGAAAACATTGTGGCAAAAGGGCAAATTTCTCAAAACAAGCAATTTCTCCTTTTGCCACAATATTTTCTTATTCAATAATTGTTCTTTATTCAAAGGGAGTTTCCATCTCTTTTACTACATCTTGCCGCAGTTTCATTGTATGTATACAGGAAAGAGTTAAAGAACATTTGCAAACATTACGAGCAATTTCTTCTTTTCACACTTGTGACAGAGTGATGTTTTGTTTGTTTGCATTGTGTTTTACGCCAATTTTAATAATTTTTCAGATGTATTGGCGTTTCCTGGGTAAATAACCAGTTACAATACTACTTGTTCATGCATCCTGACACTAGCCAGTCACATGCAAACCTCATAATCCTGAGCCCCAATGAGGTAAAGCCACTTCTTCAATTTTTAAAGTCTTTGGTACACAACCCACAACCAAGTTGGGCATTCTTCATCATCGGTCATTACACTACCGAGGCGGTATGGTGAAAGAATGGAATTTCCAATTTCTCAATCACGTCTTGAACCGTGACTCAGGTAAACGTTAAATAACTGTTAATTGACCTGTTAGACCAGCAACTATATTAGATTTTTCCGATGATGTTTAGATTCATCAATTGGAGTTATTTAAGCATACCATAACCGGTAAACAGTGTTCTTTTTTTCAGTTGCCTGTGTTTTGACCACACAATCAAGATGAAAAGATAGAAATGCTAAACATTTTTCTACATACAACAAATCCACAGCAGACAGTGAGACATCTTTGAGAAACATCGAGGCAAAAGTAAGTAAATATGATTTAGGTGACTACAGTTGAAAACAACGTAGCAAAAGGGAAAATTGCTCCTCAGATGAACAACTACTCCTTTTGTCACAGTGTTTTCAAAAGTAATCTGCTCCCCGGTACAGATGACTCAAAATGCGTCTGCAATTGGGAAATAAATAAAGAAATAACTTGATTTCTCAAAGGAATACTAGTTATAAATTATGAGCAATTCTTACAAAAATGACTATTCCCTCCATCTGGCAGTATTGGTTACTAGTGGTTATATGAGCCGATGTTACAAAAATGACCATACCCTTCGGCAGTGTTGACTTTGATTATCACCAAGGGAGAGTACTTACTAAGACCTCGAGGTAAAACCAATACATGCAAAACCCCGTGTTTTATGATTCAATACCCCTCATTTATCTTTTTAGAATAATCTGGGGAATTCAAAAAATTATTATTTTGTCAGTGAAGTGATTTTCTCCAATTAAGTTGGTAATGAAGGCCTCTGTGGGGACTCACTATGTGAACAATCGAAGGCTTAGTACTTTGTGTGTGGTATATATCATGTGAGCTTCGGTGGTTATTACTAATTTCACCTTTTCCCACAAAAACAGATGCAATTTTGACCCAGCTGCAGCAGACCATTCTTGAAAACAGTTTGTCAAAAGGAGAAATTGCTCATGATGAGCAATTTCTCCATTTTGTCCCAGGGCTTTCTACTTTAATTGATAACTAAACATTCACTTGCAATAAAGAAAAAAGAAAAGAAATATTTTAACATATTTTTCTTCAAAGTCATCTTCTTCAGATATATACTGTTAAAAAGCGACTTGCATTTGTATCAAAATGCGTGTTTACAAGAGGAAAAGACATTCTGGTGCCTCTTTCAGCAGACAAATTTTGAAAAAATAGTGGCAAATGAAGTAATTGCTCATTACGAGCAATTTCTCCTTTTGCCATAGTGTTTTCAACTCTTTTTAATAATTAAACCCTCATTTATGGAAATTGTTCGCTTTATTGTCTATTATGTTTTTAAAGTCATCTGTGCAGATTTGTTGTATGTGGTAAAGGCATTAAGAAAACTTTTTGTTCAATAATTCAAACAATGCTAAGCGGTTCTGTCGGCACAGACACACCGGCAATGGCAATCATCCTTAACAACACATTAGCCCCTTATTGTGTTTGTTCCTAATGTTTAATCAGGACGGGCGGAAAGCTCTGTCAATATTTAAATGTAATCGGGAGGGCGAGGGTAGACATATTAAACTCCCAACTCTTGTATAGAAAGCATTTATATCATACACTTTAATCTGCATTTTGTATTTGCTTTCCTCTCACAATCTAATCAAACCCTTGACTAGAGAGGTAGATAACGAGATATAACCGTAACACTCACCCAAACATAGGCAAGTTCTGAGATGCAGCCGGCAGGGTTTTGGAAACATTGTGATTAAAGGAGAAATTGCTCAAAAAGAGAAGTTTCTCCTTTTACCATAATGTTTTGAAGTCAATTAAAATATATGTATTTCAGAGTATATCAAACATTAAAATATCTAAATTATCCAGATTTTCATACTTATTGTTCCTAACAAAGACATCCCAATTCCACTTAACAGATTTTACCTTAGTTTAATAATAATAACATGAGGGCCAAGATGGCCCTAAATCGATCACCTAATTGATAGTAAATTAGTAGCAAATATTTAACTGCAAATATCTGGAAAATTTTATCAGGGAGTGCAAATGAAACTGAAAGGAGTGGACACTTCTCAAGAAACAGGTTATCAGTAAAGGCCATTTATCTAGAAATCTAACAAGAACTTTAATAAGAATGGAATTATAAAGTTTTTGTCATTTTGCACCTTTCCTGATGCCGCCTTGCTGCCCTGTTTTTCAACGAAATCAATATGGCTTCAACAGTTTATTTAGAGGGTCACTTAAGAAACATTTCTACCAAATTATCTTGCAATCGCACAAGTAGATTATGGAGGAAAAGGATTTTAAAATTTGGGTATTTTTCTCACTTTCTGATGCCGCAGCAACCAAAGTTCTCAATGGAATTTAAATCTTTGAACAATTTTGAAAGAGGACCACAAAAGGAACATTCTTGTGATGTTTTGTGGAAATTGGTCTATTGGAATGGTAGGAGTTGGTTGTCATTTGTAGCTAAAAGTTCAATTTACCCTTTTTGTGATGACGCCTGGTTGATATGATTGTGTAACCAATCAAAACGGCTTAAACAAATTAAATAGAGGATCATTACAGTAAGATTCGTATTATATTTTCTTAAAATCAGACAAACACTTTCATAAAAATGGAATTTTCAAATTTTGTCATTTTGCCCCTTTTCTGATGCCGCCTGACTGCCATGTTTTCGACCAATCAGTATGGCTTGAACAATTTTTAAAGAGGGTCACCCAAGGAACATTTCTACCAAATTATATTTGAATCTGACAGGCAGATTCGGAGGAGAAGATTTTTAAAGTTTGGACATTTTGTCCCCTTTCTGATGCCGCAGCAACCAAAGTTCTCATTGGAATTTTAATCTTTGAACAATTTTGAAAGAGAACCACCAAAGGAACATTCCTGTGATGTTTTGTGGTAATTGGTCTATTGGAATGGTAGGAGATGGTTGTCATTTGTAGCTAAAAGTTCAATTTACCCCTTTTGTGATGACGCCTGGTTGCTATGATTGTGTAACCAATCAAAACGGCTTAAACAAATTAAATAGAGGATCATTACAGTAAGATTCGTATTATATTTTCTTAAAATCAGACAAGCATTTGCATAAAAATGGAATTTTCAAATTTTGTCATTTTGCCCCTTTTTTGAGGCCGCCTGACTGCCATGTTTTTCGACCAATCAGTATGGCTTGAACAATTTTTATAGAGGGTCACCCAATGAACATTTCTACCAAATTATATTTGAATCTGACTGGCAGATTTGGAGGAGAAGATTTTTAAAGTTTGGACCTTTTGCCCCCTTTCTGATACCGCAGCAATCAAAGTTCTCAATGGAATTTAAATCTTTGAACAACTTTGAAAGAGGCCAACCAGAGGAACAGTCCTGTGATGTTTCACGGAAATTGTCCTTGGAGTTTGGGAGGAGATGATGTTTAAAGCTAAAAGTTAACGCCGGACGGACGACGGACAACGGACAAAAAGTGATTAGAATAGCTCACCTTGAGCCTTCGGCTCAGGTGATCTAAAAATGCAACCAAACTTTAAATATCAAAAGTCAACACAAAAATCTAAAATCCAACAAATTGTTAACTTTAGGTAGCTAGGTTTTGACATGGTTCCATCCGAATTGAAAGACATTTGATCACAGCAATGTAATTGCAAATATGTAAAAACATCAAAACTTAATGTTTTGATTAACTATTTTCACAATACTGATTTTTATATCAACATAATTGTAAGTTCTAAGCTGCAAGAAAAAATGCCTTAAGTTTTATTGTAACCTGTAATCAGACTTTACTTGACTTTCCCAAAAAGAAGCCTCGTAAAGGAGTTAAGGAACAATTTGGGTCTAGAAATCGTTTTCATTTATCGCAACAATAAGAATATAGATTTTCAATTTTCTTCCATCTACTGGAAGACGACAAAATGAGTTTTTCTGACTGGTTTGCAGTCTGTAAGCGTTCTCCTTCTATTCGTCATTGTTAACTTAGTCACGTCAAATAAAAAAGAATCTTTTACAGAATCTTCTACGACATACACCATATATATAAGGGGTTTCTGGCTTACAGCATGGTGGATTCCTCAATTAAGATGAGGCAAAAAAGGCTTACTGTGCACATGACTAGATTTCTTTGTTTGTATGGTGTTTAATCCTCTTTTAACAATGTTTCAGTTATATCACAGCATTTCCTTGGTAAGTTACCAGTTATCTAGACAACACAGAATTTATCCTAACACCGGAGAGTCAGTTATAAATGCTTACCCCACAATCCAGAGCGCCAACGAAGGAAATCAATCCCTGCTATTTTTAAAGTCTTTGGTATGACCAGGCCAGAATTGAACCTTCAACCTCCCGCGAGCCGGACGATGTAGCACTACATCACTGAAATAGAATCATGTAAATAGGCCTGGAACAAAAAAATCATATTATCATATAAGAAATATTATTAAGGAAACAATTGCAACATGAAGAAAATTGGATGCATACTCTAGACATTTTGTTAACATTGTGGGAACAGAAGAACTTGCTAATTTCTATCAATTTCTCCTTTTTCGGTAGTTTTCAAAAATTGTCTATTGCAAAAGCATCAATAGTGGATTGTAACATGGAAGGGATTTAAAATGTTTATTCTGCAGAATCAGGTTTTCCTAAAAGATGATTGGATTGCAAAAACTAGATCGAGTATCAAAATTAAATCGCCCTTTATTTTTTGGGGGTTACCATAAACAATATTTTCAGGAATATATGCCAACTTCTTGGTTTTTGAATTTGAAAATATGGTTCAACTACCATTTCTCTGACAACTTGACTTTTGACACATAAACAATTATTTTAACAGAACAAAATATATTCTATCAATTGTAGTTTTCTTATCTCACATTTCTTTTTTTAAATTGCTTCATGCTGAGCCCAGTCAGCTTAGTCAGTAGAGATACATTCTGCCAATCCAGTGGTTGTGAGTTCTAACCCGAGCTCAACCAACATTATTTCCAAATTTGGCAAATGTCAATGGGATATTTGTTTTCCATCAATGAACATTCTATTCTATGTGGTAAATTAGCCAGTTGCTTTGATAAACTGTGTACTGATGATACGAGAGAGCCAGGTAACACATGTCTAGATGAATGGACCATAATGGAGATACAACTGAACAAAACTGCTAAAGATGGCATTAGATCCATGTCAATTGAAATCTTTATTGCACAGGCATCCAAAGTCATCTGAGATATCTTCAAAAATATGCATACAAGATATTTTTTGGTATTGTTCCATCTTCCTGATAACAAGGTACCCGTCTTGCAACTGATCACTAGGTACCAGTCTTGCACCTGATCACTAGGTACCAGTCTTGCACCTGGTCACTAGGTACCAGTCTTTTACCTGATCACTAGGAACCAATCCTGCACCTGATTTAAATGTACCAGTCTTGCATCTGATCACTAGGTACCAATCTTGCACCTGATACTTGGGTACCAGGCTTGCAAGTTTGAAGTGAATCTGCTAAATAGAACCAAAGCTGCACAGACGGACAGAGGACGGAGAAGTGACCCCAAAGTCTCCCTGCCTTACAGGACAGGCAACATAAAATGAATTCTTGGTTTTTCTCCCTGGTGATTTCTATTTGTCTCTTGCAATCCTGATTAAACATTGACAAGGAAAATAAACATTATGTGTCTATGAGCTAATTTGATGTCCCAGTTTCTACCTGAAGCTTTGAATATTTTTAGAAAAATTAGAAAACCACATCTGATCATGCAAAAAATATTATTTCACATAGCCACTATGTCAATGGGAATGGCAAACAAGAGGGCCAAGATGGCCCTAATTGGATCACCTGAGTGAAAGTATAGTATAAAATATTTAACTGCAAATATCTAGGATAATGTTATTTTCCCCTTTTCTGATGCCACCTTGCTGCCCTGTTTTTAACCAACCAATATGGCTTGAACAAATATTGTAGAGGGATACTCAAGGAACATTTCTATAAAATTATCTTGGAAATGGACAAGCGGATTTTGGAGGAGAAGATTGTTAAAGTTTGGGCATTCTTCTCAATTTGTGATTAGTAACCAAAGTTCTACACAGAATGTATGTCTTTGAACAATTTTGAAACAGGACCAACCACGTAACATTCCTGTAAAATTACGTTGAAATTGATCCAAATAGTTATTTGAGGCTAAAAGTTAATTTTACCCCTTTTGTGAACCAATGAAGTAAGATTTCTATGCAATTATCTTTAAATCAGACAAGCACTTTCATAATAATGTAATTTTTTAATAATGTAATTTTGCCCCTTTTCTGATGCAGCTTGTTGTAGTGGGTCACCCAAGGATAATTTCTACCAAATTATATTGGAATCTGACAAGCAGATTCAGAGGAGAAGAACTTTAAAGTTTGGACATTTTGCCCCCTTTCTGATGCTGCAGCAACCAAAGTTGAAGACTCAATAGAATTTAAATTTGTGAGCAATCTTGAAAGTGGACCACCAAAGGAACATTCCTGTCAAGTTTGGTTGAAATTGGTCCTGTGGTTTAGGTGGAGATGATGTTCAAAGCTAAAAGAAAACGACTGACGAGAGAGTGATCAGAATAGATCACCTTGAGATTTCGGCTCTGGTGATCTAAATAGCCACCCATATTTAAAATCCTTTATGAAACAAGAGGGCCATGATGATACTGCATCACTTTCCTTAGTATGTTGGTTGGATATGATTGGTTTGGGAATGTAAAGAACACTAACTACAGTCTACGATGATCAACTGGCAGCAGGCATGATTATGATCAATAACTAAAAAGGAGTGCTCTGCGGAGCACATGTGTCACCTGCACCTGCTCTGGACAAAAAAAAAGTAATCCCTAAGTGCCTACCATGCTACGCAGGGTGACACAAAAATAGTTTGCCAGTCGTAAAAGACACCAAAACGTTATTACGTCACAAAAAGGCATGCTAAAAGTATAAGCAGATTTCCCCCAGTACAGCCAGAATTCTTTGACTAATCAAGAGACTTTGAACATAATTATCACAGAATCTTTTCAAATTAAAATTAGACCTATAATTGCAGAAAAAGATTTTTCAAGTTTTCATTTTGAGCCATATCTTCTTTTCTCACAATATTTCAAAGTTATCTGCTCCAAATTTGATTGTATATATAAGAAAGGGTTAATTTGATGACCCTTGTGCAATTTGGCAAAATAAATGTGCATTAAAATATGTGACAAAAGCATATATTCACTTAACCCTTTCCCACCTGCAGACGCTTTTTGACACATCTGCAGTAGATAACTTTTGTAAACAAGCAAATTCATGAAATTTATATCCCCCGCTTGCAGGAAATATTGTAGGAAAATGTTGAGGTTAGGTTTAAACATGTCAGTAGACTTTTTATTGAACATGTATTACAGGGTAAATTAAACGAACTTGGCCTAGGTTGTTACCAAGTTTGTGGCAGTTATTGCACGGAAACAGCAAGAAACGACTTTTTTTGTTAATTAAGGGACCAGAACTCCACCGAAAGTGACGATCGAACTAGGCCTAGCCCTTAAGGCATTTAACCTTGTTACCAAGTTTGAAAAAAAACGGTTTACATTTGTGGCAGTTATTGCACGGAAACAACAAGAAACAACATTTTTTGTTAAATAAAGGGCCATAACTCCACCAAATATAGTCCGCCGAAAGTGACGATCGAACTTGGCCTAGCCCTTAAGGCATTTAACCTTGTTACCAAGTTTGAAAAAAAATAATTCACATTTGTGGCAATTATTGCACGGAAACAGCATGAAACGACATTTTGTGTTAAATAAGGGGCCATAACTCCACTAAATAAAGTCCGCCGAAAGTGACGATCAAACTTGGCCTAGCCCTTAAGGCATTTAACCTTGTTACCAAGTTTGAAAAAAAAACGGTTCATATTTGTGGCAGTTATTGCACGGAAACGAAGTGTGACAGACAGACAGACAGACAGACAGACGGACAGACGGACAGACGGACAAACCGAAATTAATAACCCCCCTTTTTTTCTTCGAAAAAGCGGGGGATAATAATGTGGCAAAAGGATTAATTGCTCTTTTCATAAATGTATTTATATTTATAGGATTTTCTATGTATTCAAAGTTGTCTGCTGTATGTACGTGGGAAAGGATTAAAACATATTAAGGTAGCATCTAAAGCCTGTACCATAAGACATTCCACATTATTCAGTGCTTTTGATTTTAACACATTTTGAAACATCTGCTGTAGACAACTTTTGAAAACATTGCAGCAAAAAGGAGATTGCTCACAATTTCTCCTTTTGCCTCTTTTCAATATATATACTAACATATACAGCTTTTCTTTCATAAATTTGCTCAGATGTTTTTAAAGTCATCTGCTGCTGATTTATTGTATGTGGGAAAACGTTAAATAAGGCCCATTTTGAGTTAAAGAACCATCAAGATATCAAGTATTTGAAACATGTGCATGTTATGTATAAGAGATCAGATATATGATAAAGCCTGGATGATAAATCAACAAAGAGTATGGGTTACATATCAAGTAGCACCCAACACTGACAAGTTCAGGGTATTTTTATATCAGTTAATTTTTCATCCATGTCAGAAACAAGCTCATTTGATTCTCATAATTCCTTACCATTTGCATACCAACGGCTTAATGCAAATCAGTTATAACTATATCTTTGTAAATGGTGTAGTTACAGCTTTTTTTACAATATAAGATCACAATTTACAACCTTTTTATCTATTCTTCATGTGTCAAAAAAGTTCATGAACATTAAAAAGAGGGTATATTTTTCAAATTCCAAATTGAAAACATCTGAACAAAAGAATATACCCTTATTTTCTTTTTTTACATGGTCAGTTATTGTAACTGTTTAACAGTTTTCAGTTTCATGAACTATCAAAAGACAAGTTTTAAGTTTATAAATAATTAAAATTAGAGATTGCTTTTTTGAAAAAGCGCTTGTCTCCCCATTTGTGTGGTCGTAGGGGAGGAAAAGAAATGATGGAGATGAAATTTTTAGTTTTGGACTGGAGATGAAGCAACAGTGACAATCCTCAGTTATTGAGCGGAAACCATTTTTCAGCTGAGGGTTACCATGACCTTGGTCTTTGACCTAGTGACCTCAAAATCAATAGGGGTCATTTGCTGCTGGTGACCAACCTGCACACCAAGTATGAAGTTCCTGGGCCCAAGCAATCTTCAGTTATTGAGCGGAAACCATTTTTCAGCCAAAGGTCACCGCAACCTTGACCTTTGACCTACTGACATCAAAATCAATAGGGGTCATCTACAGGTTAGGACCAAGCTGCACACCAAGTATGAAGTTCCTGGGTATAAGCGTTCTTGAGTTATTGAGTAAAATACATTTTTCGACTGAAGGTTATCGTGACCTTCGCCATTTGACCTTGTGACCTCAAAATCAAACAAATTCAATAAAGGTCATTTACTGTTTAGGACCAACCTGCACACCAGGTATGAAGTTCCTCAACATAAGCATTCTTTAGTTATTGAGAGGAAACCATTTTTCAGCTGAAGGTTACCATGACCTTGACCTTTAAGCTAGTGACCTCAAAATCAATAGGGGTCATCTACTGGTGGTGACCAACCTGCACACCAAGTATTAACTTTCATGGCCAAAGCATTCTACAGTTATTAAGCAAAAACAATGTTTCAGCTCATTGTCACTGTGACCTTTCAGCTCAAGGTCACTGTGACCTTGACTTTGACCTCAAAATTAATAGGGTCTTCTACTGGGCATGGCCAACCTGCATACCATAGTATGGAGTTCCTCGGCCCAAGCATTCTTCAGTTATTAGGCGGAAACCATTTTTTACCTCACACGGTCACCATGACCTTGACCTTTGACCTTCTGACATCAAAATCAATAGAAGTCATCTACTGGTCATGACCAACCTGCATACCAAGTATGAAGATCCTACGCCCAAGAGTTCTTCAGTTATTGAGCGGACACAAGTGTGATAGATGTGACCTTGACCACTGTGACCTTGACCTTTAACTTAGTGACCTTAAAATTAATAGGGGTCATTTGCTGGTGGTGACCAACCTGCACATCAAGTATGAAGTTCCTGGGCCCAAGCAATAACTATTTATCAGCTCATTGTCACTGTGACCTTTCAAGCTCATGGTCACTGTGACCTTGACTTTAGACGTACTGACCTCAAAATCAATAGGGGTCTTCTACTAGGCATGGCCAACCTGCATACCAAGTATGGAGTTCCTCAGCCAAAGCGTTCTTCAGTTATTGAGCGGAAACCATTTTTTACCTCACAAGGTCACCATAACCTTGACCTTTGACCTTCTGTTATCAAAATCAATAGGGGTCAGCTACTGGTTATGACCAACCTGCATACCAAGTATGAAGTTCCTACGCCCAAGCGTTCTTCAGTTATTGAGAGGAAACAAGTGTGACAGACGGAAGGACGGAAGGAAGGAAGGACGGACGGAACGGGCAAAAACAATATGTCACCCCCATGTTATGGGGGAGACATAATGAATCCTAACAACTTTCCACAGGCAGACCATTTAATGGGTGTCTTGCAGCAGACGACTTTTAAAAACACTGTGGCAAAAGGACAAACTCATCATTTGACATAATCCTTTAACCCTTTCCTTCATACAACAATTCTGCAGCAGACGACTTTGAACGTATTTTGTCAAAAAATAGAAAATCTCCATAATTGAATGGATAACCTATGACAAAAAGTGGAAAACATTGTGGCAAAAGGAGAAATTGCACGTTTTGTGCAATTTCTTCTTTTGTCAGTATGTTTTCAAAAAGCCGTCTACTGCAGAGGCGTCAGAAAGCGTCTATATGAGGGTAGGGTTAAGAGTATGTATGTAGGAAAGGGTTATACTTGTCTGGAAGCTTAAAATATACCTATACAGTAACAAGAGAAGAACCTGATCAGATTGCACAGCAGTCTTAGTGTATCTTGGTTTGTACCATGAAGGATAAAAGATAGGAGATTCTTCCGGCAATTTAGGGTCAAATATTCACTCTCAGTAACGGGATCATAATTATAAAGGTAAATTTGCTTAAATGGAATTAAGGACTTGATCACTTGACCATGGACAGTGTAGGCTCTGATGAGACTGGGTGGATGCACAGGCTTTCCTCAGTCTTCACTGTTTGCAGATGCCTTAATTAACCCTATCTCCCATAAAGATGCTGACACCTTTGCAAAAGCTGACTTTTGAAACCATTGTGACAAAAGAAGAAATTGCTCAAAATTAAAAATTTCTCCTTTTGCCACAATGTTTTCTACTCTTTTTCAATAATTACCAATTTTCCTTAAAGATTTTTTCCACATTTTTCCTAGATGTTTTCAAAGGCGTCTGCTACAGATTTGTTGTATGTGGGAAGGAGTTAAGACCCCCTTTCCCTCATACAACAATTCTACAGCAGACGACTTTGAACATATTTTGTCAAAAATGGAAAATCTCTATAATTGAATGGATAACGTTACTATGACTTAAAGTGGAAGCAAGACATGGAAATTCCATGAAACCAGGTTTTCTATAATGGAAGGTGTTTGATTAAGAATTAACAGATCTGTCAAATCTTTCTGTTAATAGTTAATCAAAGCTAGTAATTCAAGTAACAGGGAATATTTCTATTGATGAATAATCATAATTACTTTGTCAATTAAATATATCACAATTTTATCTAACAAATATCAGTTCAATACAGTCAATCGTGTGTTGATGGCCTCATTTATTAAGAACATATAATAGATAACAGATATTAAGCAACCTTTTGTTGTAAGCAGCCACATTTTAGGATCCCTAATGCCAGGTTGATAATCAGTGATCTGCCTTAACCCTTTACTTGATAGTAATGCGTTTATGCCTTTGCAAACAGACTAGATCCAGGGCCCGAGGTTATGAAACTTACTCAATTTGAGCATGTAATAGAAATATTGTTGTTGAAGTTAGATGCTTGAGTTACAAGTTTATGAAATATGCTCATTGCAAAATAGGGTGAAATTACAAACCAACGATGAGAATAAAATCCATGTTTGGAGTTTGTCGCCATGGTTACGAAGCATTTTTAGTTTGAGCATGATGCTCAAACTAAAAAAGCTCTGTTAGCTTTAGGACAAAGTTTGGAAAAAAAATAAATCTACTTTTAGTTTGTAACTGAAATCTACTTTGCAACGAGCCAATTTCCCAGCCTTGTAATCTAAGTGTGTAATTACAATAGTAATAATTATGTTAACATGCTCAAATTGAGTAAGTTTCATGACCTCGGACCCAGATCAGACATTGTGCATATGACACAGCGTCTTGATATGGTGTATATCTGTTCCAAGCTATTTGAAAATATCTCTATGCATGACACAGTTATGGTCCGGACAAGAAAAGTTCAACTGATGTCTATTTGTTGTCACTGTGACCTTGATCTTGAAGCTACAGACAAAAGTTTTGCATGTGACACATTATATTGATATAGTTCATATTTGTGCCAAGTTATTTGAAAATATCTCTATGCATGACAAAGTTATTGTCTGGACAAGAAAAGTTCAATTAAAGTCTATTTCTTATCACTGTGTCCTTGACCTTGAATCTACAGAATTTTTTATGGCATTTGGCACATCGTCTTGATATGGTGCATGTTTGTGCCATGTTATTTGAAAATATCTCTATGCATGACAAAGTTATGGTCCGGACAAGAAAAGTTGACGCCCGCCCGCCCAACCGCCCGCCGACTTCGCCAAACTAATAACCAGATTTTTCCTTTGGAAAAAACCTGGTTAAAAATTGTGGCAAAAGGAAAAATTGCTTGTTTTGAGCAATTTCTTCTTTTGTCACAATGTTTTCAAAAAGCTGTCTGCTGCAGAGGCGTCAGAAAGTGTCTATATGAGGGAAAGGGTTAAAGTTCACCTAAAATGTTTGAAATATAAGAACCTGGAATATTTAGGAGAATGATAAATTCTTTTCTGAAGTTAGACGTCACATTTTTAAAACATATGTACATTTTCCAGTCCTGGTAGATTTTTTCTGCCAGGACTGGAAAATGACAAATGTCGCATATTTATCATTTAAAACAATCAAAGTACTGAAAGTACTGCTAACGAATTATTTTGAAAATGTAATTAATAATTGCATTTGATCATGTTTTTTGTTTGTTTTAAACTCGACTATTCGAAGAATATGAGAGCTATAACAGTCACTTGTGCGTCGGTGTTGGCGTTGCAACTTTGGTTAAATTTTGAAACTTCACTCACTTATTGGACATCATCAAATGACCTTGCAGGACAAGTCCCATAACTCTATATCAGATTTTGACACAATTATGCGCCTTTTCTAACTTAAAATTTTAGTTAGAGTTGTGCATGCATGCATGTTGACCTTCCTTATTGTGGGATTATGGGCTTCCTGCAGTGATTCAATCTTTAATAATTATTTTAGGGATTGAAACATATTTGACCCAAGTAATTATCTGGAGCTCTGTATCACAGAGATGCCAACAGATTTGTGGAAGTATCGTTGTGCAATTCTATTTGTTTCCTTAAGATATTAGAAGAAAAATAAAATGAAAAATAACACTTAAACGCACACAGGGAAATCTCACCGTTTTCAACTTGAAAACGATGTTCTAATTATGGACCATTAATTTATATTTATCAGCCATTCGGGCAAAGGTGCGCGTCAAAATGCTTGTTTTATCAAGAAAAGCGTCTATTTGTGGGAAAGAGTTAAGTATGCTTGTCATTATCTATTTTTGTTACCATCTGCAACATGTTTGTCATGATGCATTTGATTTATCAGGGTATTCATACCATTACAGTATTGTCTATTCTTACTTGAACACATTTAACCCTTCCGATGGATTAAAGTCAGGTCTCCAGAATGATTCATTGGTATGTGAATTAAATATTAAATAATATTGGTAAATCACTTAATCTTGATGAACTTTATTATTTGAGGGACACATTGTGTATAACTATAGGGGAGAAAAAAACAAAATACATCACTGCATCAGTCAAAATCATCCACGGGAACTCCCGTATGCAAAGATCGATTGTTTTGGGGGGAACTTTTTCATGATGTTTTCTTTAAATTGGCCGTTGTTTATTTACCATGTTATCGATTAAATTATTAAAAACGTATTCTGCTATTGCAGAACTCCACAGTTCTTCCATTTTGATATATTTTAATAACGAACCAGGTTTAATTGGTTGTGCAGACGGATCTTTTTCGCTTGGAGCAGACATTATTTGTGTATAAATTCCGAAGCGTGAGAACTCGTTGTTCCGTAAAAACTGCACATACCGGTGAAGTAGGCGAATTACATACGGTGTTAGGGTAATTTATTCGACCGCGATTATATTTAACGATCGGGATTTCTCTGGAAAATACGTCACTTTCAGTTTGTCTTATGATTAAAACGACGCACAGAAAATGTTCTATATTCGTTATTCCGGATTTAAATACGTGATACGACGAACAGGAAATATTTTCATTCGTTTTTCCTGCATTTCAATGCGGTGATAATGTATTCACGCACCGTATCTGGAGCTCTGCAGATACATTGCTCTACAACGTTGGGTCGAAGGTCAGGTTTGCTAGCGTTACATAATGGGCACCTGTTAACTACGTCACTCACTAGTCAATGGGCGTACAACTCAAAATTCATACATGCCTGCCAGGCCTCGATAAATCCACTCGCCCGCTCGCATTTGCGAGTGAATGTTGAGGTCGGGCGAGAAACAAATTGATCACGCTCGCCCGACAGGGCGAGTAAGAGTCTCCAGATTCAATTACTGATTCCTTGTATTTTTCCTAAACGAAGTTATTTGGTAAAACAATCAAATTGCGAACATCATTCAAATAAAAATATCGAATGTAAAAAGTCAAACGATACCTTTCTATTAATAACTCACACAAATACTATAGCTAGTACATGTATGTTGACCACGTGATCAGTGTTCATTCTGTTCCCAATTGTAATCTCGCGAGACAGTTAAAAGAAGAAAGCTTCATCCAATGAATACGAAATAACACCGCGTGACATTTTCGCCGGCATTATCCATACATACCGCGTGCCATTTATTTGCCGCGCTTTCTTGATGCTGTAGTAAACATTTACCTTATTTGGAAATCTACTACGACGCAAATTGTTATCTACCTTTAATTTTCATTCATTATCGATATGACTCGGGAATATCCGATAATCGAGCGGATCAATATGTCGTCTGACAAAATGGAGCAAGGAAAGATGTTTAGATTTTTGCAAGGTGGCGGTGACAGTGAGAAAAAAGGAGACGAAAAACTTCGTAAACGTGAACAGGAAAAAGTTGTGAAGAGAAAGCTCTCACAAAAAAGGTATGCAAACTAAATAAGAATGCCTAAATAATATTTTGAATCTGTCTCATATCCTCCATTACAGTTCTAACGCAATCACATTCGTACTAAAAAAACGACCAATACAATTGAGCCGATCTCACTTCTTAACCCTTTCCTTCATATAAACGTGTGGCAGTTTTTCCCCCGTAAAAGTGCAGGGCTAGTAACTTTTGTGCAGGGCGAGTACATTTTTAGGGTCACTCGCCCTGCAGGCGAGTGACCCTAAAATAATTTGTCGAGGCCTGCCTGCAGACACATGAAATATATGCCTTTATTATTAAATTGATATTCTCTTGAGAATTGATTCTGTGTTGATTCGGCATATCTGTGAGATTTACATGGTTCTTCAGCATGGGTTCGACTTCCGTTAACTACGTCACTCACTAGTGAATGGGCATATATAACTAAAAATTCATACGCTTGCCGACAAATGAAATATATATGCATTTACTGTTAATTTGATATTTTCTAGAGGATTGATTATCTATGTTGTTTCGATAGTATAAATATGACTTCACTGTATTGAAAAAAACACGTAGAAGTCATTTTAATATCGAAAAAATACTAGGACTATTTAGGTGCAGCTAATGTGTATTCTGAGCGGAAGTGTAGTTTAACCGTGACTTCCGCAAAGCAACACAATCGCGTTAACCGCATTATTTTTTGAGAAAAAAAAATTCATTAAAAATAACATGTCTTGCATTTAAAACCATTTACAATAGAAGCCCCACCATTTATTTCCTTGTTTTTTCCCCCATCTTAACCCTTATTTCCAAACACAACAAATCTACAGCAAATTAACAATTATAAAAACATTTTGAAAAAATAATGGAAAGATCTCTATGAGGGAAAGTTGACTGCTTTAGAGAGACGGCATCTGTACGGGGGGGGAGTCTCCTTTTTGCCACAATGTTTTCAAAACACGTAAGCTGTAGATGTGACAAAATATGTCTACATATGGGAAAGCGTTAACTCTGCATTTGTCCCCAAGTTCTTTCTGCGGGAATTTGTGACCCTCTGTAATTCTTTGCAAGGCATAAGGCTGCTTTCATCTCTCCCACTGAGAATTTGTTCTGTCATTTATGGCATGTCCTGAGAATTGCATTTCACATTCAATGTAGCAATGTGATAAACTGTTGCATTAACGTCACATTAAAACCAAGGAATTTGTCGTTAAACTACAGAAGAAAAAATATCATATCTTCCCACAATTGGGTTGCTGTTTAAGATTTTTCTGGAGCAATTGACTCAAACTCATTTGAGTTTTGGTAAAAATAAAGGTTAATTGGTAAAAAAAAAAATGCCTTTAAACTGCTTTTTGTTGTTATTATATAACACTCATGTTAAGTGAATATTTTGTATACATAAGTTGGCTTATTTATTTATCAACATGGAATCAAATGTGAAAAGAGTGACTTTTATCCTTGACTTGTAAACATAAACGTTTAACCCTTTCCCTCATAATACAATTCTGCAGCAGACGACTTTGAACTTTTTTTGTCAAAAAATAGAAAATCTCTATAATTGAATGGATAACCTACGACTAAAAGTGGAAAACCTTGTGGCAAAAGGAGAAATTGCTCGTTTTGAGCAATTTCTTCTTTTGTCACTATGTTTTCAAAAAACCTTCTGCTGGAGAGGTGTCAGAAAGCGTCTATATGAGGGAAAGGGTTAACACTGTTTTCAACAATGTTTCAGTCATA
The DNA here is from genome assembly GCA_031761405.1 of Serripes groenlandicus. Taxonomy (NCBI): domain Eukaryota; kingdom Metazoa; phylum Mollusca; class Bivalvia; order Cardiida; family Cardiidae; genus Serripes; species Serripes groenlandicus. Next base: position 36,770,351 of record JASEVX010000007.1, read on the forward strand.
TCACTGTGGCCAATTCACATTCTCATGTGCTTCTCTTTTGAAAACATTCTGGTAAAAGGATAAATTACTGATAATTATTTAATTGTCTTCTGCTGCAGATTTGTTGAATGTGAAAATGTTTTAACTTTTTATCTTAATATTCATTTTGAAGGTAACTGAAAGACAAAAAGAAGGAATCACAAGCAATTAAATAACAATACAATTCGCAATGCCACGAAACCAGGTGTTCAATGTGGCTTTGTCAGGACTGCTTTCAATCTTCTCCTTTAAAAGTGAAGACCCATTTTTGTTTCAATAAAACAAAGTCCATTTTCAGATTACCGAAAAAATTTGTGTAAGAAGTTACAGACCAACTATACAGAGTCCCTGTAGCTTAGTTGTTTTCATTCTCTGATAACAGCTGAGAAGAAATGTTTTTAGTAACCCATGGACCGGTTTTGATGATGGATTGATTGGTGCTTTATGCAGTTTCAAAAAAAAATTAAGTTATATCACTGCATTACCTAGATAAGTTACCGGTACTAATGGTCCATTTATCCTAATATTAGCCAGTCAGTAGTTATGCTAACCCTGTAATCCAGAGCACCAAGGAGGACCATTGTAAAGTATTTGGTATGACCGAGGCAGGGTTCGAACCAGTGACAACCTGAGGCGGACACTCTACCACTACACCACAGAGGCACCCCTGTGAAATGTTGTTCTTGAAATTATGAACTTTTCATGCCACTTATGAACTGTTCATTAACTGCCATTAAATAGTTCTTAATCACAGTTCAGGAACTTTAGTTCATGAACAGTAAGACAAACTTGTTCGTGAACTGTTCAAGAACTGAAGAAGAACATGGCAAATTCTTAACAAGTTCATAAACATCTGTCAAGTGTAATTCAAGTACTTTTAATGAACCCTACAAGTTCTTATTCTGTTCTTGAATAGTAAGTTTAATATAAATATATCACTGATTTTAAAATGACATTTAACAAGTAACTGGATTGCAAGCAATACCATAGTCCCCTACTGGTTTGCACTAAGTCCAAAAAGGGGCATAACTCATTAAAAAATTGACGAAATCCCAGGAAACGCGAACTTGATCTGTGACACATGATTACAAAGGCATATACAAAATTTCAGGTCAATACCTCAAAGCATGTAGAAAAAAAGTGTGGAAAACGAATATTCTAAGTCCAAAAAGGGGCATAACTCATTAAAAAATTGACGAAATCCCAGGAAACGCGAACTTGATCTGTGACACATGATTACAAAGGCATATACAAAATTTCAGCTCAATACCTCAAAGCATGTAGAAAAAAAGTGCGGAAAACTGATTTGCCGGACTGACTGACTGACTGACAGATGGACTGACGGACGGAGTGCAAACCTAATAGTCCCCTTCGGCACGCCGGTAGGGGACTAATAAAATTACAATGACTTTTAACTCAGTGTGAATCTCTTAAACTACCATTCTGAATAGAGAAATAAGAACATTTATAGATCACTTCTAGAACACTTCTAGAACCAAAGAAGTTCTTATAAATGTATTATAGTGAAAACTTTTGAAATCTTCTTGTCAAAAGTAAAGGCCCTAGTGAAAAACATTAATGCAATTCCTGTGAAATTTCATTGTTACCTGCTATGTTACTGGAATACCAGTAGAATAACCAAAAATACCACTGGAACTGAACTTGAATTTGAAATATACCAAGGGAGTTAACTCAAGCATAAAACACAGGAACTCTTCAAAAAGAAGTTAGTAATGTTTACTACTTCCTTTACGTTTTTTGGTGGGAGAAATATGTTATGTTTCAAAGGCACAGAGAAGTTTTTTGTAATTTCTTATGAACAACTTGATGGGCACATTTGGTAAATGTCTTAAATGTTACATTGTTTATTAAATTAGCAAATTGTATTATGCTATGTCATAAACAATAAGTTTATATTGGTGATTTATTTAAGTATCACATTGCCACATGTGAAAGAAGCCAATTGTCTTCATATAAAAAATATTTTTATTGAATTCTGTTTCAACTATGTTTCAATGAACCAGAATATTTTCTGTACATAATCTGCACAGGCTTTCTGTATTTTCTTCTGTACAAAATCTGGTTCTTAGGTCCACCCAGACTATTTCATACACTGGTTACCAACCAATTGAACATGCACTTTTCATGAACTGTTCATGAACAGTAGTTCTTGAACTGTTCATGAACTGTAGTTCTAGAACTGTTCATGAGCGATAGTTCTTGAACCGTTCATGAACAATCCATGAAGAGAAAATGGCACAATGAATTTGCACTGGAAAAAGTTCTTGAACAGTTCATGTTTAAAAAGAAAATCAAGAATATTTTATGAATTTTCAGTTCTTGAACAATTCATGAACTTTTTAATGACAATGTTTCCTGAATGTGTCATGAACTGTTCATGACCTGTTCAAGAACTACATATTTAAGAACTTTTTAAGAATTTGTGCCATTTTATCTTCATATGCATCCCATGAACTGTTCATGAACCAGGTACCTGAACTTTGCATGAATTATACAAGAACTGTTCATGAACAGTAATTATTCATTTCACAGGGGCAGTTGGATCCGTTTTGAGGATTAAAGACCAACCAAGATTTTCAAACAAGCAAAGTTTCATTTTAAGAAAACAGTGCCCTTATGTAGCGATAACACTGGCCGAATGAGCTTCTGTTTGTTTTCCGTATACAAAAGTGGTGTCATTTTTTAAACTTGCTGAATGCCTCTCTGAATGTGTTTTCCCCAATTTATCATCGAATGCTTTCCGTTTGCTTTCCGAATGTTTTCAGTATGGTTTCAGAATGCTTTCAGAAAAGACTGCATGTTGATTTTGAAAGATTTCCATTCCGAACGCTTTCTGTAATGCTTTCCGAATGCTTTCAGAACACGGCGAAGTGACCTTGAATGGACCAAACTCTATTTCGCACGCTTTTCGAAAGGATACTAAAAATGTTCGGATGGCATTCGTCATGTTCTAGGTCCATTCGGAAAGCATACGGAACCCAGCACCTCCGAATTTTCATTCCGAATGCACCAAGACCTAGACGCACGCTTCCCAAACGTTATCCGTACATGCTCCTAGAAAGCTTCCCGAATACTTCTAGAATGCCGTTCCGTATGCATCCGAACAGCCAGTATACTCAGGTTTTTGTCACTATGTTTTCAAAGTCGTCTGCTGCAGATTTGCTGTATGTGGGAAAGGGCTAAAGCCCCATTGTGCAGACACAAACTAAAATATTGACATCGATCATGATCTGATCAATCAGGTTCTTTCACATCTGAGGTATTGATCAACACTTCTGCCACAATGTTTTCAATTCCAATGGGACATGACAATAGACGTGACATGTATTACAAACCAAAAATTTTATTTATAGAAAATGACCTTGACTCAATGTGCATGGTTCTCAGGTTACACATTGTGAGGTGATGGATGACACTTCTTGCGAATAATTTAAAATTGAAAGAAAGAAGCCAAGACACAAATTATTGATACCTACCCACATATCCAAATCAAATAACCTAGGTTTTCCTATAGCAAACCTTGTTAAACATCTTAATATTACAGAATCAAAATATGTTCTTTAAACATGAATTGTAAAGCTTTCCTAATTGCAAAGTATCTTTTGACAAATAGGCTAAAGAGGAAATCTCTTTATATCATATCAAGTCTAATAACGGTAATTTCTGCTCAGTGAATCACTATGCCCATAATGAAAGGCATTCAATTTTCCACAACTAAAATTTTACATAAAAGAACCAATTCTTGAAATAGCTGATCAAGCATTAACATTATTAAGAGATAAAGCATGTGACCACTTTCCAATGGGTCCGCATAGCAGGGAGCCAATCAGTTCCCTATTAAGGAAATATTTAGGGGCCATCTGGATCCCAACACTAATAAATTTAGCCATCACTTAATGCCAATGGCTGCATCAACAATCAGGTTACAAAACTCATTGGTTTTTGATGAAAAGCATTGTGTAAAACCAAATATTTTATTCTGCAACTGTTTAACCCTTTCCCACATACGACATATCTGCAGCAGATGGCTTTGAAAACATCTAGAATTCTTTTAGAAAATCTCTGAAAATGAAGGTAAAATTACTGAAAAGAGTTGAAAATGTTGTGGCAAAAGGAGAAATTGCTCCTTTTGAGCAATTTCTACTTTTGTCACGATGTTTTCAAAAGTCGTCTGCTGCACACGTCAGAAAGCGTCTATATGTGGGAAAGGGTTAAACTTCTGCAAGAGTAAGACTAGCAAAGATTTCACTATCATATTTAAAAGACTTTGTTGCTTTTTTGACATATTAGGAATAAACAATTCAGGCTGTATTTTACTCTTTCCCACTAACAACACCCTGCAGTAAAGACAACTTCGAAAACATACGAGTAAAACTATGGAAAAGTAAGTGTCATTTTTTTAAGAGAGTTGATAACATAATGGCACAAGGATAAAAACGCCCATTATGATTCTCCACTAGCAATGATGTTTGCAAAAGTCATTTGCTGCAGATGCATCTGCATGTTGGAGAGAGTTGAACTGGTACGAATACAAACAGAGGACAGTTGCCAATCTTGGTTAGCCTTGTATTTCCTCCAGAAAAGGAGGCATATACAGCTCTTTTCCCCCCACAATATCTCTCTTATCATCAAACCAAACCCTATGATGTAGGTACTTAAAAGAATCATGTCAAAGAGACGATTCTTTTGAGTACCCACAGCATAGGTTTATAAGGTCAAATAAGGATTTTAGACATTTTAAACGCCCCTTTAATATCTAGAGCTCTGCATATATTTACCCTTTCCCTCATACGACAATTCTGCAGCAGACGACTTTGAACATATTTTGTCAAATAATGGAAAATCTCTACAATTGAATGGATAACCTATGACTAAAAATGGAAGACATTGTGACAAAAGGAGAAATTGCACGTTTTGTGCAATTTCTTCTTTTGTTACTATGTTTTCAAAAAGCTGTCTGCTGCAGAGGCGTCAGAAAGCGTCTATATGAGGTAAAGGGTTAAACTCACTGGCTGAAACTGCAACATAAAGCTTCATGTCTGAAACAGACAATATATTCACATCTTTACAACAGATTACCTTTGAAAATATTGTGGATCGAGAAGAGACTTTGGGAGACAAGAAATTTCTCCTATTTTCGCTCTGTGGCACAGGTATACTTAAAATGTTAACTGAATTATTTTTCAATGCAGGTGCCTCTTAAATTGTTATGTTAGGTCATCACGAAGTAAATTCTTTCTCATTTTTACACCTCTGCAGCAGATATCTTTTTGAAAACATTGTTGCAAAAGGAGCAATTTCTTCATTTGAATGAATGTCTTTAACTCTTTGCAATAATTAAACTTTCCCATACCGTATATACTCAGTTATAAGTCGCACTTTTTTACCTTCAAAATCGAAAGTGAAGTGGGGGGAGCGACTTATAAGAGGGTCAAGCAAAAATTCAGAAAAAATTACCCTCCAATTCACCGATCGTCAAAAACTGTGCAGGCCGGTCATTGATAAAAAGGGCGACTCAAATGATGATTTAACAGAATAAATCAAGTTTGATTGAAAGAAACATATCTTATAGAATTGATTTGTTTATAAAAACAAACACTAGAAAAAATATATAACTTATGAATGTACATTTAAAAAGTCATTTGTTCCAAGTTATTGTTTCGATTTCAGCTCGATTGGAAGCCATTTTGAATTTTGTGAAAATATAAATTGCGGAGCTCAAGTCCAGATGCTTAAATATACAGACCATAATACTGTTACTAGGTCGTATGTCACTTTTTATGTGATTGAAAAAATAATGTAATAAACCTTGATGTTTTCAACGTAGCCTTGTACATAATTGTTGCATGCGGGAAAGTGATAATTTGTCATTGTGTAGACACGTACACACGTAGCTGTCAAACTATCTTAATTAGAAAGTCCATGTTTGCAGAAGGTGATAAAAAGAAGCCATAATAATGGCCACGACAAGACCCATTTCACCGTGATTTTGGCCTGCATGGGTGATGGTACCAAATTAAACCATTAGAAAGCAAAAAACAAACACAGATCCAATTAAAGAGATAAAAAAGTCGGACCAAAATTGTCATAATTAATCCACAAACAATCCCAAGACTACACACGGGGTGATTTAACACGGTCAATAATTGACGTTAAAGTGTATTAAGTACAAACTGATAAACATGCAATTATCGGCTTTTACCACTGTGATACATCTGCAGTATTTGAGAGTCGTAACAAAGACAATAGCTGTAGCTAAAGTGTATTAAATACAAACTGCTAACAATGCAATTATCGGTTTTTACCCACTCTAATACGTACACGTCTGCAGAATTTGACCTCGGGTAATTTTACATGTAACACCTTTAGCTTGATGATAATTTAAACCTGTGTGGTTTACACGCGACAGTTGTGTTAGAATTATTTGACTGTTAGAATTGAGGTCGCTGAACCGTGGATTTTTATTAAAAAGGGTGAACAAACTCCACAAACGAAAGCTATATTATCAAACAAAGGGGAAATTAGCAATGTTTTCAAAAGTTTTCAGCTGCCTCAGAAACATCATGGGAAAAGGACGAATTTAATCTGAGTTAGCAGATTATCACTGTATGCGAATTAATTTCAGTTATGCAACGCCGATTTTTCCCTCCATCTACCCCTTCAGTTAACCCTTTCCCGCATCTCAATCTTCTCAATATGAAAAAGAAACAAAAGATAAAACAAAGGGTTAATCAAGACGAGTGTGTTTTCACATAACCTGGGGCCTTTTGTGACCGGACAAAACCGGTTTATGTATTCCCCAGTAAATCTCTTTAGATAAAACAAATTAAAACTAGTTGGACATCATTGTATGTTCAAATAATGTAAACAAAAAGCTGATGCTCGATCTTGATGACTTAAGGTTATATATCTCGCTTCTTATGATAGTAAAATCTATTTAGACTATAAATCAATGCTTACATAAAACTAATTGGACATTATATGAATGTTTTAAACAAAAAATCTGATGCTCGATCATGATGACTTGGGTTATATCTCGCTGCTTGTCATAGGGTTTTGACGTGAAAAAAATCAAAAATCTAACTGCGACTTATAAGAGGGTCAATCATCAAACCCTAGACTTTAGGCCTCGAAGTAGGGGGTGCGACTTATAGACGAGGGCGACTTATAACTGAGTATATACGGTAAGTTTGCCTGGATGTTTTCAACTTTGTCTGCTGCTGATTTGTTGTAGTGGGCTTGGATGTTTTCAACTTTGTCTGCTGCTGATTTGTTGTAGTGGGAAAGGGTTTAAGAAGCTCGAGTTCTTGATAATTAAAATCTAGACATTCCTCTCAAAGGATACAGTGACAGTTAATGAATGTCTGTTATTATGACTGTCTCCAACATTAACCCTTACCCTCAATACGACAATTCTGCAGCTGACGACTTTGAACATATTTTGTCAAAAAATGGAAAATATCTATAATTGAATGGATACGTAACCTATGACTAAAAGTGGAAAACATTGTAACTATGTTTTCAAAGAGCTGTCTGCTGCAGAGGCATCAGAAAGCGTCTATATGGGGGAAAACCTTTCTCACATATGACAATGACAAATCTCTATAAATGGAAGTATAAGTATTGAAGAGAGTTTTTAATGACTTATATTTCTGAAATGAAAATGACACCTCTGGTCATTATCTCGCTGATTTGGCATAATTTTACCCTTTCCCACATAGAACAAATCTGCAGCAGACGACATACCACAACATTTTTGAAAACTCCCTTTTAATGAAAGTACAATAATTGAATAGAGTTGAAAACATGGTGACAAAAGGAGAAATTGCTCGTTTTGAGCAATTTCTTCTTTAGTTGCCATGTTTTCAAAAAAGCTGTCTGCTGCAGAGGCGTCAGAAAGAGTCTATATGAGGGAAAGGGTTAAGGTTAAACTAGCATAAAACTAATGGGGCTTTACAACTAGTTGTTATTGTGTTTTTTTTTTTTTTTTATCGGTTGATATAAATAGGTCTATATAATATAACGACAAACATACAAGACAAATATAATGTACAAGACGTTCTTTGAGATGAATGGGTGCCAAAACACTTAAAAACATGTATGTGATCATCCTATGTGTTGTTTCTAAAGGTCAAATTACACAAAATACATTCACAGCTAAGCTGATCTAAATAGTCCTTAAAAATACTTTGTTTGCGTAGATATAATTGTACACCTTCACCAGAATGCATTGAAAATATGACATTGCATTTAAATTTTATTGTAAATATGTATAGGATGCAATGGAAATGTTTGATTTGATATTCTTAAAATATAGGACAATTTTGTTTATATATTGAGTGAGAACTAAAGGTCATAAACCTGTTGAACGGTTCTGCGGCTAACAGACAAACAGTGCAGATCCAAAAACGACTGCACGGATCCACAGACTGCTCTGGTTTCCATTGATGAAATATTAACCCTCTCCCTCATACAACAATTCTGCAGCAGACGACTTTGAACATATTTTGTCAAAAAACAGAAAATCTCTATAATTGAATGGATATATCCTATGACTAAAAGTGGAAAACATTGTGGCAAAAGGAGAAATTGCTTTTGTCACTATGTTTTCAAAAAGCTGTCTGCTGCAGATGCGTCAGAAAGCGTCTATATGAGGGAAACGGTTAAGGTTTAAGTTTTCAGAGATTACCATCCTTATTCCTTGTATGTTCACTTTGTAACAAGTGATGTACTGAATTGCAATGGAATAAAATAGCCTGTTGATTCCCTGCCACTTCAATGGAAATATTATCTTTCACAAATGAATACAGGCTCAACTAACCCTTTCTGACATACAGCAAATCTGCAGGAGACGACTTTGAAACCAACTTGGTAAAAATATTGAAAAGCTGTCTAAATATAGTTAAATAATTATAAAGGAAAAAAATACATTGTGGCGAAAGGATAAATTGCACATTTAATATGAGCCATTTATCCATTTACCACAATGTGTTCAAGAGTCGACTGCTGCAGAGGCATCAGAAAGCGTATGTATGTGGGAAAGAGAGTCTATAAGGTTGACAATTGACTAAAACAATGGCTGACAGCATTGTTATCAGGTCCAGTTTTAACACGCGGAGACAAGATAGCATCTCAAGTTCCTCATTAGGGACAGGCTGGCTGCTAATGAGGAGCCACTGGTTGGCTATATCAACAACATTCATCTTTTTCACAGATACTGGGGTTGCACTACTGACAATCCCTCTTCCTTTTAACCCTTTCCCTAATACAAGAAATCTGCAGCAGACGACATTGAAAAAATCTAGCTACAATTATGGAAAATCTCTATGAAAAGTGTATATATTTATTGATTAGAGTTCAAAACATCGCAGTAAGTGGGGAAATTTCTAATTTGTTAACGATTCCTTCAATTTTTCATAAGTGGTCGGTTGCAGATTTGTAAAAATTCATTAGCAATTGGAAAAAGGGTTTAAACTATTTTTTTTTTATTTAAAAAGAGATAAGTCTTTTAAATATCACATTCAGGAGCAAATGATTGATCGTTAGGTGTTTCACACAGCTTTAAACAATTTTTCAGTTATATCAGTACTACTGGTCAATTTATCCTGACTTCAGCCAGTAAGTCATAATGCTAACCCCGCAACCATGATCAACAAGGCAGGCTGCCATTACTACCCTTTTTGAAGTCTTTGGTTTGACCCGGACGGGGAACGAACTGCGGGAAATTGTTCATTGAGTCATTTTTTCCCCTAAAAATGAATTTATCTGATGCAAGATGTGTCAATTAATTCCTGTGTCAGGGAAAGGATTCATTTTTGTAACTTCTTCCATAATGTACAACAAATCTGCAGGAACAATTTAGACACAAACTATGGGATATCTCTATATGTCAATGAAACTATAGTAGTGAATAGAGTTAAATCATTCTCATCATGAATCTCAATATCTCTTCTTACAACAATGTTTTCAAAAGTTTCCTCAGAGTTACTGATGTGCAAAAGTCATCTGCTGTAAATGCATTTAAATTTGTCTGCAGGTAGGAAAGAGTTAACCCTTTCCAACATACAAACAATCTGCAGCAGATGACTTTGAAAACGTTCTAGGCAAAACTATGGAATCTCTCTATACATGAAAATGTAATTGCTGAAAGGAACTGAAAATATTGTGGCAAAAGGAGAAATTGCTCATTATGAGCAATTTCTTCTTTTGTCACAATATTTTAGAACGTAGTCTGATGCAGAATGTGTCTGCAGGTAGAAAAGAGTTTAAAGCTACATGACAGTAGTAAATCATAAATCGCACCTCCTGCACTCACTCATACACACACACTAACCACAGGATGCATGCGTTTCCCCTTTCATCTCTCTGGTATGTTGATATAAATAGAACGAAAATATTTTCCTAGATTATATATAAGGTGTCAAACACTGTTGCGACATCTGAGTAAACATTGAACTCAGCCTGATGCATTAGATAAGAAGTGCGTCTTTCAGTGCTGACTTAATCCTTTCCCACATATAGACGCTTTCGGACGCCTCTGAGCAGACGGCTTTTTGAAAACATCGTGACAAATGGAGAAATTTCTCAAAACAAGCAATTTCTCCTTTTGCCACAATTTTTTCAACTTTTTTCAGTAATTTTACCTACAATTTTGGAGATTTTCTATATTTTTAGTAGACATTCAGTCGTCTGCTGCAGATTTACTGTCTTTCAGTGCTGACGTAAATCCTGTCCATGCTATGATAATTTTAGCCAGCTGCTTTGAAATTTTCTGAAGAGAAACAAAAATAATCTCTACAACCCTTGAAGGCTTCCCTTCCATAGTGGGTTGTAAAAACTCAAAAGGGGGCCATTAGTCTTGTCAAAAATAAGTTGAATCTGCTTATAAAATGAGCATCTACTCTTGGAGCTGAACTTTGCATAATGTTTCCTTGAATTAGGGCCAATAGAATAAAAGTATCCCAAACAAGAATGAAAACAATATAATATAAAAGGGCCATTTCTCTATAAAAATTGTCAAATTTGATCAAGCTGGCTACATGCTTTATTGAACTTACTAATAAAGTGTCACTGAAAGTTGCCTAGAAAAGGCATGGACAATAATTCAATAAGTAAAATATCAAAAGCCCATTACAAACTCCATGCTTTTCTATCACTTGATTCCGGCCAAAAATTGTCTATATATATGGCATGGATAAGAATTCAATAAATTAAATATCAAATTAAATTTACTAATAAAATCACTGAATTCAAGCTGTAAGTAGTCAAGAAATGGCATGAACAAGAATTCATAAACCAAAATATCATCTCCTCTTGGCTTTGAAGCTTTTCGTAAAGTGTCATAGAATTCCAGCCATTCATTACTGAGAAATAAACTGGACCTGCAAAATGGGGCTGACAGCCAGCCAGCCAGCCAGCCAAAAAGACACAAATTCAACCACAGACAACATGTTGAAACTCCCTTGAAATGTTTTTAACTTTAACCCTTTCCCTCATACGACAATTCTGCAGCAGACGACTTGGAACGTATTTTGTCAAAACAAAGAAAATCTCCATAATTGAATGTGTTGACGAAAAGTGGAAAACATTGTGGCAAAAGGAGAAATTGCACGTTTTGTGCAATTTCTTCTTTTATCACTATGTTTTCAGAAAGCTGTCTGCTGCAGAGGCGTAAGAAATCGTCTATATGAGGGAAAGGGTTGACCGTTTTTAAGGTGCACTGTTGTTTACCTAGCACTTATTAGCCCACATCATAAACACACACAAAGTGTGAAAATACTTAGATGGTGGATGTATTTATCAGAAGAAGAAGAACTTTTTGGGAAGAATGATAAAATAAGGAGTGAATTTAAGAGTTTTGTTTGACCCAGAATCCAGTACAGGAAAGCATCGCAATTTTTACAAGCAATTAAGATACTAATCCAGTGTAATTTGTAATTATCAAACAAACAAATCAGCCGTAGGGGCTTTCAATTAAACTCACTAAATGAATATTCTTTGATGTCAAAAACACAAACTATATCATTGTGAAAAGGCAACTGATAAATAATTGCTTTTTCTCATTTTTCTTCTTTGTACATTATATCATATAATTCTATTTTAAACCCTTATTCCACTAAATTCCTGAGAATTATATCCAAAAGTAATCCCTTCCCACATGTAGATGCATTTCAACATGGTTGCAGCAGACGAATTTCAAAAACAATTGTCACAATGACTAATTTCTCCTTCTGCAACAATGTTTTCAACTCTTTTTCTATAATTAAAAACCTTTATTTCTAAAGATTTACCAGATATTCCCAAACATGTATCAAAGTAGTCAGGTACATATTTGGCATATGTGGGAAAGAATTAACTTATAAAAGGCTCTCACATATTTAAGGAGTAGTGTTTTGGCAAGATATTTAAGTGGAACAATGTATATCAAGATTAGCCTGCATGATTATTGTCGTCATTGGCAGACCCTTTATATCATGCAGACGCAGTTAAAACATCTGCAGCAAATTATCTTTGAAAACATTGTGGCAAATGATGAAATTGATCTCCATTTGTCACGATGTTTCAAATTCTTTTCATAGCAACTTTACTTATTTGTAACTCGATATTTTCAAAGTTGTCGACTGCTTTGGATTTGATGGAAATGGTCACTGAAAACAAGGTCCCATGATGGCCTATATATCTCTTTATAAAAACAGGTGACCCCTGGGGTTGGGCTAATTTTGACCCCAGAGGCATAATTTGAATAATCTGAGTAGATGACAAATAGATAATACTAAACACCAAATATCTAAACTCTAGGCCTTTCGGTTTCAGAAAAGACGATTTTCAAAGTTTGTATACCTTTATATCGCTATGTAAAACAGTTGACCCTGGGGCAGGCCGGACTTTGACCCCAGGGGTATAATTTGAACAATCTTTGTAGAGGACCACTAGACAATGCTATACACTCAATATCAAAGCTCTAGGCCTTTCACTTTCAAACGAAGATTTCTCACATCCAAACTTGAAAAGATATACAAGACATATTTTAATAACATCATTGCAACAGAAGACGTTGCTCATGATGTTCAATTTCCCCTTTCGCAAAAATGTTTTCAACTCTATTAAGTTATGTTATTCAATTCCTAGAGATCTTCCATATTTCAGAGTAGAAGATTAAACACCATTGCTGCAGATTTGTTACATTTGGGAAAGAGGTTAATCGGGGAAATTTACTTGTTATCTGTTGCTTCTCCTTTTCTCACATTGTCAAAAATTGTATGCTGTGGCTTCTTTAAACATGACAATGTCTATGATTTCACATTATAGTATCATTAATTTCTCCTTACCATTTCATAAATTTCTGTTATAATATTTCAGTTAATTATACAATCAAAGAGCCATAACTCAAATTGACTTAAACTCTTTAGTGCTTATAGTTAAAATCTTACATGTGTTAACCCCTTTTCACCTCCGGACATATTTTGACACATCTGCAGCTTATTTGAAAACATTATGGCAAAAGGAGTAATTGGTGATGTTTTACATACATAGTATTTCCTTTTTTTTTTAGTTGTCTAGAAAATTATAAAGTCATCTGCTTGCAAATTTGTTGTATGTTGGAAACTTTTGAAAAACTTGATCTTTTGATAAATTTGGGTTTCACGCCGTTTTCAACATTATTTCAGTTACATCACAGCAACTGTCCACTTATTCATGATCTCTGGCTAAACAAACCAGTACTAGGCTAGGAAATATGCCTTGCCCATGGGCACTCCATCATGACCGCCGTGCCGCACCCTGGGAACTTTTTAGTTTGTATGTGTTACTAACAACATAGAAAAACTAGCTATACTCCATTTGGTGATCAAGAATGCGTCCAAATAGAAAACCTCAGAAGATGATCAAGAGAGAAAAACCTGTAAAACTGAAAGAGCAATCAGGTGATCGAGATTTGGCTTAACCCTTTCCCTCATACGACAATTCTGCAGCAGATGACTTTGAACATATTTGTCAAACAAGAGGGCCATGATGGCCCTGGATCGCTCACCTTAATTATACAATGTACTACAATGCAAAATACATCAGGACAATTATTCTGAATGCAACCTCCACAGTGTTAACAAGATTTTCCTTCATTTGGCCTAGTGATCTATATTTTTTTACCTGATATGACCCATATTCCAACATGGACTAGATATTATCAAGACAACATTCTGACAAATTTTCAACTTGCTCAAAGTAAAAATGCGGCCTCCGGAGTTTGAACAATATTTTCCTTTATTGACCTTGTTTCTGACCCTACATGATCCATATTCGATCTTGGCTTAGATATCATTTAGATAAACATTCTCATAAAATGTCAAGCTGCTGTAGCAAAAAATGCGTCTTCTACAGAGTTAACAAGATGTTCCTTCAATTTAGCCTAGTGACCTAGTTTCTGACCCAATATGACCCATATTCGAACTTTACCTAGATATCTTTAAGACAAACATTCTGACAAAATTTCTAGTGTTAACAAGATTTTCCTTCAATTTGACCTAGTGACCTATTTTTTGACCCAACATGACCCTTGATCGAACTTGACTTACATATCATCAAGAAAAACATTCTGATAAAGTTTCATCATGCTAAAGTTAAAAATGCAGTATCCAGAGTGTTAACAAGATTACCTTTCAATTTGGCCTAGTGACCTAGTTTTTAACCCAGCATATTCGAACTTGGCCTAGATATCATTTAGACAAACAGTCTGACCAAATTTCAAGCTGCTTAAGCAAAAAATGCGGCATCCAAAGTGTTAACAAGGTTTTCCTTCAATTTGGCCTAGTGACCTAGTTTTTGACCCTGCATGACCCATATTCAAACTTGACCTAGATATCATTTAGCTCAACATTCTGACCAAATTTCAAGCTGCTGAAGCAAAACATGCGGCTTCTACAGAGTTAACAAGATTTTCCTTCAATTTGGCCTAGTGACCTAGTTTCTGACCCAATATGACCCATATTTAAACTTGACCTAGATATCTTTAAGACAAACATTCTGACAATATTTCAACATGCTCAAGTTGAAAATGTGGCCTCTACAGTGTTAACAAGATTACCCTTCACTTTGGCCTAGTGACCTAGTTTCTGACCCGATATGACCCATATTCGAACTTTACCTAGATATTTTTAAGACAAACATTCTGACAAAATTTCAAACTGCTGAAGCAAAAATTGCGGCCTCTAGAGTGTTAACAAGATTTTCCTTCAATTTGACCTAGTGACCTATTTTTTGACCCGACATGACCCATGTTCGAACTTGACCTACATATCATCAAGACAAACATTCTGATAAAGTTTCAACATGCTCAAGTTGAAAATGTGGCCTCCAGAGTGTTAACAAGATTTCGCTTCAATTTGACCTAGTGACCTCGATTTTGACCTCATATGGCCCAGTTTCGAACTTGTCCAAGATTTGATGGAGATGAATGTTCTGATACACTTTCATGAAGATTGGATGTAAAATGTAGCCTGTAGAGTGTTAACAAGCTGAAATGTTGACGACGCACGACGGACGACGGACGACGGACGACGGACGGACGGACGCCGGACAAAATGTGATCACAATAGCTCACCTTGCACTTCGTGCATAGGTGAGCTAAAAATAGAAAATCTCTATAATTGAATGGATAACCTATGACTAAAAGTGGAAAACATTGTGTCAAAAGAAGAAATTGCAAGTTTTGTGTAATTTCTTCTTTTGTCACTATGTTTTCAAAAAGCCGTCTGCTGCAGAAGCGTCAGAAAGTTATTAATATATAAATTATTAATAATTTCACTTTTCAGTACAATAAACATCTAAATATGGATAGTTTATGCTTCATTTTTACTGCGTAGACATTACCCAGTAAGCCAAATTTTGTACATTTTCAGGACTTTCAAATGACTTCCAAAATAGTTTTGAACTATTTATTAATTACTTTTTTGTCACTATTAACACCATTTGCAGCAGTTTCAATATTTCAAAATTTTAATCTCCATTTGGATTTCAGCACCTAACACTAAATTGATATACTCCTGTACTGGTTAAGTATCTGCGAAGTTGACATCAGGAGTGTTTAAAAAAAAAAAAAAAGTTCATAGTTTAAATAAGTTATAAGAACTTCATATTTTAATTAAAAATAGATAAGTTTAACCCTACCCATCTGCAGCAGATATGACTTTAGAAAACATTGGAGCGAAATTGCTTATAATGAGCAATTAATTTCTCCCCTTGCCACAGTGTTTTCAACTCTTTTTATCTTATTAATCTTTCAATTAAAGAGATTTTCATTTTGTGTCTAGATGTTTTTTTTTAAGTTGTCTCATGCATATTTGTTAACTTGTATGTGGAAAGCTTAACCCTTTTCCTCATACGGCAATTCTGCAGCAGACGACTTTGAACGTATTTTGTCAAAAAATAGAAAATCTCCATAATTGAATGGATAACCTATGACAAAAAGTGGAAAACATTGTGGCAAAAGGAGAAATTGCACGTTTTGTGCAATTTCTTCTTTTGTCACTATGTTTTCAAAAAGGCGTCTGCTGCAGAGGCGTCAGAAAGCGTCTATATGAGGGGAAGGGTTAAACAGTTTTATCAGGATAGATGTTATCACATCAAAAGTAAAAGGAAACAAGGCTAGGAATAACATATGCTGGTATTAAATGGAAATTGCTTGAAAATCCACATGCTTTAACTTCTCATTAATTCTGTCTTGAATTATATCTCGCCAAAAACGCTATGCAAATTGTGAAGGCTTTAGATAACGAGGATTTAAATTACATTCATCATTCAGAAAAAATAAAAATAATTAATTTGTCAAAAAGGATAGGACGGAATTAAAACTTTCATCTCAGTTTCCAGGGAAAGAATACAGCAGAAGGTCCAAACAGTTTCCGATTGTTTTCCTTAATGATAAAATTTAGACTTTTAGGTAAAGGGTGTTTCATATTAAAAAAACCTTCATCAACCCTTGAACTCTATGTTATTGGTACTCAAAAGGTTCTTGTCACAGTGACTTTTGTCAAACATCAGATAGAATGTTGGCCAAGCTGGGGTTCGAACTCACAACCCTGTTTACAGCCCATGCCACTACCGACTGAGCTACCAGGACTCGGCTCTAAGATGAGCAATTCACGAAACTGTCATGAAGAGTATAAGTGATCAAGTGTAGGTTAATTGTTAATTGCCCCTAAGTATAACACTAAGAGGGGAAATTATCAATTCTTCACTTAACCCTTTCCCACATACAACATTTCTGAAGCAGACGACTTTGAAAACATCTAGGCAGAAACACTGAAAAGTCTATAAACATAGGTATAACTAGAATTGTCACAAAAACAGATGTCCCCCCCTCAAATATCTGTCAAAATCTCTCAAAACATTCCAACCTATAAAGCAGACAAATATTTGGCCAAGTCAGACAGTATTCAACTTTTAATTACTAATTTTATCTTGACCTTGTACAAAGTGGACATGATAGCAAATGGTTTACAATAACACATCTTTTTACTGCAGCTGCAACATTCAAGACTGAAGAATTCCTCAAAACAGTTAACAACTGTTGCTAAACATAAGCAATGGCAAATAAAAACTAAAAATGTTGCTTCTGACCTTCAAGCGTGACCTTGACCCGGGATGGTTGAGACATGGGTTCTGCACATCGCCTTGATGATGTGAACATGTGACCCAAGTTTCATGAAAATCCTTCAAGCCGTCTTGGAGATATTGAGCGGACACGAAATAAAGCCTCAAACCTTTGACCTTCAAGCGCGACCTTGACCTTGAACCGGTATGGTTGAGACATGTGTTCTGCACATCGCCTTGATGAGGTGAACATGTGACCCAAAGTTCATGAAAATCCTTCAAGCCATCTTGGAGATATGGAGCGGACAGGATTTGGGACAGACAGACAGACATCCAGGACAAAAACAATATATCTCCCCTGTATGTATACACAGGGAGACATAATTACTGAAAAGAGTTGAAAACATAGTGGCAAAAGCAGAAATTGCTTGTTTTGAGCAATTTCTACTTTTGTCACAATGTTTTCAAAAGTTGTCGCTCCAGAGGCGTCGGAAAGCATTGATATGTGGAAAAGGGTTAAGGGGCCATGGTAATTAATGATATTAAGGGCAATAGTCCTAGCCCTTTCCCACATATAACAAATATACAGCAGAATTTTTTTAAACCATCTAGATACAAATTTAGATAATCTCAATAAATGAAAGTATATTAATTGATTAGAGTTGAAAACATTGTGGCAAATTGAGAAATTGCTTGTTTTAAGTAATTTCTCCTTTTGGAGTGTTTTCAAAGGCTGGCTGCTGCAGATGCATCAAAGTGCGTCTATAAGTTGGAAATGGCTAGGAGGCAAATATCCTGAGGGAATTTATCCGTACTCTCGGTGATCCTTCAACTATCATATCAAAAGGATTTATTTTTTTGCAGCAGATAAGTTTTAAAATCAAATCAGGCAATGGAGAAATTGGTCATAATGAGCAACTATGCATTTTGCCAATGTTGTCATCTCTATTCTATGATCATTGTTTGAAATATTTCAATATTTTAACCCTTTCCAACTTACAGACGCGTTATGACGCATCTGCAGCAGACGCGTTATGACGCATCTGCAGCAGACGACTCTAGAAAACTTTGTGAAAAAAGGAGAAATTGCTCAAAACAAGCAATTTGTCCTTTTGCCACCATATTTTCAACTCTATTCAATAAGTTTACATCAACTGATAGAGGTTTTCCTCATTACTGCTCAAATGTTTTCAAAGTCGTCTGCTGCAGATTTGTTGAAAGTGGGTTAAATAATAGAACTGTCTGCTGCAGATTTGTTGTATGTGGTATGTTGTAAAGGATAAAATGCTACAGAGCTAGATAGATAAGGAGCATTTTCCTTATTTTATCCGCTAACCCTATGTTGTGGGTACTCAAAGTAATCGTCTCATTGAGGTATAACATAGGGTTTGGTTGGATAATAAGTTAGATATTCATGGGAAAAGAGCTGTAAACCCCTCCTTATCTGGACATCTGATGCTATATGCCATTCTGGGCATCAAAGAGAATGCCATCAGACTATTCCCTAATATGATTAACAGTTCTCTACAGAAAATGGCTATGAAGCAATAACAAATCGAAGAACAACAAATATCAGCATGTTAGAAGAAATCTAAAGATAAAAGAAAATTAGAGGTATCGAAAGGCATGAGGAATAGGATTCATTCTAATGTAGGAAAGACAAAGAGGAATACACAGTCCAACCTGTGTTTAAAGACCAAACATGGGAAGAGAACAATCTGGTCTTTGTTAACAGGTGGTCTTTAATTGCAGAAAATGAGTAATTGGGAAATTAAAAGTTTGGATGCTATAGACAGGGAAATGCTATACAAATGTGGTATTTAGCACAGGTTTGACTATAGTTAAAACTCCATCCAAGCCCTGACTGTTTGCATACATACCAATAGCCCTTCTGCAAAGTATTCTCTATGCATTGATTTCCCCATATGCTGATGCATTTTCAGCAGACAATTACTGAAAACATTATGGCAAAAGGAGATATTGCTTATAGTACGGAATTTCGGCTCTTGTCAAAAGGTTCTCAACTTTTTGTTAATAATAAAACTTTCAACTTGAAAGATTTTCCATATTTTCCCCCCAAGATGTTTTCAAAGTTATCTGCTGCAGATTTGTTGTATGTTGGAAAGGCTTTAATGCCTTCAAAGTGGTGCAGTTTGTTACACAAGCTATTTGGGGGAAACAAATGCATATTGGCTGCATTTTTATACCCACAGCATAGGGTTTGGTTGGATAATAAGAGAGATATTGTGAGGAAAAGAGCTGTAAACCCCTCCTTATCTGGACCTCTGATGCTATATGCCATTCTTGGTGTCCAAGAGAATGCCATCAGACTAGTAATATGATTTACAGTTCTCTACAGAAAAATGGCTATGAAGCAATAACAAATCAGAGAACAACAAATATCAGCATGTTAGAAGAAAATTTTAAGATAAAAAAGAATATTAATGAATGCCATATATCAGTATTGGATTTCAAATATTATGTAACAGCTTAAAGGGGAAGCCTTATTATGATTTCTCTTGATCAACCCTCTCCAACTTGCAAACAAGTTTGGATACATCTGCAGCAGATAACTTTTGAAAACATTGAGGCAACAGTTGAAATTGTTTGTGATAAGCAATTTCCCCTTTCGTTCACCCTTCTTATAATTTTTTTTTAACTAATTATAACTTCATTCATACAATGAGCCTTTTTTTATCTTTTTTAAATAATTATAATTTCATTCATACTCCTGCAGTTGCTGCCTGTTTTTCTTTCCCTGTGGCATTTGGCACCCAATGTTGGGCAAACACTGTTGGTCAGTCTAAACATCAGTTATGTACAATTGGCAGATTGTGTGTTAGAAGCCTAGTTAGGTTAGTTTGTACAGCCTAAGCCCAGAAAACGAGGATGCCTGGTTTGAGCCCCAAACTGACTGCATGATTTTCCATACAGTGTCACTGTTCGAATGAAACTCAGAGGGGGGGGGGGGGGAAGAGAGAGAGAGAGAGAGAGTGAGAGAGAGACAGAGAGACAGAGAGACAGAGAGACAGACAGAGACAGAGACGGAGACAGAGACAGAATTGTGTAATCAGAAAAAAAAAAATCAGAAGAAAACTGGCGCGTACAAAAACATGATGGACAAACAAACATTTCACTCCTTTTCATACAAGTCACCGGCTTTGACGTCCAAGATGCATGAGGAAGAGGATTCATTCTAATGTAGAAAAGACACATCTAGTTAAAACTCCATCCAAGCCTTGACTGTTTGCAAATATACCAAATAAGCCTTCTTCAAAATATTCTCTAGGCATTGATTTTCCCATGTGCCAATGCATTTTGATTTGATGCATCTACAGCAGACAATTCCTGAAAACATTATGGCAAAAGGAGACTTTGCTTAAAGTTAACAATTTTGGCTCTTGTCAAAAGGTTTTCAACTTTTTGTTAATAAAAAAACTTTCACCTTAATAAATAGATTTTCGAGATTTTCCCCTAGATGTTTTCAAAGTTATCTGCTGCAGAATTGTTGTATGTGGGAAAAGCTTTAATGCCTTCACAGCAGTGTGGTTCGTTACACAGGCTATTTGAGGGAAACAGAATGATGCATGTTAGCGGCATTTTTATAGATTGAAAAACAAAGCCTTCTCAGGCTCCCAATTAATTATAGTGAAAAACATGATTTTTAATGCTTTCCTATCAGCAGGCGCATACAGACTAATCTGCAGCAGACGACTTTTGAAAACATTGTGGAATAAAGGAGAAATTGGTCATGACAAACAATCTTTTGTATTGCCACAATGTCTTTAACTTTATAACAAAATTGTACTTTCATTTATTGTAGTTTTCAATATCTTTACCCACATGTTTTCAAAGTCCTCTTTTGCAGATTCGTTGTAAGTTGGAAAGGGTTAAAGTTGGGTTTAGTTTTAATTGGTAGAAATGCATGCACCAGACTACATTCCAAACAGCTTGAGCCATTTACATCTTGCTGTGTGCAGTCTGAAACTGCTATTCTTCAACCCTTTCCCACATACAACAAGTCTGCAGCAGACAACTTTGAAAATCTCTATCATTGTCGGTATAAATACTGAAAAATGAAAACATTGTGACAAAAGGAGAAATCGCTTGTTTTGAGTAATTTCTCCTTGTCACGATGTTTTCAAAAGTCATCTGTAGTCAGACTTTCCTACTGGCAGACGGCTTTTGACACATCTGCAGAAGATGACTTTTAGAAACATTAAAATAACTTTATTTAACCCTTTCCCTCATATAGACGCTTGCTGACGCCTCTGCAGCAGACGGCTTTATGAAAACATAGTGACAAAAGGAGAAATTGCACAAAACGTGCAATTTCACCTTTTTCCACAATGTTCTCCACTTTTTGTCATAGGTTATCCATTAAATTATGGAGATTTTCTATGTTTTGACAAAATACGTTCAAAGTCGTCTGCTGCATAATTGTCGTATGAGGGAAAAGGTTAAAAGTTTTGCTTGACCCTAGGATTATTACACATGATATTTATATAAATGTTAAATATTTTTGCATACATATTTTAAAGACATCTGCTGAAGATTTGTTGTATGTGGGAAATGGTTAACAAGTCATATAAAGTATCAGATATTTAAGACATAATCACAAGAGCCCAAATTTTGCAACACAAGAGCAAGCCATGACTTAATACACACTGCAAGACCTTAGGACTGTTGTCCTAACCATGCAAGCAATACTAACACTGACCAACTGTCAACTGACCATATGCCTTAGGGAGAGGACCCCCTTATCTCTTGCTTTTATGGTTAGTATTCTATTGACAGTGCTAACCGAGCTGCTCACAAGTACAATTTCTTAAATTGTTCAAACCATGACATTGTACCATTTTGTAACAAACGCCTCTTTTTGAGTGGAGCACTGTGAAAACCAACCTTAGGGCATTTGCAAACAGTGTAGACCTAG
Source organism: Serripes groenlandicus (assembly GCA_031761405.1). Lineage (NCBI taxonomy): Eukaryota > Metazoa > Mollusca > Bivalvia > Cardiida > Cardiidae > Serripes > Serripes groenlandicus. The sequence continues at coordinate 36,792,912 of JASEVX010000007.1, forward strand.
ATCAACCTTCATGTTCTTGCAGTTTAATCTGCACTGTTTGCCAATTAGTTACAGAGTGTTTCAATAAACTTATGATAAACATCGTCCACCTAGATATCATAGCTTTTGTTCAATTGTAAATATAAAGCTTGTTTTCACAGAGCACCACTCTTTTCCTTTTCAAACTTTACATTTTCACTGAAAAACTACATTTTAATTAACCCTTTCTCACATCCAACAATTCTGCAGCAGACATCTTTGTAAACATTCCCAAATATTTTTGGAAACTCCCTTTAAACGAAAGAACAATAATTGAATTGAGTTGAAAACATGGTGACAGAAGGAGAAATTGCTTGTTTTGAGCAATTTTTACTTTTGTCTCCATGTTTTCAAAAAGCTGTCTGCTGCAGAGGCATCAGAAAGTGTCTATATGAGGGAAAGGGTAAACAGACTTTTAGAAAACATGGAAGTTTTCAAAAATCAAAACGATTAACAATTAAACAATACATTTTCAACAATAAATTCTCCCTTTGATCAGACATAAAGAGGACCCTCGTTTGCAACAAGTATTAAATACAAAATCATTTCAAAATAGGGAAGGTAGCTTTAACCCTTTCCCACCTGTAGATGCAACTGCAGTGCACAACTTTTGAAAACATTGTGACAAAAGAAGAATTTGCTGTTTGATAAGGAGCAACTTCTCCTTTTGCCATTTCGTTTTCAACTCTATTCAATGAATAATCATACTTTTCATCTATAAAGATAACTATATTTTTTTACCAATATCATTTCAAATTCGTCTACTGCAGATTTGTTGTTTCCAGGAAAGTGTTCAGAAAAACCAAACACTGCTGATTTCGAGTTTCCTTTCCAAATGATCAATTATAACCTTGAAGGAACTGCAAAGAAGGTCAAGACAGAAATATTCAAGATAAATGATTTCAAAATATGACAGGACAGTTTCTTTGAAGAATCTTTTAAGATAGGAACTATTGGTATAACAATTCCACCCCATGTAGGTCACATATTTTGGCAAATGAACTTGGGCTATAATACTTGGTTTTAATGGTTTTTACACTGCTTCCAACCGTGTTTCAGTCCTATCATGGCCCTTCCTGGGTACATTACTAGTACTGCCAGTACATGCAAGCTTATTCTCACTCAACTGCTTCAGACAAAATGCTATCCCTGAATGCCAAGAAGGAAAGCCACTTAGGCACTACTACCATTTCTAAAGTATTGTAAGAAAAATATAAATTGTATACCTGTTTAATTGGTGTTACTACTTTCAGATTTATTAGTTTTGAAAACTGCAAAGGAAACAATTAAAGTACCATCCTGAAACAGATTTGTAAACATAGTGGCGGATAAGAAACTGCTTGTAAGCAAAAAGTAAATGCAAATCGAGTCTTAACATCTGACCTTGACCTTTGATAAATCAAGACATAGTGTAAGCTGCATTTGTAACATTGATCATTTTCATTGCTGTCTTCTTATGTTGCAGTACTGGAAGTACTTTGATTTGTGTTGATGTACCAGAAGTACTTTGATTTGTGTATCAATTGATGCAAATTGACTACAAACATTTCCGTGCTTTTACATGTTACAAATTCTAAGTCACGTTTGTGTTAGTTGTTCTAAAATCCCCCTTTAAAGTAATCTAAGAACATAACAATGATGATGTACTGCGAGTTTGTTAATTTTATTAAGGTTTTACACCATTTTCAACATCATTTCATTGAAATCATGGCGACCTTTAACTTATTCATAATCCCTGTGTTAACAAACCAATACTATGCTAGGAAATGTGCAATCCCCAAGGGCATTCCACCATAAATGTTGTGCCGCAACACCCGGTTTCAAACATTAACAACTCGGCCAAGGCGAATTCCTTGAACTTTCGGGATAAGTTCTTAAAATATAATAGGAACTTGGGCGCAATAGCTCAAATTGGTAACAATGTATACTGTCCATCCAGTGGTTGTGGGTTTAATGCCAGCTTGGCAAGCAACCTTCCAAATGACTAACAAGAGTCATTGCAACCTGAGCACCGTTAGTCTTCCACCAGTTGGCTAACAGTATGTGGAAAGGTAGCCAGTTGTCCGGAATAATTTTTGCAAGAAAGAAGGAAATCATTGGACAGGATGTGAACTTCCATCTGCAACATGACCGACATATACTGTTGAAAAAGGTGTAGCCAGTCAATCAACAACTGAAACTGGAATGGGAGACACACAATTCAATCAAATCAAAACATGGTTTATTATTTTAGATGAGTCAGTAAGCTTTAACCCTTTCCCACATACAACAAATTTGCAGAAGACGATATTGAATTCATCTGGTGATAATTATGGAAAACCATTATGAGCAATTTCTCTATTTGCCACTATATTTTCAAAAGTCATCAGCTGCAGAGACTTCAGAAAGCGTCTATATGTGGAAAAGGGTTAAAACATTTTTTTTAACAAAAACAATAACAATTTTAATCATTTGTTTTAATCAAAAATAACCCTGCCATAAACAGACCAGAGGCTAAACTTTGAAGTAAATATTTAATGGTAGTGATTCTACGGTTTCCCACAATGCTCCTGCCAGAATCCTAATGTCCATTAGCAAACATTTATCCAGCATAATAATGCCTATCATTAAGCAATGGAGTATCCTTTAACATGCAAAACAATTCAATTTTCTGCCCATGTTGAAAGCTAAACCCTTTCCCACATTCAACAAATCTGTAACGGCCAACTTTGAAAACATCTCTGCAGAAATACGGAAAATCTCTATAAATGATTGCATTAAAATTGTTGAATAAAATTGATAACATTGAGGCAAAAAATAGAAATTGTTCATTATTGGCATTTTTTTCTTAATTTGCCGCAAATGTATTAAAATCTGTCTGCTATAGATACGTCTGTACGTGGGAAAGGGTCAAGTAGCATCTATATTATATTGGAGTAAGCAGAGGACTAATAATAATGGCCATATGTTATTACATCTCCATGGTTTTAGTATTTTCGTAATATCGTGATAGATGTATTTTGAAGAGACAATCTCTATGTTTGCAAATCATCCCGTTGAAATCAAATTATACGGGTTGTTCTACCATGGAGTCTATATAATCAATATTTTTTGGATAATTTACAGGGTCTTTAACCCTTACACACATACAATTAATCTGCAGCAGACAATTTTGAAAATTTCTCAGTCAAAACTATGGATCTTTTGTATGAATGAAAGGATCATTTTTGTTAAAAGTTGAAAACATTGTGGCAAAGGCGGAAATTGTTCATTATTCAAAGTGCGTCTGCTGGTAGGAAAGGGGTTATTGTTGAAAATTGAAAAGCAAGAATTATAGAAAACTGCCAGAATGGATTGTAATTATTAAAGGGCCATAACTAGATCAAACAAGAGCTGTTGCAATAGAGCATAGCTCTTAATTATGTTATTGATCCTATCATTTTCTCCTTTGTATCATCTTCTGTCATACATTCATGAAAATACATTGTATATAGAGGATATTTCATGAGTGTTTATTTATTAAAAGTGATAATAAATAAACACGAATGAGATATTTTTTTTTATCACAAATAGTGATATATGAGGCGTATTTCGAAAAAATGTACTTAACGTTTTCTATATTTTTACATGAAATTTACCGGTTTGGGCGCCAAAGTGATTAACATTATGATGTCAAACTGCTGACGTGACATCCTTTTATATAGTTTGATTTACGCGCTGAAACAAAGACTTCAGCATTAGACTGGAAACCAAACTAGTAATGTCATATGAATTTTTTGTATTGTCATATGATTTTTATGTAATGGCATTTTGACACTCCAAGAGAGGATTTATGTGATAAATATATTTACACTATTTCATCTCTCAACAAGAGTGCCAGTGCCGCCACAAAATATAAAGATCAAGATTGGTCCTTTTAATTATTGCTTTTAACATGTATCACAAGACTACCAATGGAATCTCTATCAAAATGGCCGAACCGAAAAATGGTAATTTCATGAAATAAAATAACAAAACTACCATTATGGTAAAACAATCATTTAATAAAAAAGAAACAGCAAACAAAGTATTGGACTGGATTGTTGGAGCTTAATGTCCCATTCAACAAATTATTTCAGTCAGGAAGAAAATAGGATACATATAAACAGAGATAGAACCCTATAGAGGCTTCCGATATGAAAGTAGGTCAAATGGCAGTGTCGATATGTATCCTTTTTTCCTTCTGAGCATAAGTAACTCTTGCAAAAATCACTCTACCGGATAATCCCTGCTTTATGCACTTCTACCTGTTTGGAAACTTGAGTTGCGTTCTCAAGTGAATATGCTATAGAGACCAAGTTTCGAAAGGTATAACTATTGCAAAAATAGCTGAACCGGAAAATCGCCGCTTCATGCACATCTACCCATTATAGTAATGATATTGACCAAGTTTTGAAAAGATTCAGTCAGAAACGTAGGAGGAGTTGCGTTCACAAGCAGCAATATCAATCAGCTACAGAGACTAAGTTACAAGGGACATAAATCTTGCAAAAATCAATGAACCGGAAAATCGCCGCTTCATGCACATCTACCCATTATAGTCATGACATTGACCAAGTTTTGAAAAGATTCGGTCAGAAACATAGGAGGAGTTGCGTTCACAAGGCTGCAATATCAATCAGCTACAGAGACTAAGTTACAAGGGACATAAATCTTGCAAAAATCAATGAACCGGAAAATCGCCGCTTCATGCACATCTACCCATTATAGTCATGACATTGACCAAGTTTTGAAAAGATTCGGTCAGAAACATAGGAGGAGTTGCGTTCACAAGGCTGCAATATCAATCAGCTACAGAGACTAAGTTACAATGGACATAAATCTTGCAAATATCAATGAACCGGAAAATCTCCGCTTCATGCACATCTACCCATTATAGTCATGACATTGACCAAGTTTTGAAAAGATTCAGTCAGAAACATAGGAGGAGATGCGTTCACAAAGCTGCAATATCAATCAGCTACATAGACTAAGTTACAAGGGACATAAATCTTGCAAATATCAATGAACCGGAAAAACGCCGCTTCATGCACATTTACACATTATAGTTATGACATTGACCAAGTTTTGAAAAGATACGGTCAGAAACGTAGGAGGAGTTGCGTTCACAAGAAATGGACGTACGGACGGACAGACGGAGAAGATGACGCCAATATACCACCGCCTCCGGCGGCGTATAAAAATGGCACCTTTGATGGGACAAATACTGCTTTAGAATAAATCACCTCAATTGTTTCATAAAAGGTATCTTTTTAATACTTTACCACTTGCAGACGGATTCTAACAGTCATCTGCAATAGACAACTTTTGAAAACATTGTGGCAACGGGCAAATAATAAGCATGTTCTCCATTGGCGACAATATTTTCAACTTTTTTCAATATTTGAGGTTCAATTTTGAGAGCTATTCCATATTTTTGCCTACATGTTTTGAAGATCATCTCGAGGGAAACGGTTGTAACTAAAATTGGTAATTTTTTACCAAGGTTAATCACCTCGCCATACAGTCTTTATAAGCGTTAAATCATTTTTTCTTGGTAAACAATGGAACTTTAGGTGCCATTGCTCGTTCTGAGCAATGGCACCTAAATTTGCATTGTTTACAAAAGGGTTGAAATTGCCCCTAAACCAGGGTTTTCAAAATAGGTTTTAAGATACAACTGTTTCAGGCCAAGCCCTCGCAGATTCTGCTCCATATTTATTGTATGTGGGAAAGTCTGATACAAATTAATCTCTTCATGGCAGTACCTCTCTAGGGTACACCATTTATCTGCTTCAACTAAATGCTCATAGCTTTGAAGAGGTTGCATGGAAATATTTTTTATAAGTCTTTTATTTTGTTATTATCATTACAAGTAAAGGAATGAATGTATATTGTTTTATGGCGCATCGACAGCTAAGGTCATTTAGCGCGCAATTAAATTTAATTATTCATGATCCCTGGGTAAACAAACCAGTACTAGGCTAGAAAATGTGCCTTGCCCAAGGGCACTCCACCATGACTGTTGTGCCGCGACTGGGGATCGAACCCGGGACACCCGGTTTCGAAATCCCCGACGCTAACCACTCGACCACAGCAGATTCCACAAGTAAAGGAGGGAAAACGAAAATATAAGAGATTTATTTCCTTTTTGCACATTTTGCATTAAATCAGTGGATGTTAGTAATTTATCCTCAGGATGTGTAAAATAAAATTCAAAAAAAAATCCTGAGTTTTAAACTCAAAAGCGTGGGAGTGCTTTTTTTCCATTTCATATTTAGAGTCTCATGATTGCAACTTGAGGGTTGGTAATCATGCAAGCAAAAACACTTCAGCAGACATCTTCGAAATGATAACAAGCATCGAAACTCTGTTTTGCCGAGACATGAGAATCCCCCAATATACAACATTTACAAACAAGATTAGTTAAATCCTTTCTCACATGCAACTCATTTTACTGCCTTTGCAGCAGATCACATATGAAAACCTTGTGGCAAAAGGATAAATTGTTCATATTGAACAATTTCTCCTTTTGCCAAAATGTTTTCAACTCTTCCAATATCATACTTACATTTAAAGAGATTGTTCATCTTTTTGTTGATGTTTTCAAAGTCGTCTGCTGCAGATCTGTTGTATGTGGGAAAGTGGTTAAGCTCTTGTTTTTTTTTCACTTCCATTGTCCCATTAGGTTAGCATGACTGATTTGTTCAGATTGATGGTCTACAGTTTCAACAAAAATAAGAAAGACAAGCGAAGCTGAAGAAATCTAATTAGCCAACAGCACAGCCTCAAGTTTCTTCGAGTATCAGAATAGGACAGTATAGTCTTCTTTCAGTTTAACCCTTTCTAAACAACAAATCTGTAGCAGACGAAAAAATCTTTGCAAATATATAGTCTGTATGGATGAAAGTGTAATCATTGAAAAAGAGTTGAAGACATTGTGGCAAAAGGAGAAATAGCCTGTCTCCTTTTATCACATGTTTTCAAAATACCCTTTAATTGAAACTGACAACTGTTGATGCGGCAAATAAAATTTAATGACGTTTGAAAATACACATAAGAAAGGATGAATTGAAATCTTAACGAGGATTTCTCCTTTCCTTGCTATGTTTCTTATTGTGTCCTTCAAGCTACCTAAAAAGCAGCCAGTTAAAATTCATGTAGTATTCTAAAACATTATTCTAACATTCTTCCAAAGGTATGAAAATAGAATATCCTGACATAAAACTTGAAAGTCTAGTTTCAATACAGAGTGTAAAATAGTGTGAGAAAAGGAAAAAATGCTCTCTTTTTCGCAATCCTTTTATTTCAAAAGAGGACGGACACAGAAAAGTAAAAAGTCCTTCGTCTCATTTCTTACAAATCAAACTCAGTGGTAATATTATTCAACAGTAAAGAAGGACTAGGCCATGTAAATCAAATTTAGGCGGCTGCATAAAATAGATTATCGAATGGTCAATCAGCGATCCTTCAGATAGTTTGGTAGGATAGTTAGATTTTCTCCATTGATTTTTACATAAAAAACACTTTCCTGTCAAAACAGATCTCTATTGCAGTCAGCTGTTGTTGTGATACAAACTGAGCATTGACAAAGTCACAATGTAACCTCTACCCACATGTTAAACTTTCCCAACGAATCTGCCGCGGGCGACGTTGATTGATTGATTTATTGTTTGGTATTTTACGCCGCTTTCAACAATTTTTCAGTTATGTCACGGCATTTCCTGGACAAGTTACAGTACTACTGGTCCATTTATCCTGACACCAGCCAGTCATTCATAATGCTAAAACACCGCAACCCTGAGCACCAAGGAGGGAAGCCATTACTACCATATTTTAAAGTCTTGCAGGCAACATTGAAAACATCTACTAATAGTGTAGAAAATCTCTATAAATGAAGGTATAACTTCTGAAAAAAAACTTGAAAACATTTTGACAAAGGGAGAAATTGCTTATAATGAGTAACATCTCATGTTTCCCAAAAAAATTGAACCGCCTGCTACAGAAGCGTCAGAATGTGGAAAAAGGATTACGTCACAATTCGAGGGCTTGGCGTGAAACGGTTGTAACTTAAAACCTATTTTGAAAACCCTGGTTTAGGGGCAATTTTGACCCCTTTGTAAACAATGCAAATTTATGTGCCATTGCTCAGAACGAGCAATGGCACCTAAATTTACATTGTTTACCAAGAAAAATGATTTAACGCTTATAAAGACTTTATGGCGAGGTGATTAATCTTGGTAAAAAATACCAATTTTAGTTACAACCGTTTCACGCCAAGCCCTCGAATTTGAAGCATCTGCAGCAGAAGATTTTTTGAAAAACATTGTGGCAAAAGGAGAAATTACTCATGGTGAGCAATTTCTTTTTTTTCCACAATATTTTCAACACTTTTCAATCCTCATTCTTTCATTTATAGAGATTTTAAAAATGCTTGCCTTAATGTGTTAACATTTGTCTGCTGCTGCAGAGTTGTTGCCGGTTGGATTCCATTTTTCCTGCAATGTTTTCAGCCATTTTTTCAGTAATTACAACATCACTTACAGAAATTATTTCATGTGTTTTTTTTGCCTAGATGGCTTCAAAATCGTCTCCCGCAGATCTTTGGTTGTTGGAAAAGTTTAATCCTTTCCCTCATACAACAATTCTGCAGCAGATGACTGAACATATTTTGTTAAAAAAGTAGAAAATCTCTATAATTGAATGGATAACCTATGACTAAAAGTGGAAAACATTGTGGCAAAAGGGGAATTTGCTCGTTTTGAGCAATTTCTTCTTTTGTCACTATGTTTTCAAAAAGCTGTCTGCTGCAGAGGCGTCAGAAAGTGTCTATATTAGGGAAAGGGTTAAAGCCACTTTCAACAGTATTTCAGTCATATCACAGTGTTTCCTGGTTATATTACAAATACTATAAGCTAATCCTGACACCAGCATGTCAGTATTCCCCTGATCGCCACGGAGAAAATGCACTTCTATCATGTTTAAAAGTCTATTGCATGACCTGAGCAGGGATCGAACCTTCGGCTCCCAAACTAGAGGCAGACGATTTAACTACCAAGGCGGTTTTCTGTATAATTATAAAAACATTTTTTCTCAATTTTCCAGTTTAAATTGATTCCAAGCAGAGGCATATCAGGCAAATGGTTATTATGAACTTACATCATCAATGCCGTCTAGGCAAAATTATAGAAAATCTCTACAGAGAAAGTTCTTTTTTGGAAGAGTCATGATGGACAATTTCTCCTTTTGATATTATGTCTTCAAAAGCTGTATGCTGCAAATATATCAAATGCATGTGGGAAAAGGTTAACCCTTCTCCCACATACAACAAATCTGCAGCAGATGACTTTAGAATCATCTTGGCAAATATATGAAAAATCTCTATAAACAAAAGTAAAACTAATGACAAAAGTTAAAAACGGTGTGACAAAAGCAGGAATTGCTCATAATGAGCAATTTCCCCATTTGTTTCGCGGTTTTCAAAAGTCTTCTGCTGCAGATGCCTCAAATGCATATGCAAGTGGGAAAAGGTTAACAAGATTATATTCAATAGGGAAATGATTCAAAGTAAACAACAACCATAGCAATGAAATAATCAGTATTCAGCGCAATTGTGTATTTTTGACATAACTGCATTACGAACATTCAACAAAACAAGCAATAGGTTTTGAAGAAGAAATGACATGATCAAATCTAATTACCCTGGCCATGCAGTTTTCACTTTTTGGCAAACAGATCAAAATGGCCAAATTATAAAAGCTTTTCTGTGTTTTCTAATAAATGACATCTTTTATGTTTTATCAAAAAGTGTTATATCTATATTAGTGACTCGATGACAGAATATTTGAGCTGTGCTTTTGGAAAACCAACCACATGATATTGCAGGTGACAAGAGAAGAGAGAGATCTGTCTCTTCATTCATTAACCCTCTTCCGAATACAACAAATCTGCAGCAGATGACTTTGAAAAGAAACAGGCAAAAATTAAAGAATTATTACTGAAAACTGGCAAGTGTTGAAATCATTATGGCAAAGTGAGATATTGCTCATCATGTGCAATTTCTCCTTTTGCCATAATGATTTTAAAAGTCTCTCTCATAGAATTCAATCTTCCTACACTGTTTACAAAAGTTACCTGCTGCAAAAGCATTAAAAGTCAACTTTTGAAAACAGTGTAGGAATTAAGACTAGAAAAATGCCCAATTTTAGCAATTTTTCATTTACCTGCAACGTTTTCAAATCTGTGGCAATTTACACTTCAAATTTATCAGATGTTACAAATGACTCCTTAACCCTTTCCCTCATATAGACGCTTTCTGACACCTCTGGAGCAGACGGCTTTTTGAAAACATAGTGACAAGAGAAGAAATTGCACAAAACGTGCAATTTCTCCTTTTGCCACAATGTTTTCCACTTTTTGTCATAGGTTATCCATTCAATTATGGAGATTTTCTATGTTTTGACAAAATACGTTAAAACTTGTCTGCTGCAGAAATGTAATATGAGGAAAGGGTTAAAAAGATTTCCGAGCAGAGGACTCGTAAAATGGTGTATCAGGAAAATGGCTTATCCCTTTCCCTGACATACAGCAAATCTGCAACAGACGACTTTGAACATATTTTGTCAGAAAATAGAAAATCTCTATAATTGAATGGATAACCTATGACTAAAAGTGGAAAACATTGTGGTAAAAGGAGAAATTGCTCGTTCAAAAAGCTGTCTGCTGCATAGGAGTCAGAAAGCATCTATATGAGGGAAACTGTAATGCTGTACTTTTATAGCCGAGCACAGGGTTAGTAATCATGCACATTTATATCAAATTTCTTAATTATTTGTCCATTTTGGAAAACAAACAGCAAAAGTCAATTTGAGATTCCAAGAAATTAGTTCAATTCACTAGGGATAATGCATTAATCAGTGCCTTCATAATCAAGCAAAACAAGTTTAACATGTTTGAACCAGATGTCTCAACCAAGCCTCGGGTAAACCTACCTTCGGGGATTTGCCACTGGCAAATAGACCCAGATCAACCTGCACCTTGACAAAGGAAACAAGATAGTTGTATTTTGATGGCTGTCTACAACAACAACAGTACCAACATCTTTTTTGGGGGGAAGCTTTCTGACGCCACTGCAGCAGACGACTTTTGAAAATGTTGTTGCAAAAGCAGAAATTGCTCATCATGAGAAATTACTCAATTTGCCACAAGGTTTTCAAAGCTTTTTACTAATTATACTTTCTGTTGCAAATTTGTTGTATCAGGTAAATGATTAGCCCTTTCCCACATGCAATTTCATTTTGATGCTTCTGCAGCAGACAACTTGTTAAAACATTGCGACAAAGAGAAATTGAGCAATTTCTTTTTTTGCAACAATGAATTCACAAATCATACTACAATATTTTAAACGCACTAGAGAAGATCCAGAGAAAAAGGCTGAGGAGGGTAATCAAAGCTGATTGGTCTACAACAAGACTGATCAGGGTCAAGTAATCAGAATTATTACTCATAAAACCAGTCTATTTATTTACATAAGCAACAGTCAATTGGTTTCTTGGTATTAGATCAAGCTTGATCCCTGCAATCAATTACGGTGGAATGCATCTTATATTTACTTTGATTTATTTCAAGTCTACATAATGTGCCAGTATTATTGAAATCTGAAACTAAATTTGGAATGGTAGAGGAGGTGTTTGCCTGATTTTTGAGGAGAGTTATGATAATTCAAGCTGACAGCCAGGAAGCACAGAAATAATGATTAACTTGTTTCCTGTCTAAGTAGGGTACCAGTCTACATTATTCAACCCTTGATTTGATTTCAAGATTTTAGCGATGCTCAGTTTTAAACAACCAGTGAGACTTTAGCGACAAATGTAGATTTAGATCAGCCTGTGCATCAGCAAAATCTTATTTGGTTCGGCACTGTCTGCCAACAAGTGAAGCAGTATCTATTTTGATCCTTAGCATGGATGCCCAGGCAGGCCTTTTTTTCCAAACGGGTAATAATTACGATAAGGTATGTTTATTCCTGGAGCACTGCTTATTTGTAAAAATTGTTTCTTTGTATCTCATGTGGAAAAACAGATTGTATAATTGACTATGATATCTTTACAGAAACTGTTGTCTGCTTTTAAAAACAAATGTCATGTCTGTGAAATTAAGATAACAAAGTTTGATACCGAGTTTAAAATCATTGGAAAAGAAGATATAACTTGTTTTATCCTTTTCCCATGTACAACAAATCTAGCTGCAGCAGATACTATGAAAACATCTAGGAAATCAGATAATATCTATAAATGAAAGTGGAATTATGGAAAAAAATTAAAAAAATGATGTGCAATTTCTCCTTTTGTAACAATGTTTCCAAAGTTAGTATACTGCATATATGTCAAAATGCATCTGTAGACAAGGGAAAGGGTTGAGCAATTTTCTCTCTTTTCTTAAAATATTTTCAAATGTCATGTGTAGTAGACAAAAGGGGACAGTAAGTGTATCCAGGTTTAATTGCAAACGGACCTTTCCTTTTGTCCTCATTTTCATACACCTAAATACAAGATAGTATGAAATGTCAGACAATTTTGAATATTTCCGTGTGATGGTTTTTTTTAAACTATTAAAAATCACATGTTTTGATTAAACTTATATATGCATCCCTTTAACCCTTTCCCACATACAACAAATCTGCAGCAGACGACTTTGAAAATATGGTGACAAAAACCTGAAAAATCCCCATAAAAGATAGCTTAATTGTTAAATAAAGTTGAAAACAATGTGGCTAAGGAGAAATTGCTCATCATGAGCAATTTTACCTTTGGCCACAATGTTTTTAAAAGTTGTCTGCTGCTTTTGCGTCAAAATGCGTCTGCAGGTGGAAAAGGGAAGATCTGCAGCAGACGACTTTGAAAATATGTAGATAAATGTTCTGACTAACACAGGCCAATCACTTAAATTTCCCCCCTGCTCAAGCGAGCTTTGAACAATGAAAGTTCCAGAAACATGTTAGAATAACCCACATGATGCACTAATTTACATTGTACAATTGAACAAAATTAATTCCTACAAATATCATTGCTTCAATCTTCCTGTAGCTTAAGGGCTTACCAGCACCATTTAATCCTGTAACCTGCCACATTAACAGAGCATCTGCCCAAAAAACAACATTTAACTTGGCAAATAGTGAAAACACTACAAAACAGAATGTTAAGTCAGAACAATTAAAATAAGGATTTGTAGATGGGATATAAAGTAATTAATCAATTCAAGGGACCTTTTCTTAGTACACTATTTTTGAAAATGGTTGACTTCTTGAAAAGGCATAACCCTTTCCCAGATGCATGCGAAATTTGGCAAACATTTTTAACCCTATCCCACATGCAGATTCATTTGGACGCTTCTGTACCAGATGACTTATAAAAGCATTGTGGCAAAAGGAGAAATTGCTCTGGAATAGTTGACAATGGAATATATTTTGAGAAAAGTAAGAATTGTTGTTCATCAAAAATGCTTATCTTTTTTGTCCTGATTTTTAATTCATTTAAATTTATTTATTTTTGTTTAATAGTCTTAAAATGCTGTATTTCATATGTAAAGAAAACACAATCTCTGAAATCGTTTTACTATCTTCGTGTAATTGGAGAAATTGTAGCAAAATCAATTGTCCATAAATATGTATAAATAGAAAGAAATTTGAGTACAAAAGTGGAAATAGTTATAATATGAGCATCTCATAATTCTGTAAAGAATCATTCAGCAGTAACATTTTGATATTATGCACATGTCCCCTTGTTAGTGAAGCTTCCTGTTAAGTATCAATGAATTCCTACTGGTGGTTGCTGAGAAATAACCCATAAACAAATTGACATATTATATAAAAGTTCAACAAGAGTGCCAGTGCCGCCACAAAATATAAAGATCAAGATTGGTCCTTTTAATTATTGCTTTTAACATGTCTGTATACATAAGCTCAAAATGAAGTCTGTGAGACCAGTTATCTTAGCTGGAAGAGACAGGGACCTGAGATCATGGTTGCCTGGGTAGTAGGTTCGATCCCTGCAGGGGCAGCCGGGTGTTTCCTTGAGCAAAACAGTTTATCCACATTTGTTCAGAGTTGAAAGTCTTACTCTGCTTACCAGCCTAGCTGACTTTGGTATTAACTAAAGAAAATAGGATACATATAAACAGAGATAGAACCCTATAGAGGCTTCCGATATGAAAGTAGGTCAAATGGCAGTGTCGATATGTATCCTTTTTTCCTTCTGAGCATAACTCTTGCAAAAATCACTCTACCTGATAATCCCTGCTTTATGCACTTCTACCTGTTTGGAAACTTGAGTTGCGTTCTCAAGTGAATATGCTATAGAGACCAAGTTTCGAAAGGCATAACTATTGCAAAAATTGCTGAACCTGAAAATCCCTACTTCATGCACATCTACCCATTATAGTAATGATATTGACCAAGTTTTGAAAAGATTCAGTCAGAAACGTAGGAAGAGTTGCGTTCACAAGCCGCAATATCAATCAGCTACAGAAACTAAGTTACAAGGGACATAAATCTTGCAAAAATCAATGAACTGGAAAATCGCCGCTTCATGCACAACTACCCATTATAGTCATGACATTGACCAAGTTTTGAAAAGATTCGGTCAGAAACAAAGGAAGAGTTGCGTTCACAAGGCTGCAATATCGATCAGTTACAGAGACTAAGTTTCAAGGGACAAAAATCTTGCAAAAATCAATGAACTGGAAAATCGTCGCTTCATGCACATCTACCCATTATAGTAATGACATTGACCAAGTTTTGAAAAGATTCGGTCAGAAACATAGGAGGAGTTGCGTTCACAAGGCTGCAATATCAATCAGCTACAAAGACTAAGTTATAAGGGACATAAATCTTGCAAATATCAATGAACCGGAAAATCGCCGCTTCATGCACATCTACACATTATAGTTATGACATTGACCAAGTTTTGAAAAGATACGGTCAGAAACGTAGGAGAAGTTGCGTTCACAAGAAATGGACAGACGGACGGACAGACGGAGAAGTATGGTGATATCATGCACATCATTCTCCTCTTGTCAGTTAAGCTACCCATAAAGTTTCATTGAATTCAAGTCAATGGTTGCTAAGAAATAGCCCGGACAAAAGAGGCACATACAGTTTAACAGACATAGAAATTAAAAGGGCAAAATCATCAAACATACGGACAAAGTGGTCACTACATGCTTCCCCCATTTCTTTTTCGGGGATCATAATAAAAGTCTTATTCATTGGTCAAAGTTATTTCTTGTGTTTACTTTTTTCATTTTTGAATTTTGCCCCCATTTTTCATAATCACTTGTGTTGCCTCTGAAACTGATTGTGTCTTTGTATGATTTTTTAGAAATTAGAGAACAATAACCACATTAGACTCTTTGAATGTATAATTTCTTGGTGATCTCATTTTGGCCATAAAGAAAATGCCATAAATGGTGATGGGTTAGATCAATAATCAATCATCCACACAAATACCATCTCAGAGCAGTAAAGACCTTATTTAATATTCATATTTTGCTATTACCCAGCGGCAAAAATCATTTTGCAGATTGACATACAAGCACTATCAACCATTTACCCCAGCACAAGGATATTAGACTTGTCTGCTTTAACAAACATATGAGGGAAAAGGAAAGAAATCCTGGGAAAATTTGAAATAGTTATGATGATACAAAGTTTAAAACATTGTGAGAAAAGGAGATTTTTTTCTTAATGAACAGATTAGACTGATTCAGACCTAAAATATCACAGAAACAGTTATCCTTTACCAACATACATAATAATCTGCAGGAGATGACTGCAAACATCTAGGCAAAAAATAATAAAAACGAAGAAACTCTATAATTGACTGTTAAATTATTGAATAGAGTTGAAACATTGTGACAAAAGGGGAAAATTGAGCAGTATCTCCTTTTAGCAACAATGTTTTCCAAAGTTGTCTGCATTAGGCCGAAGAAAGCCAAAGGGTCTATACCCTGAATGAGAAAGCTGTACAAGAGATTTGATGGAAGTGAGAGGTCATGCCAGTTGTTTAATTGACCCTCTCCCACATACAAATCTGCAGCAGACGACTTTGAAAACATACCCGAAAAAATTTGGAAACTCCCTTTAAATGAAAGTACAATAATTAAATATAGAGTTGAAAACATGGTGAAAAAAAGGAGCAATTTCTTGTTTTGTCACCATGTTTTCAAAAGCAGTCTGTTGCAATGCCGTCATAAAGCGTCTATATGAGGGAAAGGGTTAATTGACCCTCTCCCACATGCAGATGCATTTTAATGCTTTTGCAAACAAACAATTTCTGAAAACATCGTGGTAAACAAATAAATTGCACATAATGACCAATTCCTTTTTTGCCACAATGTTTTCAACTCTATTCGATAATTATTCTATCATTTAAAGAGATTTTCAATTACTTTGCCTAGATGTTTTCAAAGAAATCTGCTGCAGATTTTATTGTTTGTGGAGGAGGTTTAACAATATTTGTCTGTATTTACATTCAGATTGGTTCATTAGGAGTTTCATCGCATCATCACAAAAGGTCATTTCCAAGTAGCAGTTTTGCATTCAGTGACTATTTACATTCACCTAACAAAAAGCAGAGTTAGAGTAAGGCCTCTCGTACCAAAATGTCTGGTTCAAGTCCCGTGATAAGCGGGTTCTGATTTGGGGGTTTTCCACACAAACGGCGGGTAAGTCTCCAGGAAGCAGACATTGAGCGTGATTATTCTGAGCTGAAAGCTTGTTTTGCAATCGATGTAAAATAAATAAGTTTCAACGTTACAAAGTGTAAGGTGTTAAGGTGTTAAATCTAAATACCGCTTTCTAACAAACAACCACATAATAGGCGCACTGTTAGGTAAGTCAGAACACTTTCCAACCTGTAGACGCATCTACAGCAGACAACTCTATTTGATAACAAAACATTCTTTTATAATGCTTTTCCATATCTTTAGCTACATGTTTTCATTGTCCTCTGCTGCAGAATTGATGTATGTGGGAAAGGGTTACTAAAGCTTTAGCACTGTATCAAGAACAAGGTATACAAAACATCTACATCAAACAACTTTAAAAACATCTACAACACAAGAAACCACTGAAGACGGTAAGGCCGGATTGTCCGCAATTTGACCTTGAAAATCAACAAACCAAGGTCAAGGTCAAAGTAACCATAGAAATCAATAGAACTTGTTACTGGTTACCTTCAGGCAAAGTTTCAAGTTTGTAACCCTTTCCAGTCCTGAGATTTTGCCTCAACCTGAAACTTTAACCAAAATGTGGACAGACAGACAGACGGACATCGCCAATCTATAGACCAGAATTGCTAGAGCAATCCGGCCAATAAAAGTTTTGAAAACACATCTACATGTTTGCAAAGTCATCTGCTGCAGATGTGTTGCCTATGGTAAGTGTTTCTTTCATCTCAACTTAACAAAATCTTTGATGGCTCAAAGGATGAAAGCTAATAGAATCTAAAAATTTAAAAATATCACGATAATTAAATCTTAAAACCAGATTGTAATGACATACAGTAGTACATCATCATGAAATTCTGAGTATCGAGAGTCAACAGATTTTGATTGATGAAAGATAACCCATCTTTGAAAGGCTACCATTTGGAAACAAAGGCCTAAATCAAAGATCGTTATGGATATTTCTAAATATCTTGAAGTATCTATAACCGAAGTTTCAGCTCTCCACACTCAAAGCTGTAGGAGAAGATTGAAAATGGTTTGGATTCTTAAAATGCTTTTTTTTTTATAGCTGCATAGCAACAGGTGGGTCCTTAGCAACGAACCACCCCCTGCGAAATGAAATTCATGAAATCATGAATTTTTCATACCTTTTAAGGATTGTTCATGAACCACTCTTTATCAATTCTTGAGTTGTGTTCATGAACTTATGGACATGAACAGTCCTTGAAGTCTTTTCTTGAACAGTTCATGAATAGTTGAAGCCCAATTTGATTGATTCAAGAAAATGTCAAAGTTCTTAAAAATGTTCATAAACTGACATGAATGGTTCAAGAACAGTTGAAGAATATTTAAAGTTCTTAAAATGTTCATGAGTTCACTTCAATACCGGTTTAAGAACAATTGAAGAGTTTGTTGAGTTCTTAAAACGTGCATGAATTTACTTCCATACTGGTTTAAGAACAGTTGAAGAATTTGTTGAGTTCTTAAAAGGTGCATGAATTGACTTCAATAATGGTTCAAGGACAGTTGAAGGAAAATTATATTCTTAAAACATCCATGAAATCAACCCTTTGAAAGTTTCAAGAAAAATTGAAGGAAATGTACAATTGTTATAAATTGTAAAACATACATGAAATGCCAGCCATGTATATATATAATTATTCCATTAATCACATAATTTACAGTAACTATCTGGCAGTATAATAACTGCAAGCCTGCTAATTATATATAGTTTCAATATACCACTGTGACTAGTTAATTATATTAAACAGTAACCATCACTGATTTTAAAATAATATTTTTACTCAGTTAATTTAATTAAATTAGGATCTACAATGACTTTTTAATTTAGTGTGAAACCAGTGGAATAACCAAAAAACACAACTTGACTTCAATTTGAAATATACCAAGGGAGTTAACTCTAGCATAAAATACAGGAACTCTTCAATAAGAAGAAAGTAATGTTTACTACTTCCTTTACATATTTTGGTGGGAGAAATATGTTGTGGTTCAAAGGCACAGAGACGAATTTTGTAATTTCTTATGAACAACTTGATGGGCACATTTGATAAATGTCTTAAATGTTACATTATAAATTAAATTATCAAATTGTATTGTGCTATGTCATAAAACAACAGGTTATATTGGTGATTTATTAAAGTATTGCATTGCCACATTTGGAAGACTTAGGTCTTCATGTAAACAATATTTTTATAGAATTCTGGTTCAACTATGTTTCAATTAACCAGAATATTTTCTGTACAAAATCTGCACAGACTTTCTGTATTTTCTTCTGGTTCCAGTCCACCCAGACTATTTGGTACAGGTTATCATTGTAGAACCATTCCCCTTTCAGAATTGTTTACAGAATTACATTCCAGAACTGTTCAAAGACAATTCAAGATTTGCCTGTCTTAAATGGTTTATGAACTTTTCCAGAATTTCGAGACATGAACAGTTCATTTCCAGAACATGAAGTTAAAATGAGACTATAAAGTTATATAGAAGAAATTTCATGAACAGTTCATGAAGCAAGTATTCATGAACTGACCATGAACTGTGCATAAAATATCTTGTCCTTAAATGATTCATAGATAATTCATGAACTATTTAAGAGAGTTTGGCAGTGAAAAGTCTATGAAATAACCTTCAATGTATTTCACGGACAGTTCATGAACCATGCATAGTTCATGAACTGCTACATCATGAACATTTTAAGGATAAGTCCCATTTTAACTTCAAGGACTTTAATGAATTTTTCATGAAATCTGAACATGAACAGTTCATGAATACTTCATGAATAATTCATGAACTGTAACTGTTCATTTCACAGGGGACGCGCACCCTGAACCCCTATGGCACCTGTTCACCAAATTTCATCAGAATCTGCCTGTCGGTTTAGGCTGTGGAGCGTCGCTTTACAAACAAACAGACACACAGACAGACAGCCGGAAAAGCCTGACAATAAGGGATAGCGAATCCCAATACATAATGCCCTGAAAGTTTGACCAAGCACCATTAACAACAATCAGTTAACAAGATTCCAATATTTTTGTCTGTGACAGGGTAAAAATATGGCGTCATGTTTAGCCTCCAATCAATTTCACATCAGTCATGGGACTCCATTTTAAATTGAAAACATTTTCGACTATCTGAGTGGATATCCATGTAAGGGTGGGGAAAACTGAGACTGAAAAGACGCATTAATTTAACTAGTTCTCAATATTATCCCCCCCGACTCTCTTGAGTCTTTATACATATTAGTCTATTAACCCTTTCCCTCATACGACAATTCTGCAGCGGACGGATTTGAACATATTTTGTCAAAAAATAGAATATCTCTATAATTGAATGGATAACCTATGACCAAAAGTGAAAAACATTGTGGCAAAAGGAGAAATTGCTCGTTTTGAGCAATTTCTTCTTTTGTCACTATGTTTTCAAAAAGCTGTCTGCTGCAGAAACCGTCTATATGAGGGAAAGGGTTAACCCTTTCTCATATACAAGAAATCTACAGAAGATGACTTTGAAAATATTTACCCAACAATATGACAAATCCCCTATAAATGAAAAAGATTGTTATCAAATAGAGTTGAAAACATTGAGGCATAAGTAGAAATTGCTCATTATGAGTAATAATTTCTCCTTTTGCCACAATGTTTTCAAAAGTCGTCTGGTGCAGAGATGTCAAAATGCATCTGTTTGTGGGAAAATGTTAACATTTCCATCATACAGAAGCATTTTGACGCAATTACAGACGGCAGCTTTCGAAAGCCTGGCGGGAGAAAAATAAAAGTTTATTTCTTCCTTATGCCAAATATTCCATATTTTTAGCTAGAAATTTTCAGTCTTCTAATGCAGACTTTATATATGTGGGTATTGGTTAACCCTTTCCCTCATATAGATGTTTTCTGACACCTCTGCAGCAGAAAGTTTTTTGAAAACATGGCAACAAAAGAAGAAACAAGCAATTTCTTCTTTTGTCACCATGTTTTCAATTATTGTTCTTTCATTTTAAGGGATTTTCTGTGCTTTTGCCTAGATGTTTTCAAAGTCTTCTGCACAAGATTTGT
Organism: Serripes groenlandicus; assembly: GCA_031761405.1. NCBI lineage: Eukaryota > Metazoa > Mollusca > Bivalvia > Cardiida > Cardiidae > Serripes > Serripes groenlandicus. The sequence continues at coordinate 36,813,725 of JASEVX010000007.1, forward strand.
TGTTTGTGGGAAAGGGTTACCTTAAGCTTTTCTCTTCTAAGAATACATTTTGATACATGTGAAACAGACATGTTTTGAAAACAAGGCAGGAAACAGACTATTGCCCAATGTTTTCAAAACATGCATTGGGGAAAAATGAAATACTATTTAGTATTAAGGAGGGACATTTCATTAATAAACTATACCATTTACCACATGCAAGTGGCTTCTGGCGTGGACATATTTTGATAACATTTTGACAAAAGAAAAAATAATCATGATGCACATTTCGCCATCTTTGTCACAATAATTATACATTTTGTACTTCCATTTTAATAGAGACTTTTCATATTTTTCCTGGATGTTTCGAAAGACGTCTCCTACAGAAAATTTGTTGTTTTTAATGGAATACTTCATATCTTGATTAAAAGTATTATCTCTTTCTCACATACAGACCCATTTTGACACATCTGCAGCAGACGACTTTAAATCAAAGCGCTGAAAGCGCTTATGGTATAGGGGGCATATGTAAATTGAAAACATATGGCATAGATCATATGGACAAACATTGTTGAAACAATGAAACAATGACCTTTAAACAAACCAAACCAAAAATGTTTGAAGCAACACATATTGCCTGCCAATAACATATACCTCATTTGTCAAAGTTTTACCCTTTTCTTGTATAAACAAAATATCGAAGGACAAAAGATTGACAAAAAAAACCCGAGCAGCTACCCTTAATTAAAATATTTCTAGTTCAGAAATCACTAAAGATCCACAATGTATATTGTACTCATGCTGATAAATGAAAGACGATCGAAAGCATGATAGAGTTATGTTTCTTTTGCACTGCACAATTGCAGCTCTGAGTTTCCTATACACCAAGTCTTAAATTGATATATTGGACATATATTGAGACAATAACCGAAGAAATGAAAAAATTGAGTTTACACCTAAAAAACAGATTAGATTTGACGAAGTACAACTCTTGGGGAAGCACTCATTAACGAAAAAGGGAATTTCACGGAACGCATGTGTTGCATATAATAAGGGAGAACACTGAAAGACAAAAATATACACACTCCAAACGCAGCATGCTTAATTTATGGTAATGGTGCACTGCAAATCTGTAGGTCATAAGTTACATACAAACCAAGTTTGAAATTGATACAATGAAAGTTAATTGAGACAATCGCTGAACTAAATAAGGAAAAATGGAGATAACTGAAAAAACAGACCAGAGTTATGTACCTTGTACTTTGCCGTTCTCCTGATCACACGGGTATAATTGTGACCACTTTGAAATAAATCTGCCATATAGAAACAACGTGTTAACCAATACATGCAATCCATGACGGACGGACGAATGCACATTCAGGCAGACAGCCGGCCGGACGCCGGATTATACCTCCAAGCTTTACAGACGGAGACAACTCAAGTATTGATTACAGAAGACTTGTTCGATGCGTCAAAACACGTCAGCTTAGATTATGGTATTTGTAAAGTATTTGCAATTTAATTGTATCTCCGAAACGGGACCGGACCGTCAAGGTTAATTTTCAAAAACCTATTTAGACTACATTTCTAGTTTATTTGTCAACAGATACATCTAGGACTATATTACACGTTGATGAACGTTGAGTCTTAAATTAACGCAAATGCATATACATTATAATTTTAGTCCCAAAATCGCTAGAAGCTTCTCAATAATAAAATAAATAATGACATTGCGGTTATAACTCGGATGTGTTGACAAATTCGGCCAAATTTCTTTCCGACGTTTGACAAAAGTCAATGCGACATGCGTCATTCGTCTTTCACCAATGGCTAAGTCTATGTGGAAACGCAGCCAGTTGCTTGGGAAGATTGTTGTGAGGAGTACTGGTTTGAGAAAACCAGGAAATACATTTGTAGGTGAACTGGCCGCCGTGATATGACTGAAGAAATGTTAAAAACGGCGTTAAATCCCAATCAATCAATGTTGAAATTAACTTATCTATAAGTTGTGGATTTAATTTCTATTTCCTAGTAGGGTCTACATACAGCGACACATGAGAATATTCCAACACAAAACGCGACCTGTTTTACCAACAATTCCCCAGTAGCGGTGAGACCGTTTGTAACATTATTTCATGGCATGTATACACAGTAGGACCTCTCTCTTTGGACGAATTATGTTGTAACAAGTTTATTTACAGTATTCCTTAACCTTGACCACATAAGACTAAATATACAGCAAACAACATTGAACTAAGGCATAACTATTGACCTGAATTTATAAAAGTATGATTTTGAATAGTGATGAAAACATTGTGGAAAAAGACAAACTTGTTGATTATCATTCATCTGTTAGGGTTAGTCAAATGTGTCTAAAAGGGGCAAAGGTTAAAATAATAAATGTAGACAAATGTTTTCGTTATCTAGGTTATAGAAACAAATTGATTCATGTTTCAAAGCATTGTTTGAAAAGGAGGAATTGCTCATTGTCAGCAATTGCTCCGTTTGCAAATATACTTTCAACATTTGTTTGTAACTAAGTAGCTATAACGGGAACGGTTCAACCCTTTCCCGCTTACAGTCGCTTTTTGACGCATGTGCAGCAGACGGCTGCAGAATTGTTTATCATGACCCATTTCCTCTTTTTCCACAAAGGTTTCAACTATATATTTTTCCCCTTGATGTAAGGCAAAATTGCTCGTAATCATTCATCTCTAGCATGTTATTCAAAATGTGTCCGGAAGGGAGAAAGAGGGAAAGAACGTCCATAGTAAAACGTTTAAATATGAAAAGAATTAATTTGAAACGTGTTTGAAAGCATTGTGTGAAAAGGAGGAATTGCTCATTGTCAGCAATAGCTCCATTTTCAACAATATTTTTTAAATATTCGAACTGTTATAGTATCACGGAAAGGGTTCCGCTTCCATGGGAAGGATGTAATCATTTTCCGCCTACAGACGCTTACAGACGCATGTGCAGCAGACGACAATCGAAAACATTGTGACAAAAGGGGAAATTGCTTTTCGTAGGCAATTTCTACTTTTGCCACAATGGTTTCAACTCCCTTCAATAATTGTATTAACAGTGCTTTGCACATTTCTCTATAAGTCGACTGTTGTAAACTAATGGGGTCACAGAACGGTCGACGTTACCTCACACTACTGACATTGAGGTCAACCATAGTTCAGAGTGAGTTTCATTCATAGAAACTATTTTGTCTCATAAATGTATGCAAGTGGAGGGTTTTGTGATTCGGTCGAACCAATGAAATCGTTGAAAAGGCAGATTATAACCAATCAAAACTCGATTTTGGTGTAGGTATACACATGTGGACTGCGGTTGCAGCTTTTAATCCGACTTTTCGAAAGCAGCTTCGCTATGAGATAGTGGCGAAACGCCCCTATCCCAAAAACATCATATGAGTCTCTATTCCATACTTATTCTTACATTATGGAGATATTTCATACTTTTGCCAAAATGCTTTCAAAGTCGTCTGCTGCTTTTTTGATGTATGTAGGAAAGGGTTAACTTAGAAATTAGTTTTTTTTTATGAAAGAAATAATCAGTACCTCATTATCATAGCTCTATTCAAATAGGTTCGGTTGGTAGCATGTCTTTGGTATCACAGAAGTGTGGCAATTCTTCAGGATTATTTTGCGGTGTCCATCAGTGTTAGAAAATTTGGAGAAAATGCAATTTCAACAGAAGTAAACTATCATCTCGAAATGTTTTTTCAAAAAGTTCTTACAAAACAAAAACAAACAATTAATAGTTGTGCAGCCATGTTGTACAAACCATTGTCCTTTTGTGACCAGACCTTTTGGGGAGATTCATTGTTTGGGTTATTTTTCCACTTTAAAAAAAAATAGAGATATTATTCAACTTATTTTTTGAAAGATAAGAATATAATTCACGAGCCGTCTCGTGAATGGGAGTGACGTCACGAATTATATTCTAATCTTTGAAAATATAAGTTGAACTAGAGATTGCTTTTTTGAAAAAGCGCTTGTCTCCCCATTTGTGTGGTCGTAGGGGAGGAAAAGAAATGATGGAGATGAATTTTTTAGTTTTGGACTGGAGATGAAGCAACAGTGACAATCCTCAGTTATTGAGCGGAAACATTTTTCAGCTGAGGGTTACCTTGATCTGGGTCTTTGACCTAGTGGCCTCAAAATAAATAGGGGTCATTTGCTGCTGGTGACCAACCTGCACACCAAGTATGAAGTTCCTGGTCCCAAGCAATCTTCAGTTATTGAGCTAAAACCATTTTTCAGCCAAAGGTCACCGCGACCTTGACCTTTGACCTACTGACATCAACATCAATAGGGGTCATATACAGGTTAGGACCAAGCTGCACACCAAGTATGAAGTTCCTGGGTATAAGCATTCTTTTGAGTTATTGAGTAAAACACATTTTTCAGCTGAAGGTTACTGTGACCTTCGACATTTGACCTTGTGACCTCAAAATCAAACAAATTCAATAAAGGTAATTTACTGGTTAGGACCAACCTACACACCAGTATGAAGTTCCTCAATATAAGCATTCTTTAGTTATTGAGAGGAAACCATTTTTCAGCTGAAGGTTACCATGACCTTGACCTTTAAGCTAGTGACCTCAAAATCAATAGGGGTCATCTACTGGTGTTGACCAACCTGCACACCAAGTATTAACTTCCATGGCCAAAGCATTCTACAGTTATTAAGCAAAAACAATGTTTCAGCTCATTGTCACTGTGACCTTTCAGCTCAAGGTCACTGTGACCTTGACTTTGACCTCAAAATTAATAGGGTCTTCTACTGGGCATGGCCAACCTGCATACCAAGTATGGAGTTCCTCGGCCCAAGCGTTCTTCAGTTATTGAGCGGAAACCATTTTTTACCTCACAAGGTCACCATGACCTTGACCTTTGACCTTCTGACATCAAATCAATAGGAGTCATCTACTGGTCATGACCAACCTGCATACCAAGTATGAAGATCCTATGCACAAGCGTTCTTCATTTATTGAGCGGAAACAAGTGACCGATATGACCTTGACCTTTGACCTAGTGACCTTAAAATGAATAGGGGTCATTTGCTGGTGGTGACCAACCTGCACATCAAGTATGAAGATCCTGGGCCCAAGCAAAAACTATTTATCAGCTCATTGTCACTGTGACCTTTCAAGCTCATGGTCACTGTGACCTTGACTTTAGACGTACTGATCAATAGGGGTCTTCTACTAGGCATGGCCAACCTGCATACCAAGTATGGAGTTCCTCAGCCAAAGTGTTCTTCAGTTATTGAGCGGAAACCATTTTTTACCTCACAAGGTCACCATGACCTTGACCTTTGACCTTCTGTTATCAAAATCAATAGGGGTCAGCTACTGGTCATGACCAACCTGCATCCCAAGTATGAAGTTACTACGCCCAAGCGTTCTTCAGTTATTGAGCGGAAACAAGTGTGACTGACGGAAGGACGGAAGGACGGACGGAACGGGCAAAAACAATATGTCACCCCCATGTAATGGGGGAGACATAATAATCTGTTTATTACATTTCATTGTTATTTGTTGTAATACATTAAATTTTTAAATACGTGTCTTCAACCATAGTTTATATTTACTGTGGAATATTGTTTGTTGTTTGACCTACTTTGCGCATTATTTTCGGATGAGGCGTGGCCATGGAAAAAAGGGAGGTGCACGCATGTGCAATTGTGTAGTAGATTATAACACTGGTGTGTAATAACAATAAATCAACGATTATGAATTTTCTTTCACCGAGATATCATTATCTTTGATGGATAGAAATGTAATAAATTCACTTATATCATGGTGTTTCCTTGGTAAATTACCAGTACTACTGGTCCATTTATCCTGACAACAGTCAGTCAGTCATAAAGCTAACGCCGCAACCCTAAGTGCCAAGGAGGACACTGAGGCGGACGCTTCTGCATCGGATTTTAAAACACAGTGGGAAAAAAGAGAAAATGCTCATAATGAACAATTTCTCCTTTAGCCACAATGATCTCATAAAACATTACTTAAAAGATTTTTATTTTTATTTTAGCCAAGACGTTTTTTGTCTGCTGCAGATATGTTGTTTGTGGAAAAGGGTAAACCCTATCCATATATGTCAAAGAGATCTATTTATCAAATCCAAATTCAAATAATTTGTCAGAAGTTCCTTGAAATATTTTTCAACTATTTAATGAACAGTTCAGCTCTGGGAAAAGCTGTGCAGATGTGCAGGTTGATCTTGATGTACCTGGTTACAAATGTCTCAAGGTCAGTTTTCCTGGAGCCAAATTATTTAATATGAAGGAAAAAAGCATACTTAAGAGTTCTTGATCAGGTCAGAGTGATACTATTTGAACCTTTCAACCTTCAGCTTTAAATCACAATCGAGATATGCAAGAAATACATCCATTAAAGTGAAAAAATTTAAAATCTACCAAAACTGGAAATTCATATATTTTCATATTGCTCAAAACAGGCAATTTCTTCTGAACCCACAGCAGAAAGATTTTAAATCATCTAGGCAAAATTTTATTGAAAATAATTGTAAGCATTGCGGCAAAAGGATAGATTGTTTTTCATTTGCCCTTTTTTTTTCGAGAGTCATCTACTAAACATGTTTTAAAATGCATCTGCATACGGGAAAAAGATTAACTATTAGCATTTCCATTTGCCAGAAAAAAAACAGGCACGCAAATTTCAAAGCAGAGTACTCTAAACATTTTATATCAGGTAACAGAACCTGATATTGATATCAAGTGTCATGGTTTCCTCATTGTGCCAAAAAGATATTGTTTCCCATTCACCTGCCAGTTTGATAAATGATGTTTGCATCAAATATCAATTATCCATTCAAGTATTCTGAAATTTTAAAACTGCCGTTTTCACAACTAGCATTGCTTCCATTTACATTTTAAATTGAGAATGAAATATGAATTATTTAACTTTTTACATGTACATCCTGTGTCGCAACTTTGTGTACACATAGCTTTGAACTATCAGCAGTTATTTTGTAATAGAAAATTTTGCAATAGGAAAAACATTCTTCTTTTGCCAAAATGTTTTCAATATTATTATAAAAATTTAAGTTCATTAACTTCATTTCGAGATTTTCAATATTTTTGCCTAGATGTTCTCATAGTCAACTGCTGCAGAACTTGTACCATTGGAAAGGTGTCATATTATCATGAGTTAAAATTACTCATGCTTGGTTAAGTTTTGTCCAATTTGATTGAAATCAGACCAAGATACTTGGCTGTCTGTAAATTCGATCTGACAGCACTGCGTTAAAGGTTGTCTTGAATTGACACTATACATTTTAATATTCTATATAATCAGATCACTTGGCATCTTATTTATATATATGGATTATCTTCCCAGATCCTGTTGATACCTTACAATTTTGTAGGTGACAATTTGATTGACTGATGTAAAAGTCGATCTAAACAGGCTTGTCATAAGGCAGTCATCAGCTCTATATGAGTGTTTGCTAAGAGGTTAAGGTCTGGTTTTAATGAGATTGAATTTTATAAGGAGAACTTAAATTTTAACCCTTTCCCACATATAACAAATCTGCAGCTGTCAATTTTGGGAGAAAAAAAAACACCTTAGGTCAAAATATGGAAAATCTCTATAATTGACATTATAATAAATGAATAGAGATTGAAACATTGCACCAAAAAGGGGAATTATAAGCAATTTTTCCATCCGCTATAATGTCTTCAAAAGTCCATTATTGCTGATGCATCAATATGTGTCTGCAAGTAGGAAAGAGATTTTATTATCAGACACAAAGCTAGAATTCTGAACTATTGCTGTGAAGGTTGACATCAATATAATACATAGACATACTGCACCTAATAGATCAAACAGAAATATACGTACATGTAAAGACTCTTATAACTGCTTCAAATGCAGTCCAGGTTTCTGTACTAGGAATGCTATTTCAGTTTGACTGTTCGCATCCTACAATGCAATATGTAACGGCATATATTGAGACTACTTCAAATGATGGTGCCATTCAAATTTGTAGAATCTCAAGTCAAGTTTCTTTATACTCGTCTGGTGTTCTGAAAAGCGAAGGCAGGTCTTTTTTATTAGTCGCCGGGCAGAAGCCCGCGACTTCTATTTTTAATAGCTTTTCGGAAATCACATGGGAGGGCGGCTTATTATTAGAAAGAAACAAATCTAGATGATTTGAACATATTACAATTGTGGTTGTTTACGAACACTTATAAATGACACATCTAAAATGAAATAAATATTCCGATTTTTTAATGTTTGCAGTTTTTTTTATTTCACTCGCATTTAAGTTTTTTGTCTTATTTACGAAGACAAAAGTGGTCCCTTCAAGACGTGAACCAACACCCCCTAATGCAGACTCTTATGTGTCATCATTGAGGTCAATTTCGGATTCTCCTTTTAATAGCAATTTTAACTTACTAAATGTTGTTTTCATGTTCAAAGAGATGTCTTGATTTGTGTAGAATTCATTTAATAATGTTAATCCATGAATATCTAAAGTAGGAACTGTTTCTAAGCTAAATATATACCCTATTCTGTTGTGTAGTTTCGTGACCTTTAACATCGATTTTCGCGCATGCGCATTTCGATATGAAAAAGCGAGTGATATTATTTTATTTTAGACAAGTACAAGACGAATGTTTGACGCAAAGCGTCAAAGAGAAGCCGCAATATTTCGTTGTACATGTAGAAATAAGAAAAAAAGAACATTTTTTAAATCCACAAACAATAGAACAATTTAAACTGTAGACGGTAATGCTGATATATTTCTCCTTTTAAAGACTTTTGTTTTTCTTCAAATTACCTCCCTTTAAAGCAATACCAGGATATTTACCTTGTGATTCGAATAAGATTGACAAACATTGAAATTATATGAATGAATACTATTATTTAAATAAGTAACAACAGCAAAATTAAATTTAAGCCAGATAAATGTGTACACATTTCGTTAATTTTCTATAGATACCCTAATGTATAAGTATGCATATAAAATTTATAAGCAAATGTTTTCATTTAAACGTTCCTAATGTTTGAATAGACTAAGGAAAGTCAAGAATACATAAATAAATCAATGCAGTCTTTTCCGGCGACATTGATGCCTTGCATCAACTTTCTCTTGTATATATATATATATCTATTGTAGACGCAAGGGATTTAAATATGCATATCAATTGTGTTTGAAATAATCAACATGACGTCACCAAGTTAAAATACAATTTCTAATTATCGGATCTCGATTCTTTGACACTAAATGACAAGTCTCAATATTTAGACGTACATATATACGTATTGCATGCGACTAGTCAAAGCTACAACATTGCATTTCAGAACAAAAATATGTTCTTGGGCACTTTGAATCCTAATTTTGAGCTAAAGTAAGACGGGACTGGACAGGTAACCGTTTATCGAGAACTCTATTCTTACAATACATCTATTTTTATGAAAAAATGAAAAGACCACAGACCCTTCGTTTCATGATATTCCCGTTCTAGAACGTTTATCTGAAATATATCTACCCGTTCAATATCGGCTAGTTTTTGATCGTCTGCTCGTTTCTTCAAAAATGGCAGCGCATTGAAGTCACGTGATATTTCACGAAAAACGCGCGCCTAGCGGTCAAAGTTTACCAAAATGGGAGTTGCAATCTGACTTTGATGTTGAGACACTAACAATTATGTCAAAGGGAAAGATATATATATGTTGATAAAAATTTGAAAAAAAAATGAAGACGTATATTAATAAAGATTTATAACTTAGATTTATATAAATGAACTGATACTTAAATAGGCTAAAAACAAGTTTGACATGAAAAAGCAAAAAAACTAAACTTTTGAGTATCCAAAGCGGCAAAGTCTTCAACATAGTTGCAGTATCATTTTAATACATGTATGATATGACAAAAAGAAAACGCTTGGTCATAACGCGATCGAACCAAAGCAGTATGGCATATACCAAGACCAGCACGTCATATTCCTGTTTATGACATCAAAACACACACACCTAATTCAGCGCACGAAGTACTCAATGTGAGCTATTGTGATCACATGTTGTCCAGCGTCCGTCCGTCGTGCATAGTCAGTAGTCAACAAGTGCATTATTAACACTCTACAGGCTACATATCAGGTCAAAAACTAGGTCACTAGGCCAAATTAAAGGAAAACCTTGTTAACACTCTGGAGGCAGCAATTTTCGCTTCAGCAGCTTGAAATACGTCACTAGGCCAAATTGAAGGGAAATCTTGTTAACACTATGGATGCTGTATTTTTAACTTAAGCATGTTGAAACTTTATTAGAATGGTTGTCTTGATGATATGTAGGTTAAATTCGAACATGGACCATGTCGGGTCAAAATGTAGGTCACTAGGTCAAATTAAAGGAAAATCTTGTTAACACTCCAGAGGCCGCAATATTTCCTTCAACAGTTTGAAATTGTGTCAGAATGTTTGTCTTAATGATATCTAGATAGAGTTTTAATATGGGTCATATTGGGTCAAAAACTAGGGCACTAGGCCAAATTGAAGGGAAATCGTGTTAACACTGTAGAAGCCGAATCTTTTGCTTCAGCAGCTTAACATTTGGTCAGAACGTTTATCTAAATGATATCTAGGCCAAGCTAGAATATGGGTCATGCCGGATTAAAAACTAAGTCACTAGGCCAAATTGATGTAAAATCTTGTTAACACTCTGGAGGCCGCATTTTTGGCTTCAGAACGCTTGAATTTGTCAGCCAAGTGGGTCACATTGGGTTAAAAACTAGGTAACTAGGCCAAATTGAAGGAAAATATTGTTAACACTCTAGAGGTTTCATTTTGAATCTTTGTCAGAATAATTGTTTTGATGTGTTTTGCATTAGAAATCACATTGCATAATTCAGGAGAGCGATCTAGGGCCATCATGACCCTCTTGTTTAAGCATGGACTAGATCTAGAAAGAACACTTGTTTTGGGTTTTAGATTGATAAATATTAAAATCAAATACCATTAAGGATATGTGTAATATGATAATAGCTTGACCATATAATACAACTTAAGGGCACTGGTGAGCCATGGAATATGATCTGATATGTCGCTTTGGCCACTATGAATATTCACCAATGAATATCATACCATATTCGAAAGGTTCTCTTGGGCATAGCTGTATAATACTCGATTCTTAAGGTGATTGAATTTTGTTCTAGCAATGACAGTTTCAATTGTGTCTATGTATCAATGAAGATAAACCCTGAATGACAGAATATATATGGTAAACTTCCAGTGATTTTTTAAATTTAAATACCTTGCCTCATATATATCACCTGGGATTACTAATACGTATTAGTAGTCCCAACTATCACTCAACCATTTACCGCCATATTAGATGGTGTGTTCTTCGTTCGGCTGTTGCCTTGATACCCCAGAACACCAATAGATGTGCGAAAATACTAGTAGTGAGATGTCTGCCAGAAATAACGTTATGTTGAGTACTGGTGCACAAACGTCAGGAAACACGTGAATTTGGGGAACAGGTCACTGTGAAATAATTGAAATACTAGCTGAGCTGTTGAGCGGTGTAAAACTCCTATCAACCATATTGAAACCCATTCAACACACGTAAAATATACAGTGCTCAATTAATACTTCGATTGCACAATGTCTGTATTTGTTATGGGGTTTGCTTGCAGTTTCTATAATTAATTGCATTTAATTAATTATTGTCAGTGCTTCTTGTGAACTAAAATAAGCCGATAAACTACAATAAATACTATTACGGAAACATAATTTACGTTGAATTTTAATTAAAATGCGTTATGCGCATCAATACAAATTCATAATATCCTATAGTATACTTCGTGCATATTTTGGAAACGAGATTATGCCTGAATGAAATTAATCCGTTGAGCCAGAAACCCTTTTTGTTGTTCTTGATCACTGGAGCCAAATGATTCCAATGTATTATGTGGAAGACAGTGGTGCAGTGGTAGAGCGTCGACCTCTCGTACCAAAGGTCCCGGGTTCGATTCCCATGATGAGCAGATTCTGCTTTTGGAATTTTCCACACAAGCGACGCGAGTACTGGTTTAGTCTTCAGGAAGCAGACATCCAGGGTGATTAATATAAGCTAAAATATTGTTTCGCAATCGTTGTATAACCGTGCGCGAGGGTACGATAAAGAAGCTGGAACCCAATTCGGACACCATTCTTTAAGTAAAGGTATCCGTTTATATGAAGTAGCTCATGAATTCCGTTACGTTCTTCCGGTTCGAGTCCATTCCAAATGAGCGTAGTCCATGCGGGTTGTTTCTGACATTAGTCCATAATAATAAAAGATTACTTCATATAATTGATTTATGGTATTTCAGCATTTAAATTTCACGTTAATTCAGCAAATGTTTTGTGTTCGTATCTAATTAAATTAGTCATTAATTGATTTGGGTACTTTGAGTTCTTTGAAAGATAATGATATATTGGTTTAAAGTTTGATTAAATAATGACCAGTTACGTATATACAGTAGCATTCTGTCTCTGACAAAATGAAAACCAATAAACAAATAGATACACTGAAAAGACGCCACCTTTGTATTTATAAAAGCCACATACAACTTTCAATTTCAAGTGAATTCAGCACTTGTTTTATGTTCGTATAGAATGAATCATTAAGTGTTGAAAATACTTTCCAGTTTCCATACTTTGAATACGGAGTACTCTGTTAAATGATATGTAGGTTTAAACAATGACCAGCTACATGAAGGGCTATTCAGTAGTTTCTATTTGTTCTGCCAAATTGAAAACAAATACACAAATACAATTAAATTGAACTAACACGGCCTTTTTATTTTATTTCTCCCACATACAACGTATCTGCAGATTATTGAAAGAGTTGAAAACATGTGGCAAATGGAGAAACTGCAAGGAGTTAATTCGCCATTTGCCACAATGTTTTCAACATCGTCTGCTGCAGATACGTCAAAATGCTTAGTACTATAAGTGGGAAATTGTTAGTGTCGTCGACATCGGAATATTAGCTACATGGCGAAACAGTTCAGTAAATTAGGTGCGTTTCCATTACGTCCAGTTTGATAATCTGTCTACTTTTCAAAGCCGTTGTTTATTGATGGCTGAGTAGCAAAACGTGACCCTAACCTCTGTAGTTACTCACTGTGGCGCCATTGTGTATCACTCCGCGAAGATTGACAGGACTGAATGAGATGATTCAAATGAAAATCTGTTGGCGTAAACGCAAAATCCCATTTACAATAGCGCGTAGATTCCATCACGATAGGGCTATGTTTGTATTTCAATCTATCATATGATGTGGTTATCAGAGTTGCTCGTCCGACAAAAAATTTGGGTTTATTTGCTTCATCAGGTTTATCGGTCCGCATCTAGACAGGGATTTGTTATTTCTCGCACCGCGGGCCTTTGTTTTAATAATATCGAAACGCTTGAAGCATATTTAGACTGGATCATCTAAAAAATAACCATGCCTATATTGGATACAATATTTATGAAATTATTTCTTCTGCAAACGATGGAAAATCAAGTCTAGGTATTTTTCAGGGAAATACGTTTTGAAACCATCGACACAATTGCTGGCTTAAAACAAATTAAAATGAGACATTGATTCGGCAAAATATTAACATATTTATATATTCTTGATAAAGGGGAGGCGACACAAAAAAAAACACGGAAAATTTGATCAAAATTATTCAAAAATGTAAGTTCAAGTGAGACGCGGTAGAAAATTGTAGAAAAAAAGAAAAGAAAACACAATGTTGCAGATGGTCAAGGAACGTATCTATTTGCAATTCCTTACTTGCCGTGGTAAAACTCAAAATGAACATCCAATTATTTCCGCAATAAATAAGTAGTTTTACATTATTTCCTTATTACATTTTCATACTTGCTTGTTCCAATTAACTTCTTTTCATTCAATATCTTAAATTAAGCGGAGCTCCTTTGAAAACCAATCTTAACTAATTGTTACACATACTAATGATCCAAATGCATACTTCTTTACAGAACTTTCTTGAGACCTTCTATGACAAATAGGCGAACACTGCACAGTCATATCAGACTTAACCCTTTCCCTCATACATCAATTCTGCAGCAGACCTCTTTGAACATATGTTGTCAAAAAAATAGAAAATCTCTATAATTGAATGGATAACCTATGACTTAATCTTGAGCAATTTCTTCTTTTGTCACTATGTTTTCAAGAAGCCGTCTGCTGCAGAGGCGTCAGAAAGCGTCTATATGACTATATGAGGGAAAGGGTTAACAGATGTTCTTGTTGATTTCGATCAAAACTTGTCGCAAAAGCCTTTGTTGGTTTTCATATAGCCTCTGTCAGATATCCAAATGCCGTAAAGGATAACACACGGAGGAATGCGACATAAAATAAAGCATATGCAAACGACATGTCTCTTTTAAATCATTGGCTTCGAAAGCGTCTGAGATAAGAAAAGTATCATCTACAAAACTGGCAGCATAAGTTTAATACAATGTTGAAAAACAATGTGAGAAGGTGGGAACATTTCTCAAAATAATCAGTTTTTCTTTCAACGCATTTTTTTTGGTAAAATTAGTCTGCTGTGTAAGGCTTATTTTGAAAACAGTTATTTACTTGTTTTCAGTTTTACCATATACGGCGCTGTAAGTAGGTAATTGACTCGAAGCTATTCTCGGTTCTTATCCGTTTACGACCTTTTAATTGAGTAATATTAGTACGGTTCTTAAACAGTTTCCTCGAAGCATAACAGGATATTTACGTCTATATGTGATAAAGGGTTAAGAGTCGCCTGCTTTGAGCTTGTCCGGCGAAATATAAATTCTAACATCTGGAAACTTGGATAAAATTGCGAACGAGTTGTTGGAAACATTGTGGGAAAAGGGGACAAATGGCCGTTTTCAAATAACGTCTGTTGCAAACGTGTTCAACATTTGTTTTAGGGAATAGTATGAAATGTAGTGAACTATTACGAAAATTCAAGTATTATTCCAATAGCACTAATGCCACACACTTGGGTAACTCATATAGTTTTACTTAAACGATATGGTGTTCACCCTCCCTTTCCCAATGTAAACACATTCCGATTCATCTGCAGCAGACGAAATTGAAAACATTGTGACAAAAGGATAAATTATTTCTCCTTTCGCCGCAATATTTTCCACTCTATTCAATAATTATACTTTCATCTGTAGAAATATGTTACCAAAAGTCGTCTGCTGTATATTTGATGTATGTAGGAAAGGGCTAAATGCCGGGAACGTTTTTGCATGTCATTGTCAACATTTTCTCAAGTTGAAGTCTCAGTAATGATTAATCTTAAGACGGGTCAGTGGTCACCGCGCTACAAAAATGGTCATTTCGGCCGTTGATTATATTTTGGCCGCAGATAATAGATATCTTGGGAGCAGTATTTGTACAGTCGGATTATGTTCTCTGTTGTGAACGGCCCTCTAAATTACACACGATCTGATGATGTACGAAGGTCGCTGTTTCATCAATCAAACCGCCTCGATACAAGACGACATTTAACGCCTTTGCCGCAGACGACTTTTGAAAAACTTTTCCTTGAAAAAGGAGACTTTCCTTTTCATTATGAGCAACTTCTCCCCTTTCCAAAAGCTTTCAATCAATGAACTAAAATTATACCTTCAATTTGCTAGATGTTAAGCGTATTTTCCTTATGATTATTTAAATACAGACGACACTCAAATACAATATCTGTATTGCGTTCAGTGTAGCAGTTTGGTAGCGCACGGTTTGTAACGATTCGTACAAGAAGAGAAAAAGCTGTAATTTGATTGGTGGATTGGCTAATGTTTGTTACCGAAATAAGTCACTGAACGCAGGGTTGGCAAACAGTTCATACCCAGGAAACGCCATGATATAACTAAAAAGTTGGTGAAAGCGGCGTAAAAAACCAAAACAATCAATTTGAAATAGAATTTTGATATAACAATATTGCAGCATATAGAAAAACAGAATTTTAATATAACAATATTGCAGCATATAGATACAGACTTTTGCAATAAGTATATTGCCGCAAATAGAAACAGACTTTTGATATAACAATATTGTAGCAGGTAGATACAGAATAGTTTAAATATGTATACTAGGGATTAGCAATAACTCATTGGAAAATTCGTTTAACAGTTCTGTCTTTTGAAAACAACGTAGAAGCTGTTCATACGAGGAATCAGAACTGCTGCTTTTTTTTTTTTCTTGATATGATGTGATCACTGGTCTTGTTTTTCATAATGAACGCTAGATACTAAATGAATTTCGAAGCTGGCAATGCATAAATTAATTAAGTATAAATCCAGCGATCACTCGAACACGTCGATAAACCTAAATGAGCCGTCGAGAGAAATGCAACATAATACTGCCGTCACACCGGACTGGCGTCCTTACCGCGTCCTAAACTGTCATATTTTGGAGAACGCCGATGGTCGCATTGAGAACGCCAATGATTTTTCTAAAATAAATCCCGATTTCGAGTCAGCCGTCACACCGGAGTTCTGTGCTCTGCGATCTGTGTATGTACACGGCGTTCACAACACGACCTTACCGCGTTCTTACTGCGTCCTTGGAGTTTCTATTGAGTTTACACGGCGTCACTGCGGCGTCCATACGGCGATCAGCGGCGACCCCACTGCGACCCCACTGCGTTCTAAGCGTTTCTACCACGACCTTACCGCGTGCATGGCGTTCCCACGGCGACTGCAGGGCGACCCAACGGCGTCCTCGCTGCGAGTATAAAACTCCACTGTTCTGCCTGCTGCTGCTGCTGGACAATAAGTATATGTTGCAGTGCGAGCAAGTTCATCATTTATTCGGCCCTGATGATGGTGAGTACGAGAAATACACTGATAAAGATAGGATGAAATATTGGGTTTTATAGCTCTTCGAGGGCGAACAGTAGGAACGCGCTAGGAACGCAGTGCAAACTCCGTAGAAACGCAATAGTCGTAGTAGGCACCCCGTAGAAACGCCATTAACGCCGCAGGGACGCATTGAGAACGTTGTAAGGTCGCGGACAATAGCTCAAATCCCGAAATATCTGCCCTGACATCGCGGTAAGGACGCCATAGACGTGATGGGGTCGTGGTAAGAACCCCATAGACGTGGTAAGGACGCAGTAAGGTCGCCATTGGTTCCCCCGATCCTTTTCTCCGCGTTTACATGGCGACTCTACCACGTCTGTACTACGTTCCTTTGGCGTTGTTCGGGTTCCTACTGCGATGCTACGGCGACCATGGCGACCTCAGGGCGATCCCACGGCGTCCTGAGCCAGGACGCGCTCAGGACGCCGAACCTCGGCGTTTACTTTGAACATGTCCAAAGTAAACGCCGTCGTTCTGCGACCTTCGGCGTCCTTGGGGTCCCCACGGCGTCTTGATGCGTTCTCACCACGACCCTACGGCGTCCATGGCGTCCCTTCCACGTCCTGGGTCGCCGTAGGGACGCCGTAGGGACGCCAGTCCGGTGTGACGGCTGTATTATCGAGGGCTTGGCGTGAAACGGTTGTAACTAAAATAGGTATTTTTTTACCAAGGTTAATCACCTCATCATAAAATCTTTACAAGCGTTAAATCATTTTTCTTGGTAAACAATGGAAAATTAGGTGCCATTGCTCGTTCTGAGCGATGGCACCTAAATTTGCATTGTTTACAAAGGGGTCAAAATTGCCCCTAAACCAGGGTTTTCAAAATAGGTTTTTAGTTACAACCGTTTCACGCCAAGCCCTCGTTATGTTCTCTGCGTAATGTATAGACCCAGTCCGTGCAGGCTAATCCGGGCCGACACATTCCCGTTTCAGGGGGATAGAGGAATAGAGTAATGATTCATGAAACAGAAAATCCACAAGAGGCGAAAAGTGTCTGTCCGGGTTAGCCTGCGCGGCATGTTTAGGCTGATCCACAACGTTGATTTTTTCGTGGGACGGCTCAAATAATATATTGGTCCATTGCTAGTTCGAATTATTGCGAGTTCATACGAATATGTTTGTATATTCTAATTATCTATGATCTATGGTCATATTATATGTCCGGTCAAAAGAGGTCGACCAAAATTAAAATGTCTGTTTCTGCAGAATGTTATTATACAGTCTGATATTTATTGGAAATGTCTTTCCAGTGATGATAAAGGTCATGCATATTTCGAAAAGTCTGTACAAGTTTCATGTACAGCTGAGAAATATGCGTGGCTGCACTATTTACAAAATACAACAAGGAGTTTGCTAACGTTTCTAGGCTTTAGAAATATTATCTTAGTTCATACGTGGCTGCTATATATACTGTCGCACGAAACCAACAGGGATATTTTCAAGGTTTTGAGACTACCGATCCAGTAAACATGTATCGCTGATATGTTCGCAAAATACCAATATGGTGTTTGTCAAAATTTCTAGGCGTTCAAAACGCCTTTCTCTGTAACAGGTATGGTTGATATATTGCAGTTTGTCAACATTTAATAGGAAATTTTCAAATTACTGTTACATTTGCAAATAATCAACAGGAATTTGCTTAAGTTTCTATAGTCTTTTCTGGGCAACATGGATGACTGCAACATTTGCAAGACTTTTGAAATGCCTTTCTCGTTTAACACTAATCTTTTAAAAACATTATAAAAATTTGATTGGACTACAAAAGTTGACAGCTTTTTACGAGTCAAGATATTTTCATTTCGAGTTCGATATGCGGTTGAAAATGATATTTAATCATATATTTAATTGGCAAAAAATGTCTTAATAATGTCATACAAAAGGGTTCTGACCATATAGATCAGTTATGCATTAGTGAAATTGTCTCTGTGAACTGAGCATTTGCCACCTAACAAAAGCAGCATTTCTGTATAAATTATGGTTTGTATATGCATCGCACATTGGCCGGAGTGTTACGTTTTGTGGAACACAGTTTTGTCTACTAACTGAATTATGTTCGTAAACCTTCGCAATCAAATTACCCACGAATGACCACTTAATGGTCCTTATTAAATAAGTGTTTTCGCTTTTGGTGCTCACACAGGGCACGGCAAGCAAAACGGTCACAGACATGCACACACTCTTGTTACCAGGAAATAACACTCAGATTCGCCCAAGCTTTCGGGTCTTAAGGAATTCACAATTAGCATGTGCATAGCCGTTGCTTCTTCAAAGATGTTACCGCCAAACACTGTCAGTATTTAATTGTTACACATTCGTGTGGTGACGTTGCAGCATTGCCGACAAGAACCTTTGTCAGTATGACGGGGTCTCCCGTTGAAATTACATTTTCCCGTTTCGTCTTTGAAGAAAGGTCAATACACGAGGAATTGAATTACAGGACCAAGAAACACAGGAAATTCACAAATTTAACCCTTCCGACATACAGACGCCTGTTGACGTACCTGCAGTAGAGGACTTCTAGAAATATTGTGACTAAATGAGTACTTACTCAAGAGCAATTTCTCCTTTTGCTACAATGTTCCAGACTAAATGAATAATTCTAAGTTATTGCGATTGCCCATATTTTGCTTAGATATTTCCAAACTCTTCGGCTGCATATTTGTTGTGTGTTGGAAAGGGGGGGTTAGCGATTTCCGATGGTCTCTATTGCGTTGTCCGCCTCCACATTAAGGAGATCTGAGCCATGCTCCAGAAAAACAAACCAACGTGAACTTATGACACGTGTTGATTGATTGATTGATTGATTGATTGATTGATTGATTGATTGATTGGGGTTTAACGCCGGTTTCCACAATGTTTCAGTCATATCACGGAGGCCATTTCACATACCCATGTGTGTCATGGCTTTCCCACACTAGTACTGCACTCAACAAGCTTCCCAAACAATTGGCTGTTTTTCCACATAGGCTGTTAGCCCATTTGTGAAAGACAATCTATCAAATTGCCAATGGTTATTAGACGTTTATTGTAACCTTCTGCTAACAGTTCAGATGCGTATCGTGTTATACACTGGTTTTAAATGCCCTCTGGTAGATTTTCGTAGAGCAATGCTCATTAGGTACGACAATTTCGATATCGAACCCACTTCGTTACAGCGAAACATATGTAGTATGTATCTGATTGCAAGAAATGCCGTTTAAAACTAATAACAACAAACAAGTATTTATACCACAGCTTTTAGCTCACCTTCCAGTGTGTTCCCTGGTTTTCGCGCATCAACCCGGCCTACACCACGCTGCTTCCTTCCCATGGAACTGAGTAATACGCCAATTGGAGGAAGAAGAATGGACATAAGGTGTGTGTTAATCGTCCAAGAGAATGTTGGTCAAGCCGGGACGACACGAACTCATGACCCCTAGTTCAACAAACCTCGATGTTACCGACTGGACTTTCGACGACTTGGGGGACTTGGTGTATCTGCGTAACATGAAAGCTCGAACGCATAGTCTTACCCGAGAGTCTTCACTTTCCGATTGCGTTTAGTATAGACCATGTGTAACTCACCATATTAAGCCGTCCCGATCAGCCTGCGCAGTCCCCGCGGACTGATCCGGGCCGATACATTCTATAGAGGTATAGAGTAATGATTCCTGAAACAGAAAATTAACAGGAGGCGAAAAGGGTATATCCGGGTAGGCCCTGCGTTGCATGCTTAGGCTGATCCGGGTCGATACTTTACGATGAGTCCACAATGTTGAGTTTCTCGCTGGTTGGCTCATATGAGGAAAACTTGTATTCCGATTGGTTTTGTAATATGATCGCGTAACAGCAATGCACTAAGACCCCACATCTCACGACGAGGCTAACATGGTTTTCTGTTCCAGTTCATATTGTTCAGTCTCGCAGAATATATTTATTTACTTACCATAGCATCACAATTAAGGGATATTGTCCACCTCAATATATATATGAACGTTTTGTTCGTTTTTTACATAGAACTGATTAAATGAGTAAATTCTTAAGAATTTCTTTATAAAAAAACATCGTTTCGCCAGCAAACATGGTAACAGACGACTGACTATACGGTAGACCAATGTTACCTTATGATACTTACGGCCGACCGAGGGATTTCGCTCGCAATTTATGTCCGCACCCAGCATGGTTGGTTTCTGCATTTTTTTTACCCTCGCATTCGGCTAAACAGACATTTAGTGAGCAAATTTCGTCTTTTTTTGAAAAGAAGCTATTAGAGAGTAGGGGTGTATACGATTAGACAAGGATTGGAAGTCTAGAACATATAGAAGAACCAGAGGACCTTAGATGGTCTTATATCGCTCACCTGATTTAATAGAACTTGAAAGTCTTCAATGTTCTTAATAACAAATATAAGGAAAACGAGCCCCGCCCTCTGTTGGCAATGTTTTTGAACTGATCAGAATAATTTGAGAAATCATCGTAGATGGTCATCCAAGGAATATTTCGACCAAATTATTTTCAAATCGTGTCAGCGCTTTGGTACAAAAAGATTTTTTAAGTTGTCACTATATATTCATATAAGTAAAACAAGCCTCATACCCTGGCGGCAATGATTATCAACGGATCGGAATAATTTGAACAATCTAAATCTTGTTAGAGGGTCACCCAAGGATCATATGTGCACAATAATGTTGCCTCTTTCTGAAATCAGTTACCAAAGTCTCTGCATGGAATTTAAATACTTTGGCTTCTTTCAAAAAGGACCAGCTAAGAAACATTCCTGTAAAATTATATTAAATTGTGTTCGTTGGTTTAGGAGGTGAAGTTTTTTGTGGGAAATGCAGACGGACGACGACGGCGACGACGGATGCCATACAATGAGTTATCACAAAAACTCACCCCGCAGTGCGAAACGTATTTAATTTTGCAAATATTTATCTTGTTTATCCTGATAAAGCATTCTTCTGAAGCCTTTTTTCTGTGAGAATTGAACAAAATCGGAAGCTATTCCACAGTTGTTTGAAATATAATGGCAGAAGAGGAATAACTCAATGAAACGAAGAGTTCGGTGGTTTATTTCCCTTTGTTCACCTATGTCTTCACTTTTTTTCACATATTGTTTGTTTGAATGGTGTTTTACGGCGTTTTCAATATTGTATTTCGGTTATATCGCGAAGTTTTCTGGGTAAATTACAAGTTCTTCCGGTATACTTTATCTTGATACCGATTCATCCGTCGTAATGCTATCCTTGCAAATTAGAGCTAAAAAAGGGAAGCCATTACTACCAATATTGCGGACGATGCGTAAAAGTATCGACCCGGATCAGCATAAGCATGCCGCACAAGCTAACCCTGTCAGACACTTTTCACCTACTGTGGATTTTCTGTTTCAGGAATCATTATTTATACCTCTATCCCTCTGAGACGGGGCTGATCTGAGTCCATATTGCTGGTTTTATAGTGGAACGGCTCATAGATATTCGGTATGTTTGGTATTTTCAAGAACGACATCCAAGGTTTTAAGTTGAGTTCATGAGTATGGCCGAAGATATCCGATTAGTAATCAGCACCAAATAAAACCAAATCCTTAAATTCTAATAGATACAGACAACTGTTGACGCCAACGAAAATAACTGCCGTTTCTATAACATTGTGTTTAATGAGATATTGAGTAATTGATACTTTTCTAACAATGTTTTTTTGACGTTGATTCGTGTTATCCTATTCAATAAGACTTATGTTAACGGGGTTAGCGTGCTCAACACTAACATAGTACTACCATCTTACCATTTGGTGTAAAGTTAAACTATTCGTACAGTCTAACTTCGAATTATAGTATGGACCAATGAGATCACGCGTTTACCGAGCATGCGCTGAGACCACAAATGTCTTCGATTAAGCGGCCATTTTCTAAACATGAGAAGACTGTGATTTGCCAAGAAACCCCCTAAGGTTAAACGAATAACTTTCGTTGGAAATCGCAGAACAACCCAACATGTGCGAATATATTTGTTGCAGCATTCAATTCAGTAGCCAGAACAGGAATTGGCGAATCATGTGGATGATTGTGGTCGTGATCCTTCTTTTTCAATCAAGGGAATATTCAATTAAAATTGTCTGCAGTTTTACTGACATAAATATCCCCATAAATATGAATGGCATTTTAATATATGTTGCCGGTTTATATGTGTTTCCGGGGACCTCGCCCTTAAAGTCCCTAAAAAAAACCTTCTGTTTGCGTAGAATTGAGTCCATCACCAGAATCCATTGAATATATGGAATTTAAAATCATTGTAAATGTGTATCGATATAGGATGTCCTGGAAATGATTGATTTGATCACTCTTAGTATTTTGACCTTGTTTGAAAGTATAAGTAAAGAATGCTAAAAACCGGTTTTGTCTTTTGCCCGATTTGGTCCAAAATTGCAGTAACCATTCTGACTGGTGAGGTCTTTCTTGCATAAATGCATGAACCCCCCTCCCCCCATTTTCTTTAAATAGTTTTCTTACAGCTTAGATGTAACTTTTTTCAATGGTATATGATGTTCTTCATGAGAAACGGTTAAAAAGTGTGTCAATATTGAGGACAGAAACTGGTCGATTTACATGGAAACAATGAGGGAATTAAATTTATTTGGTGTAATGCAACCTTCATACGTAACACTCCTAAACAGTGATGTCCCTTGCACGATTATCTACCATTGTAAGGGGAGGGAAGTAACAGGTAGGACATGGAGGTTGATGATGAGTTAGTATTAAGTACAGGTCACACTATTTGAATAATATCTGGGACTACTAGTACTAATATATGGAAGAGAAACGAATGTGATAGCATTACCTGTACAAGGTTTATCTACCCGTTTATGTTTTTTTAAGACTACAAGCAATTGGCGCTTATCCTCCTGGTTTTCCCTGTGTGAGTAGCGGATAGTCCCAGATGGTATGAATTCCAAATCTTGATTAAAATGCCTAAAATGTGTTTACACATGTTTCTTTACTGTCTGATGCAATTTAGTAAAAAAATCCCCCAGATATAAAAAGATATATATTGAGGTGGTCTGTAACTTCGTTAGTCCAAATAGTTTAGACTTTTGGTTTCCCCTTTTTTTCATCTGTCATTTATTGGTCAATGGCATATGCAGGATAATAACAAAATGTTCTTTGTAGGTATAGAACTTCAAAAACACCAGTTTTCCAACGCAACCTCTGTACAGGTCAATAAATTTTACATAAACATTGAACTGTTGCAAAAAGGCATAGGTTCATGAACATGTATTACTTAACCCCATCTAGCACGTAACAGAGGAATGCACAAGGTGAAAAACAGCTTTTACTCATTAGCTCTACTGGCCAAAGGCCAGAAGGGCTTATGTCGTGGTGATTTGTCCGTCGTCCATGCGTGCGTCCGTCCGTAAACAATTTCTTGTTAACACGATACAGTCTTTACTTTTGATTGTATCTCAACTAAACTTATACAGTAGTTAGATATCCATGAGAGCTCTGTTCCTTTCGAAAACCAGCCAGATCCGCCCATGCATGACTGGATTATGGCCCTTGAAATGGTCAAAATTGCTATAAAAGAGCTTGTTAACATGATACAGTCTTCACTTTTGATTGTATCTCAACCAAACTTATACAGTAGTTAGATATCCATGAGAGCTCAGTTCCTTTCGTAAACCAGCCAGATCCGCCCATGCATGACTGGATTATGTCCCTTGAAATTGTCCAAATTGCTATAAAAGAGCTTGTTAACACGATACAGTCTTCACTTTTGATTGTATCTCAATCAAACTTATACAGTAGTTAGATATCCATGAGAGCTCGGTTCCTTTCAAAAACCAGCCACAGATCCCCCCATGCATGACTGGATTATGGCCCTTGAAATGGTCAAAATTGCTATAAAAGAGCTTGTTAACACGATACAGTCTTCACTTTTGATTGTATCTCAACCAAACTTATACAGTAGTTAGATATCTATGAGAGCTTGGTTCCTTTCGAAAACCAGCCAGATCTGCCTATGCATGACTGGATTATGGCCCTTGAAATGGTCAAAATTGCTATAATAGAGCTTGTTAACACGATAGTCTTTATTTTTTATTGTATCTCAACCAAACTTATACAGTAGTAAGATATCCATGAGAGCTTGATTCGTTTCGAAAACAAGCCAGATCCGCCCCATGCATGACTGAATTATGGCCCTTGAAATTGTCAAAATTGCTATAATAGGGCTTGTTAACATGATACAGTCCTTATTTTTGATTGTATCTCAATCAAACTTATACAGTAGTTAGATATCCATGAGTGTTTGGTTCATTTCTAAAAAACGGCCAGATCTACCCATACATGGCTGGATTATGGCCCTTGAAATTGTCAAAATTGCTATAATACAGCTTGTGAACACAATAGAGCTTCCATTTACTATCTGATCTTCACCAAACTTAGATGGTATTTGAATATTGATGACATATTGATTCCTTTTTGAAACAAGCCAGATCAATGCCAGTAGAGCACCAGTAGAGCATAGGCCCTCATGGGCCTCTTTTTCTCTAGGTCGACATTGACGCTGTAAGTACATAGTCATATCTATAGGTGATGTAGGGATTTTTTTAAAAATGCAATTATTTATCGATATTTTGGGTCATTAATACAGTTATTCAATCTGATAGAGCTGTATTTGCGGTTGTAGCTGAGGGATAAAAATATGCACTCTGAGTCTGACCCACTTGATCCACACAGGACTATATCCTTATTCAGCCTGCTGGATCTTATGCCTGTTTAATTGACAATCATTCAACTAACGGTACCATTACAGGGTTTTTACTGGCCCTTATTTCTTTTTGCCACCATAAATCAAAACCATTGTTTGCGTGGGGGGAAGATACAACCCAATGGTTATTGATTTACAAGTAGGTGATAAAATATATCTCTGTTTACCCCCAGGCTATGCTTATACCATGGCAGGTGACATGTTTGACATGTTGTGTACTGTAGGTGAGATTGAGATGTTTTGACCCAGATCAGTCCACTCAAACTGATCAGAGCTGACACATTCCATCTCAAGGGGATAAAGGTATAGAGTAATGATTCCTAAAACAGAAAATCAACAGAATACGAAAGTGTCTATCTGGGTAAGCCTGTGCGGCATGCTTAGACTGATCCGGGTCAATACTTTACGCAGATCCACAATGTTGGTTATCTCGTGGGACGGCTCTTTCATTTATGTTTTAAAATTAAGGGAAATTTCTTTTATAAAAATTATGTATGGCAATTCATTTTTTCGCCATTGGCAATTGTGGCTTATTACAGAGGAAACAATGCATTAGATGTATCGATTAACAAAACCAAAATAATAACATGAAAGTATGTTACTGTGAAAATTGGGCCAAATCTGCAAAAATCATTAATCTTTTGCTGCATTGTAAAAACTAAAAGGTCAACTTTGCTGTTGAATATTTCAAGAAAAGCTGCCAACCTTTTTGATATGGGCAAAGCATCAAATAAATTTTCCAATCTCAAGGTATATTGTACCTACCCCATAATGTGATAATTTGATACTTTGATCCGATTGAATTATATTTAAGTGAACTTAGAGCTGTAAACATGCGAACACTGTTAGCTAAAAGGAAGTCAACAAAAAATATCAAGTTAATTGTGTGGAGATCATTTACCTCGACTATTTCTTTCCTACAGATGCAGTCAATTACAAAGAAAGGCAGACAAAGTTACTGGAAAAGTGGCAAAGTATAAGACGGGATCTATTGTCCACCCGCATTGAGGAAATGTGTCCTTCATCTTATATATGTGTTATGTGTGGCACACACGAAGATCACATAATACTTTGTGAAACATGTGGCCCTTCAGCATTTTATTGTGACCATTGCTGTCATAGGGTTCATAGACCTGCACTGTTTCAACAGCCAAAGAAGTGGACAGTAAGTTTAACATACCATTTGAATTTAAATCATTAGCATTATAATTTCATAATTGTAAATCTATAAAACTGTTATGAATCTTCAAATTATTTTCTATAAATTCTGATTTTAAACCAAACAAAACAACTGTCTTTCCCAGAACAAATTTCAAGTGCAACCAAAATGTAAACTTACATCATTTTAAAAATTCAAGTGGTTAAATCAGGTTGCGGAAATCGACTGCCCGACGCGTCCAACACGTGTAATGTTGTAGTCGGGCAAGTAGGATTTCCCTGTTGACTTGTCTGCGGGCAAGTTCAAATAAAAAGAAATGCTCCAATATATATACTAGACAAAACTTCCAATGCACATATGTACATAAGTATCAATATTTCATTTAATATTATAGATTGAAAACAAAAACTTAACAAAATACCACAGTAGATTACAATAAAATTTATGCATTAATTGATTGAAGGGTGCATTTTTAAAGTTTGCAGGATAAGTCAGTAGCGGGTGTGATTCAATTAGAGCAAGCATTTTCTGATGTCTAGTTTTTAGCTCTACTGTCCAAAGGCCAGAAGAGCTTATGCAGCAATATGCCGTGGTGTCCGTCGTCCATGCATCCGTCCATAAACAATTGCTTGTGAAAGCGATACAGTCTTCAGTTTTGATTGTATCTCAATCAAACTTATACAGTAGTTAGATATCCATGAGAGCTCGGTTCCTTTCGCAAACCAGCCAGATCCGCCTATGCAAGACTGGATTATGGCCCTTGGAATTGTCAAAATTGCTATAATAGAGCTTGTGAACACAATAAAGGCTCCATTTACTATCTGATCTTCACCAAACTTACACCGTATTTAGGTATCCATGAGAGCTTGGTTCCTTTTGCAAACCAGCCAGATCCGGCCATGCAAGACTGGATTATGGCCCTTAAAATTGTCAGAATTGCTATAATAGAGCTTGTGAACGCGATAAAGTCTTCAGTTTTGCTTGTATCTCAATCAAACTTATACAGTAGTTAGATACTCATGAGAGCTCGGTTCCTTTTGCAAACCAGCCAGATTCGCCCATTCAAGACTGGATTATGGCCCTTGAAATTGTCAAAATTGCTATAATAGAGCTTGTGAACACAATAGAGGCTCCATTTACTATCTAATCTTCACCAAACTTAGATAGTAGTTAAATATTGATGATAGCTTGGTTCCTTTTGAAAACCAGCCAGATGTGCCCTTGCATGACTGGATTACGGCCCTTGAAATTGCCAAAATTGCTATAATACAGCTTGTGAACACAATAGAGCCTCTTTTTACTATCCGATCTTCACCAAACTTAGATAGTAGTTGAATATTGATGAGAGCTCGGTTCCTTTGCAAACCAGCCAGATCCGCCAATTAAAGACTGGATTATGGCCCTTGAAATTGTCCAAATTGCTATAATACAGCTTGTGAACACAATAAAGCACAATAAAGCCTCCATTTACTATCCGATCTTCACCATACATACATGCTCTGGATTGAAAATGACCAAAGAACCATACCAGTAGAGCATAGGCCCTCATGTGCCTTTTGTTTTTTGTTTACCTCGCAATATAATTTTGTTCTGTTCACGTCTGCATGACATTAAGATTTGCATTGTCTGCAAGTTGTATGGATCGGGGTTTTTTCAAATAAAAAAATGGCAGTAATAAGAAAAAGGAAGTGAAAAAGTGATCTGAATAAAGAATATGATATGAAAGTAAAAAAAATGGCAAATTGACAGACTGTTGCACGCAATATCAGCTCATTTACAGTAAGTCTATCACTCAAAATAAGAAAATATATGGATTAATGCAGACAAGTTAACTGTGTTGGCGGAGAAGTAGATTTTCATATCTTACTTGCCCATGGACAAGTAGATTTTTTTAACATTTCCACACCCCTGGTTAAATACACTTTATTATCGGTAACCGGGCTGTCCGTTTGTTTGTGCGTCCGTCCGTAACAGCCTTGTGACCACTCTACACTGAACATCCTTTGACCTATCTTAACCAAACTTGGTATATGGCTAGCTCTAGAAGCCTATTTATTTTCAAGGTCATAGGGTCAAGGTAAAAATTGGACTTGCCGTCCGCAACAACCTTGTGACCACTCTACACTGAACATCCTTTGACCGATCTTAACCAAACTTGGTATACAGTTAGTATATGGCAAGGTCATAGGGTCAAGGTCGAAATTGGACTTTCCGTCCGTAACAACCTTCTGACCACTCTACACTGAACATCCTTTGACCGATCTTAACCAAACTTGGTATACAGTTAGTATATGGCAAGGTCTAGAAGCTTATTTATTTTAAAGTTCATACGGTCAAGGTCAAAATTGGACTTTGACTATTTTCCCATATAACAACCTTGTGACCACTCTACACTGAACATCCTTTGACTGATCTTAACCAAACTTGGTATACAGTTAGTATATGGCAAGGTCTGGAAGCCTATTTATTTTCAAGGTCATAGGGTCAAGGTCAAAATTGGACTTTTGTCCATAAAAACCATGTGACCACTCCACACTGAACATCCTTTGACTGATCTTAACTAAACTTGGTATACAGTTAGTATATATGGCAAAATAATGCGGAGACAAGGACAAATTTTCTCTTAGTTCTTTGGTCCATAACATTAATAACAATTTGATAAAGGCAAGGACAAGTTTTCTGGTACATAACATTAATATCCAGGTCATTGGCCATATTTTTAGCCATATTTTTAAATTTAATACCGAGGAGATGTATTCGCTTTGTGTTGCCCTTGTTATCCCCTCGGTTACGAAGTAAGCAAGAAAGGGATATAGTAACGGGACCTTCCGTATGTATGTGTGTCCGTCCGTCCGTAACAAACCTTGTCATCACTCTACACTAACCATTTCTTGACAGATCTTAACCAAACTTGGTATAAAGTAAGTATATGGTAACATCTTGAAGCCTATTGATTTTCAAGGTCATAGGTCAAAGGTCAAGCCCAGCCGAGGGGATGCATCTGCTTTGCGGTGCCCTTGTTTTAAATTGTATCTGGTAAGAAGCAAAAGGAATGATAACAAATAACAAAACATTAAAGAATTATTGATGCAAACTTGATTCTTAAGTGCAACTTTGATTTATTTTAAAATTCAAGTGCAAAACTGTTGTGCGCTTAAAACGATTTTGGTAGATTATGAAACTTTCAAGATATTTGTCCTGGTTTGTGCCAGGGTTGCAGTTGCATTATAATTTAATATTTATAAATGACATTTTTTCTTTTTCGAAGAAAATGGGGTTATTAAAAGTTATTAATAATAAATTTGAAGTTCTTTCAAACATGACTTGATTTTTTTCTTTTAGGCTACCCTGCATATATTCTAAAGAAAGTATTGCAAGTCCGGAATGAGGAACTTCTTGTAATGTATGATATAGCCTATACACTACACAAGCATTTTCAGGTTAGATATATATGTTCTTAAGGGAATGAAAGTTCCATAGACTTTTCAAGACATGGTGGTACCAGCAGTTTTAAGATGAAAACTTGAAATAAACGAAGAATTAGTTATAGATCAATACTATGGTTACAATAGTTCAAACTTTCCTTTTACATGAATTAGGCCATAGGCCATTGGTTCCCGAATCACCACAAGGCATACAGAAAACCAGTTTTACTTATTGACCAGGACCAACATTCTGATTAGCTGGACATTTACATTTATGTGTTATATAATTGTTAGAACATCAACTATAGTAACAGTATTAGTTTTTACCTCACCTGTGCACGGAGTGCAAGGTGAGCTATTATGATCACATTTTGTCCGTCATGCGTCGTCAACAATTGCCCTTGTTAACACTCTACAGGCTACATTTTTCATTCGATCTTCATGAAAGTTCAGATTAATCAACTCCATCAAATCGAAACTGGGCCATATGAGGTCAACACCTAGGTCACTAGGTCAAATTGAAGGTAAATCTTGTTAACTCTCTGGAGGCCACATTTTCAGCTTGAGCACGTTAAACTTTATCAGAATGTTTGTCTTGATGATATATAAGTCAAGTTCGAACATGGGTTATGTCAGGTCAAAAGGTAGGTCACTCCGTCAAATTGAAGGAAAATCTTGTTAACAGTCCAGAGGCCACAATTTTTGCTTCAGCAGTTGGAAATTCTGTCAGAATGTTTGTCTTAAAATTATCTAGATCAAGTTCGAATTTGGTCAGAAACTAATTCACAAGGCCATATTGAAGGGAGATCTGGTTAAGACTGTAGAAGCCACATTTTTTGCTACAGCAGCTTGAAATCTAGTCGTCAGAATGTTAATCTAACTGAGTTCTAGGTCAAGTTCGAATATGGGTCATGCCAGGTCACTGGGCCAAATTGAAGGAGGCTGCATTTTTTGCTTCAGCAGCTTGAAATTTTGTCAGAATGTTTGTCTGTATGATATCTACATCAAGTTTGAATATGGGTCATATTAGGTTAAAAACTAGGTCACTAGACCAAATTAAGTAATATAGTGTTAAAACTCCGGAGGCCTCATTTTTACTTTGAGCAAGTTGAAACTTTGT
The DNA here is from genome assembly GCA_031761405.1 of Serripes groenlandicus. NCBI lineage: Eukaryota > Metazoa > Mollusca > Bivalvia > Cardiida > Cardiidae > Serripes > Serripes groenlandicus. The sequence goes on from JASEVX010000007.1 coordinate 36,845,047, forward strand.
CAGAATGTTTGTCTTGATGATATCTAGTCCATGTTTAATATTGGTCATATTAGGTCACTAGGCCAAATGAAAGAAAATCTTTAACACTGAAGGTTTCATTTGAATCTTTATCAGAATAATTGTCTTGATGTGTTTTGCATTAGTAATCACATTGCATAATTCAGGTGAGTGATCTAGGGTCATCATGGCCCTCTTGTTTGGATCCATTGATAACTTTGGCAACCATGGCATGAAAAAGGGGCCAAAAGGCAAAAACTTTTAAAATCTTCCCATCCCTGAATCCACTTGCTGGATTTTCCTATAATTACATAGAAATATTCTTTTCTTCCTCATGCCATTAATTTGCTAAAAGACTAAGGCAATATAGGGAAGGGTCCGATTAGTTTGCCTTATGACAGTGGAGCGATACTGGCCCTCTTGTGCCTCTTGTATGAACTATTTCAGTCTATATAATGAGATGGTGATTACCACCTGAAATTTAAGACACCAATTGAATTAAATTCAAACTACTTGTATATGTAATGTCAGAGGCGACAACAATACTACATTTACTATAATGAATAGCCATGAAATAAGACGGTGATTAACATACTGCCGACAACTGCTTGCTTATGAAACATTGCCGTATATCTTTTATGAACAGATAACTGACAAAATGAAAGATGTGGGAAAAAAACACTGCTTGTTCTGTTTTTCCAGGAAACTTATTGTATTGAAGTTTTGCAGAAGTGCAAGTTTGCTGTTCCAGTTTTCCACACAATATGGCCTGTCAGGTAGAATCATTTTATCATTTCCTGTATATGATTCCTGTGATCTTATTATCTTGATATGTTAGACATCCGGTCTGATCCCCCCATATACGCCATAGGTTTGGCCCCTTCATTTTGTGAAATTCTGCTTAATTGGCTTTGTTTGCTCTGTCACTTTGATCATTCCTTATGTAATCTTCACACGCTTCGTTTGAAGCTTAAATTTAGGCATTATATATGATGGCCATTTTAATTTTCTAATCAGATTTTCTTGGACACTCCTGAGTAATGGCCTTTGATTGAGATATATAGTTAAAGTTTGGCGATTTTGTCTCAAAAATTTGTGAAATTTTCAATTCTATTGTATCAGGTGTTTCGCTTTTGCTTAAATAATTCCAATGATTTGTGACAGTACTACACAATAATTCTCTACCAATCAACAGAATGTTGTGAAACATAGATCAAAGTTTTTTTTTTAAAGGGGATTTATCAAGGGGTAATACAAATTTAATGCATTTTAAGTATATCATATTGCACCAGATGGCAATCTCGCCTTCAAATTTGTTTTGCCATCTTTTCCAGCTCTAAATTGTTACTTACCAAATTTCTTTGTCTTTTCAGGTCAGATGTATTCTAGAGAAGACATAAGTACATTTAAAATGTTTCAGAGGCTTACCAAAGGCTTAAAGGAAAGAATGCACTTGGCAGCAATTTTTTTACAACCATTTACTCCAGTGTAAAGATGAACATCTTGAAAATACAGACAATCTATTAATGAAGGTACATGTATAATATAGTACTATAGCTTTTTAGCTCACCTGTGAACGAAGTCTGTCGTTCGTCTGTCTGTCTGTCTGTCTGTTTACTTTTTCCTACAAATGACCCAATTTCAAAATAATTTCACAGGAATGTTCCTTAGGATGTTTTCTTTCAAAGTTGTTCAAAGAATTCAATTCCATGTGAAAGAACTTTGGTTGCTGCAGGATCAAAAAAAGGGGATAATTGCCAAAACTTTAAAAATCTTCTTGTCGAAAAGAACTTGTCTGATTTCATAATTATTTTGGACAAATGTTCCTAGGGGAACCATTTACCAAGATTTTTTAAATTATTCTGATCCGTTGAAAAACATGGCCGCCTGGGTGGCGGGGCTTGTTTTACTTATATATGCATTATAACATCTTTAAAAATCTTCTTGTCCAAAAGTACCGGCCTGACTTAAACATAATTTTGCACAAATGTTCCTTGGGGGACCTTCTATCAAGGTTGTTGAAAAACATGGCCACCAGGGTCAAGGCTTGTTTTCCTTATATGTGCATAGTAAAAACATTAAAAATCTTCTTGTCCAAAAGTACCTGCCCAATTTAAAAAATGTTTGGCACAAGATTGTTGAAATTATTTCGATCTGATGAAAAACATGGCTGCCAGGTGGGCGGGGCATGTTTTCCTTGTATGTAATATAGTGAAAACTTAAAAAAAACATCTTGTACTAAAGCACTGGCCTGATTTGAAAATAATTTGGATCAAATGTTCCTTGTGTCACCCTGTGCCAAGGGTGTTCAATTTATGCTGATCTGTTGAAAAACATGGCCACCCGGGGGTTGCTTGTTTTCCTTATATGTATAGACTAAAAACTTTGAAAACCATTGGAAGTTCTATTACTCTTGTATTATAGAGTAGATAACTCTTTTGAAATAGAGAAATTTCTCATGGTTAGAAACTTCTCCTTTTTTCACAATGTATTTTAAAATTGCCTGTACAGACATGTCTGCATGCAGGAACGGGTTATATCAGTTCTACTTTTAGCAAATTGGGGTTATTAGGTGCTTGCATGTCAAAAAAAACAACCCAGTTAAATCAATTTATTTTTGCTCAATAGCAATTACAATTTTTGTAGCAATTGTATTCAAATTTTTGTAGCAATTGTATTCAAACTTGGAAAAAGAAATGTGATGTTGAGACCTGGCAAGTTTACTTGCTTTTGTGAAATCAGACTTGGAGTCAAAGTTACATACCTTTGGTTGTCATAAATTGTATTTTAGTCCCAGCCAAAAACAGGAATCAGTTTGGCAATGTCTGTCTGTCCATCTGGAGCTGGTAGGATGGATGTGTACTTGTAAACCTTGTGGTTCTGAATCTGCTATCACTTTTTTCAGGTGGGTGAGAAAAAGGATGATTGGGAAGGAGGAAGAAAATTAAAATCAAAAGACTCACACAAAGACTTTTAAACTGTGAACTGAAATGTTGATACAGAACTAGCAAGGGACAATAGAGAAACCTACAAAATAATATTGCTTGAAACATGATGAAAAATTAAAGGTTTTGTCGAGCTCGACATAGTTGTCTCAATGGCAGTTCAGTGTTTGTCCAGCCCGCATCTTGACCATGCATCATAGGATTTCCAAGAAACTTGGCACAAACGTTCACCATGTTGAGGCTGCGTGTCACACACAAGTCCCAGGCCTGTACCTCTTATGTCAAGGTCACACTTATAGGTCAAATATAAAAATGAGGACTGTTTGATAGGACTGTACATTATCCAGGCCGCATTTATGCGTCATGGGATTTCCAAGATTCTTGGCACAAATGTTCACCATGATAAGGCAATGTGTGACGCGCACAAGACCCAGTCCTGTATCTCAAATGTCAAGATCGCACTTGGAGGTCAAAGATCAACATAAGTACTGTTAGATAGGACTACCTTGTCCGGACCACATCTCGACCATGCACCATAGGATTCCCAAGTTACTGGGCACACACGTTCACCATGGTGAGGTGAAGTGTCTTGCACAAGAACCTGGTCTGAATTTTAAAGGTCAAGGTCACACTTAGAGGTCAAAGGACAAGATGAGAAACCATGCATCATAGGATCCCCTGGTTATTAGGCACACATGTTCACCGTGAGTTGATGATGGCAGAAGTGAAAACAAAGTTTTCAAAAAAGGAGACTGTTCTCTTATAACCCTTTTCACCTTGTAGAAGCGTTTGACATGTGTGCAGCAGACAATTATGTGTTTGGTAAACTTCTCAATAAGATATAAACAAAAATTCACTTTCCTGTGGTTTCCTTAAATATTTCATTATTCAAAAGATAGGATTTATTATTTAATGTGTCTGTGTGTAAAATATTTCCTATGTTAAATATGCCTGAACCCTTCATACACAAAACATACTAAAAATTATCCAAATAATATGGTATGGCAGAAGGCCCTTAATTAACTGCTATCAGGTCAACTCTTTGTTGCAAGTGCATGGAAGAGCACTATGTCTGTGACAAAAACTTTGGAGTGGGCTTTACATATAGCCTGTGAGCATCTAGTTGGCCGGATTGCTCTAGCAATTCCGGTCTATAGATTGGCGATATCCGTCTGTCTGTCAACATTTTGGTTAAAGTTTCAGGTTGAAGTTCTATTGATTTCTATGGTTACCTTGACCTTGGTTTGTCGATTTTCAAGGTCAAATTGCCGACAATCCGGCTATACAGTCTTCAGCGGTTTCTTGTTTTTAGCTCACCAATGCACGAAGTGCAAGGTGAGCTTTTGTGATCGCTCACCGTCCGTCGTCGTCTTCGTCCGTCCGTTCATATTTTCCTACAAATGACTTCTCCTCCTACACCAATTAACCAAATTCAAAATAATTTTACAGAAATGTTCCTTGGGTGGATCTCTTTTAAATTTGTTCAAAAAATTCTATTCCATGCAGAACTTTGGCTGCCACGGCAACAAAAAAGGGGAAATTAACCAAAACTTAAAAAATCTTCTTGTCTGAAAGTAGAAGGCCCATGCCTTTGATATTTGGTATGTAGCATCATCTAGTGAACCTCTACCAAGATTGTTCAAATTATAGCCCTGGGGTAAAAAATGACCCCATCCCAGGGGTCACTTGTTTAACATAGACTCATATGGGGGAAAAACTTTAAAAATCTTCTTGTCTAAAAGTAAGAGGCCCATGCCCTTGATATTTGGTATGTAACATCATCTGGTGAACCTCTACCAAGATTGTTCAAATTATAGCCCTGGGGTCAAAAATGACCCCTCCCCGGGGGTCACTTTTTTTTACATAGACTCATATAGTGGAAACACTTTAAAAATCTTCTTGTCTAAAAGTAGAGGGCCCAGGCCTTTGATATTTGGTATGTAGCATCATCTAGTGGACCTTTACCAAGATTGTTCAAATTATAGCCCTTGGGTCTATTGTTTTACATAGACTCATATAGAGAAAAAAAATTAAAAATCTGGCCATGCCTTTGATATTTGGTATGTAGCATCATCTAGTGAACCTCTACCAAGATTGTTCAAATTATAGCCTTGGGTCAAAATTGACCCCTCCCTGGGGGTCACTTGTTTAACATAGTCTCATATAGGGGAAAAATTTAAAAATCTTCTTGTCTAAAAGTAGAAGGCCCATGCCTTTGATATTTGGTATGTAACATCATCTGGTGAACCTCTACCAAGACTGTTCAAATTATAGCTCTGGGGTCAAAAATGACCCCTCCCCAGGGGTCACTTGTTTTACATAGACTCATATAGGAGAAAAACTTTAAAAATATTCTTGTCTAAAAGGAGAGGGCCAAGCCCTTTGATATTGGGTATGTAGCATCATCTAGTGGACCTTTACCAAGATTGTTCAAATTATAGCCCTGGGGTCTATTGTTTTACATAGACTCATATGGGGGAAAAACTTTAAAAATCTTCTTGTCTAAAAGTAAGAGGCCCAGGCCTTTGATATTTGTTATGTAGCATCATCTAGTGGACCTTTACCAAGATTGTTCAAATTATAGCCCTTGGGTCTATTGTTTTACATAGACTCATATAGAGAAAAAAAATTAAAAATCTGGCCATGCCTTTGATATTTGGTATGTAGCATCATCTAGTGAACCTCTACCAAGATTGTTCAAATTATAGCCCTGGGGTCAAAATTTACCCCTCCCTGGGGGTCACTTGTTTAACATAGTCTCATATAGGGGAAAAATTTAAAAATCTTCTTGTCTAAAAGTAGAAGGCCCATGCCTTTGATATTTGGTATGTAACATCATCTGGTGAACCTCTACCAAGACTGTTCAAATTATAGCTCTGGGGTCAAAAATGACCCCTCCCCAGGGGTCACTTGTTTTACATAGACTCATATAGGAGAAAAACTTTAAAAATATTCTTGTCTAAAAGGAGAGGGCCAAGCCCTTTGATATTGGGTATGTAGCATCATCTAGTGGACCTTTACCAAGATTGTTCAAATTATAGCCCTGGGGTCTATTGTTTTACATAGACTCATATGGGAGAAAAACTTTAAAAATCTTCTTGTCTAAAAGTAAGAGGCCCAGGCCTTTGATATTTGGTATGTAGCATCATCTAGTGGACCTTTACCAAGATTGTTCAAATTATAGCCCTTGGGTCTATTGTTTTACATAAACTCATATAGAGAAAACAAATTAAAAATCTGGCCATGCCTTTGATATTTGGTATGTAGCATCATCTAGTGAACCTCTACCAAGATTGTTCAAATTATAGCCCTGGGGTCAAAATTGACCCCTCACTGGGGGTCACTTGTTTAACATAGTCTCATATAGGGGAAAAATTTAAAAATCTTCTTGTCTAAAAGTAGAAGGCCCATGCCTTTGATATTTGGTATGTAACATCATCTGGTGAACCTCTACCAAGACTGTTCAAATTATAGCTCTGGGGTCAAAAATGACCCCTCCCCAGGGGTCACTTGTTTTACATAGACTCATATAGGAGAAAAACTTTAAAAATATTCTTGTCTAAAAGGAGAGGGCCAAGCCCTTTGATATTGGGTATGTAGCATCATCTAGTGGACCTTTACCAAGATTGTTCAAATTATAGCCCTGGGGTCTATTGTTTTACATAGACTCATATAGAGATAAAAAATTAAAAAATCTTCTTGTTTAAAAGAAGAGGCCCCAGGCCTTTTGATATTTGGTATGTAGCATCATCTAGTGGACCTCTACCAAGATTGTTCAAATTATAGCTCTGGGGTCAAAAATGACCCCTCCCCAGGGGTCACTTGTTTTACATAGACTCATATAGGAGAAAAACTTTAAAAATATTCTTGTCTAAAAGGAGAGGGCCAAGCCCTTTGATATTGGGTATGTAGCATCATCTAGTGGACCTTTACCAAGATTGTTCAAATTATAGCCCTGGGGTCTATTGTTTTACATAGACTCATATAGAGATAAAAAATTAAAAAATCTTCTTGTTTAAAAGAAGAGGCCCCAGGCCTTTTGATATTTGGTATGTAGCATCATCTAGTGGACCTCTACCAAGATTGTTCAAATTATAGCCCTGGGGTCAAAAATGACCCCTCAGCAGGGGTCACTTGTTTTTCATTGACTCATATAGGGAAACAACTCCAAAAATCTTCTTGTCTAAGAGTAGAGGGCCCAGGCCTTTGATAGTTGGTATGTAGCATCATCTAGTGGACATCTACCAAGATTGTTCAATTTATAGCCCTGCGGTAAAAAATGATCCCATCCCGGGGGTCACTTGTTTTTAGCTAACCTATGCACGAAGTGCAAGGTGAGCTTTTGTGATCATTGAATGTCCGTCGTCATCGTCTGTCTGTCTGTTAACAATTTCCTACAAATGACTTCTTCTACTAAACCAATAGACAGATTTCAAAATAACTTCACAGGAATGGTCCTTAGGTGGTCCCCTTTCAAAGTTGTTCAAAGAATTTAATTCCAAGTAGAACTTTGGCTGTTGCGGCATCAGAAAAGGGGAAAATTGCCAAATCTTAAGAAATCTTCTTGTCCAAATGTGCTGGCCCGATTAGAAAATTATTTTGCACAAATGTTCCTTAGGGCACCCTCTACTAAGATTGTTCAAATATTTCCGATCCGTTGAAAAACATGGCCGCAAGGGGGTGGGGCTTGTTTTCCTTATATGTGCATTGTTAAAACTTTAAAAAATCTTCTTGTTCAAAAGTACTGGCCAGATTTCAAAATAATTTCACAGAAATGGTCGTTAGGTGGTCCTCTTTCAAAGTTGTTCAAAGAATTTCATTCCAAGTAGAACTTTGGTTGCTGCAGCATCAGAAAAGGGGAAAATTGCCAAATCTTAAAAAATCTTCTTGTTCATAAGTGTTGGCCCGATTTAAAAAATATTTTGCACAAATGTTCCTTGGGGCACCCCCTACCAAGCTTGTTCAAATATTTCCGATCCGTTGAAAAACATGGCCGCAAGGGGGTGGGGCTTGTCCTTATATTTATAGACTATAAAACTTTGAAAACTATTGAAGTTCTATTATATCAGGTGAGCGATATAGGGCCATCATGGCCCTCTTGTACATAGACTTATATAGGGGAAAAAATTAAAAAATCTTCTTGTCTAAAAGTAGAGGGCCCAGGCCTTTGATATTGGGTATGTAGCATCATCTAGTGGACCTCTACCAAGATTGTTCAAATTATAGCCCTGGGCTCAAAATGACCCCTCCCCTGGGGTCTATTGTTTTACATGGACTCGTATTGAGACAAAACTTTAAAAATCTTCTTGTCTAAAAGTAGAGGCCCCAGGCCTTTGATATTTGGTATGTGGCATCATCTAGTATACCTCTACCTAGATTGTTCAAATTATAGGCTATAGCCCTGGGGTCAAAAATAACCCATCCCCGGGGGTCACTTGTTTTACATAGACTCAAATAGGGAAAAAACTTATTCTTCTTGTCTAAAAGATATTTGGTATGTAGCATCATCTAGTGGACCTCTACCAAGCTTGTTCAAATTATAGCCCTGGTGTCAAAAATGACCCCTCCCCGGGGGTCACTTGTTCTCCATAGATTCATAGAGATTTTTTTTTAAAATCTTCTTGTCTAAAAGAAGAGGGCCTAACCTTTGATATTTGGTATGTAGCATCATCTAGTGGACCTTTACCAAGATTGTTCAAATTATAGCCATGGGGTCAAAAGTTATCCCATCCCGGGGGTTCCCTGTTTTACATAGACTCATTTAGGGGGGAAACTTTAAAAATCTTCTTGTCTAAAAGTAGAGGCCCCAGGCCTTTGATATTGGGTATGTAGCATCATCTAGTGGACCTCTACCAAGATTGTTCAAATTATAGCCCTGGGCTCAAAATGACCCCTCCCCTGGGGTCTATTGTTTTACATAAGACTCATTTAGAGACAAAACTTTAAAAATCTTCTTGTCTAAAAGATATTTTATATGTATCATCATCTAGTGGACCTCTACCAAGATTGTTCAAATTATAGCCCTGGGGTCAAAAATGACACCTCCCCGGGGGTCACTTGGTTTTCATAGACTCGTATAGGGGATAGAACACTGAAAACTTTTAAGTTTGATTAAATCAGGTGAGCGATATAGGACCATCATGGTCCTCTTGTTATAATGATATAGTTAAAACCAATGTTTTTGAGCTCTGACACCTGGCACGAAGTGCCTCTGAGCTTATGTTATGGTGTGTTGTCTGTCGTCCGTCCGTCTTTGAAAGACTTCTTAAGAACTGGAGGTCCAAGGGTCATGATATTTGGCCAGGAGGTACCTGGGATTAAAGAATAATGAGACAGAGTCAGATTGTTTGTATCTTATGCTAAGTGTGAATTATCCCAGTCGGAAATATATCTGTCTGTCCATATGTCTTGTAAACGCAACGGGGGGTATCTTTGTGAGTTCACTCACAGTTCTAGTTTATAACTAAAGCATGTTGAAACTTTTTAAGAAAGTTTGTCTTGATGATTGTTCAAATTTGGATCATAATAAGTCTAAACTATGTCACATTTACAAAAATCCAATTGGTAATTTTCATTTTTAGCTCTACTGGCCAAAGGCCAGAAGGGCTTATGTCGTGGCGATTTGTCCGTCGTGCGTGCGTCCGTCCGTCCGTCCGTAAACAATTTCTTGTTAACACGATACAGTCTTCACTTTTGATTGTATCTCAACTAAACTTATACAGTAGTTAGATATTCATGAGAGCTCGGTTCCTTTCGAAAACCAGCCAGATCCGCCCATGCATGACTGGATTATGGCCCTTGAAATGGTCAAAATTGCTATAAAAGAGCTTGTTAACACGATACAGTCTTCACTTTTGATTGTATCTCAACCAAACTTATACAGTAGTCAGATATCCATAAGAGCTCGGTTCCTTTCAAAAACCAGCCAGATCTGCCCATGCATGACTGGATTATGGCCCTTGAAATGGTCAAAATTGCTATAAAAGAGCTTGTTAACACGATACAGTCTTCTTTTTTGATTGTATCTCAACCAAACTTATACAGTAGTTAGATATCCATAAGAGCTCGGTTCCTTTCGAAAACCAGCCAGATCCGCCAATGCATGACTGGATTATGGCCCTTGAAATGGTCAAAATTGCTATAAAAGAGCTTGTTAACACGATACAGTCTTCACTTTTGATTGTATCTCAACCAAACTTATACAGTAGTTAGATATCCATGAGAGCTCAGTTCCTTTCGTAAACCAGCCAGATCCGCCTATGCAAGACTGGATTATGGCCCTTGAAATTGTCCAAATTGCTATAATTGAGCATGTGAACACAATAGAGGTTCCATTTACTATCTGATCTTCACCAAACTTAGATAGTAGTTAAATATTGATGAGAGCTTGGTTCCTTTTGAAAATCAGCCAGATCCGCCCATGCAAGACTGGATTATGGCCCATGAAATTGTAAAAATTGCTATAATACAGCTTGTGAGCACAAAAGAGCCTCCATTTACTATCCGAGCTTCACCATACATACATGCTCTGGATTGAAAATGACCAAAGAACCATACCAGTAGAGCATAGGCCCTCATGGGCCTCTTGTTTCAATTCAGTGATATATATTGTTCGATGTATTATAATTCGTCTGCTGCATATGTATTGTATGAAGGAAAGGGTAAACTAGAACATTGATTGCCACTGGTCTATTTAAAGATTACATATTTAAAATTGTTGTATTTTAAAGCTTTACATTACATATTGGTAAGGTGCCTGGATATGAAACTGAAATGAAAGGAACTCGATTTGTGATCACCTTGACCTTCTTCTTTGAACAGTCCATTATGGTTACAATGCTTATATTTTAAAAATGTAACTGTCGACTTCGAATCGACTTTTGGATTAAATTGTGAAATAAATGTTTTAAAACATTAAAACGAGTTAATGTGAATCTTGTTTGTCAATTTGATATTTTATTAGTATACCCCCCACAAACAAGTTTTGTGGTGGGGTATATAGGAATTATAGGAATCACCCCGTCTGTCTGTCTGTCCATATGTCTGTAAGCGCAACTCCTCTTTAACAGCTGGACCGATTCTGATGAAACTTAACACAGTTGCAGTACACAACCTGAGGATTTGCATGAAGTAAGATTATCCCTGTCCGTGTCCGTCTGTCTGTCCATTTGTCTTGTAAGCGCAACTCCTCCTTAACGGCTGGACATATTCTGATGAAACTTTACACAGTTGCAGTACACAACCTGAGGATGTGCATGAAGTAAGATTATCCCGGTCGGAAGTATATCTGTCCGTCCATATGTCTTGTAAGCGCGAGACGGGGGGGGGGGGGGGGGTATCCTTTGTGAGTTCACTCACAGTTCTAGTTTAAATACAAAGGTATTCACGACAGCCATGGATATTTAACCTTGAGGTATTTGCTCCAGAGCCCCCGATTTAAACATTTTTTCAGTCATATCACGGCGACAAGTTGACCCTACTCGTGTCTTTTTCGAAGCTTTCTCTCACCAGTACTCCATACAACATACCTTCTAAGCAACTGGCAGCTTTTCCACATAGACTTTTAGCTTATCGGTGAATGACGCTTGTCAGAGTGACTTTTGTCAAACGTGGGAAAGAATGTTGGCCAAGCTTGGATTCGAATTCACAACCCCTAGACGGTTGTGAGCCAGCACTGTCTATTTCATATCAAGTAATGAAAGTAACTCTCCTCGTGGTATATACACTTTAAAAAAGCTGTTAACATAACGTGTCTATATATCCCGATAAATCCTGTAAGGTCATTTCACTACTGGTGGTCCAGTAAAACAATCCACATATATACAAAGGCTCGACACACGTCTGTATAGCCGAGTGCAAGGGCAAACAAAACCGACGAGGTCATAAGCTTGTGGAAGTTGTTGCATTATTTCATAAGACCGACGTCTATTTCAATCCGGACCCTTCGACCATGTATTTTAGTTTATCAATCCACAAATGACCCCCATAGGAATCAGTAGTTTCTATTTTAATGAGTAGTTCTCAGTGTCCGTCTGAATTTATTGCATAACTTTTTTCCACCTTCAGACCATTGTTCACGACTAATTCGGATGTTTCAACTGGTGTTTTATATACACTTATACAAAATAAAAATGTCAGAGCGATAAAGACCATTGTAATGACTCACTCGGAGGTTCCATCTGATATAATGCAGAACCTGTGTCAAATGACCGTCTATAGGATATAAGGCATGACGTAAACGAAATGACCGTCTATCAGAGCGATATAGACCATTGTCATGATTCATTCATTGGTTACGTATGATCTAAGGCATAGCGTATACCAAATGACCGTCTATCAGAGCGACATAGACCATTGTCATGACTTATTCGAAGTTTCCATCTGATCTAAGGCATAACGCATACCAAATGACCGTCTATCAGACCGACATAGACCATGTTCATGATTCATTCATTGGTTCCGTCTAACTAATGCATAACTTGTGTCAAATGATCGTCTGTCAGAGCTATTAGACCATTTTCATAACTTATTCGAATTTTCCGTCTGATCTAAGGCATAAAGTGTCAAATGATCGTCTGTCAGAGCTATTAGACCATTTTCATAACTTATTCGAAGTTTCCGTCTGATCTAAGGCATAGCGTATACCAAATGACCGTCTGTCAGAGCTATTAGACCATTGTCATGACTTATTCGAAGTTTCCGTCTGATCTAAGGCATAACGCATACCAATTGACCGTCTATCGGAGCGATATAGACCATTTTCATGACTTATTCTAAGTTTCTTTCTGATTTAAGGTATATCGTATATCAAATGACCGCCTGTCGGAGCGACATAGACCTTTGTCATGATTCATTCATTGGTTCCGTCTAACTAATGCATAACTTGTGTCAAATGACCGTCTGTCAGAGCTATTAGACCATTTTCATAATCTAATCGAATTTTCCGTCTGATCTAAGGCATAACGTGTACCAAATGACGGCCTGTAGGAGCGATATAGACCTTTGTCATGATTCATTCATTGGTTCCGTCTAACCTATGCATAACTTGGGTAAAATGACCGTATGTCAGAGCTATTAGACCATTTTCATAATCTAATCGAATTTTCCGTCTGATCTAAGGCATAACGTGTACCAAATGACGGCCTGTAGGAGCGATATAGACCTTTGTCATGATTCATTCATTGGTTCCGTCTAACCTATGCATAACTTGTGTAAAATGACCGTATGTCAGAGCTATTAGACCATTTTCATGACTTATTCGAAGTTTCTGTCTGATCTAAGGCATAACGTGTACCAAATGACCGTCTATCAGAGCGACATAGACCCTTGTCATGACTTATTTGATGTTTCCGTCTGATCTAAGGTATAACGTATACCAAATGACCGTCTATCAGAGCGATATAGACCTTTTTCATGATTCATTCATTGGTTCCGTCTAACTTATGCATAACTTGTGTCAAATGATCGTCTGTCAGAGCTATAAGACCATTTTCATGACTTATTTGATGTTTCCGTCTGATCTAAGGTATAACGTATACCAAATGACCGTCTATCAGAGCGACATAGACCATTGTCATGATTCATTCATTGGTTCCGTCTAACTTATGCATAACTTGTGTCAAAATACCGTCTGTCAGAGCTATTAGACCATTTTCATGACTTATTTGATGTTTCCGTCTGATCTAAGGCATAACGTATACCAAATGACGGCCTGTCGGAGCGATATAGACCATTGTCATAATTCATTCATTGGTTCCGTCTAACTTATGCATATTTTGTGTCAAATGACCGTCTGTCAGAGCTATTAGACCATTTTCATGACTTATTTGATGTTTCCGTCTGATCTAAGGTATAACGTATACCAAATGACCGTCTATCAGAGCGATATACACCATTTTCACGAAACTGTCAGAGTTTTCAGACCATTTTCATGACTTATTCGAAGTTTCCGTCTAACTAATGCATAACTTGTGTCAGATGACCGTCTGTCAGAGCGATATAGACCATTATCATGATTCACTCATTGGTTTCGTCTGATCTAATGCATAACTTGTGTCAAATGACCGTCTGTCAGAGCGATATAGACAATTGTCATGACTATATCGGAGCAGACATTTGGCGATGTTCGTTACTAGTACGGCTGTGCAATGGTAGTACATCGTCAGGACATCGGTGAAAAGATTAGCAACGACAGGCGACGGTATACATTTTTGAACATGTTCAAAAATGTCTGCCGTTGCGAGCAACGGAACTACAACGGCAGTACTCCGGTATGGCTTCGTTAATGTCGGTAGACCAGACCGATGGCTCTCCGGTGGCATCAATGTGTACTGACGATCTACTAACGATGTACTACACCGCCCTTAGCTACGGCCAATTGTGATTTTTCAAGTGCTTTCTCGACGGAGCTCCGCCTATTTTCTCGCCGTTTTTAATTGTGCTCCGGTTTAGTCCCGGTGAGATACATCGGTAATGCGTGACAGTCCCTTAACTAATTTGGCTTGAAACATTGTTGTAGAGGGTTGCTTAAGGAACTGATTAAGAAGGGAAGAGATTTTAGGCATTTGCCACAGCAACCAAAACTCTGAAATCTAAAAAAAGTATGACCAAGAAAAAATTCCTGTGAAGTTTGGTCGAAATTGGTCCTGTGGATGGAGATGTCATTTAAAATTAACATTTTTGTTTACCCCTTTTCTGATGCTGCAAGGTTATGCCTTTCAAACAATAACAAGAGGCCCATGAGGGCCGATGCTCTGCTGGGATGGTTCTTTGGTCATTTTCAATCCAGAGCATGTATGTATGGTGAAGATCGGATAGTAAATGGAGGCTCTATTGTGTTCACAAGCTGTATTATAGCAATTTTGACAATTTCAAGGGCCATAATCCAGTCATGAAAGGGCACATCTGGCTGGTTTTCGAAAGGAACCGAGCTCTCATCAATATTTAACTACTATCTAAGTTTGTTGAAGACCAGCTAGTAAATGAGGCCTCTATTGTGTTCACAAGCTCTATTATAACAATTTTGGCAAATTCAAGGGTCATAATCCAGCCTTGCATGGGCGGATCTGGCTGGTTTGCAAAATGAACCAAGCTCTTATCAATTATTTAACTACTATCTAAGTTTGGTGAAGATTAAATAGTAAATGGCTCTATTGTGTTCACAAGCTGTATTATAGCAAATTTGACAACTCCAAGGGCCATAATCCAGTCATGCATTGGCGCATCTGGCTAGTTTTCAAAAGGAACAAAGCTCTCATCAATATTTAACTACTATCTAAGTTTGGTGAAGATCAGATAGTAAATGGAGCCTCTATTGTAGCAATTTTGACAATTTCAAGGGCCATAATCCAGTCTTGCATAGGCGGATCTAGCTTGTTTGCAAAAGGAACCGAGCGTTCATGGATATCTAACTACTGTATAAGTTTGATCGAGATACAATCAAAACTGAACACTGTATCGCGTTCACAAGCAATTGTCTACGGACGCCGAACACCATGCCACGGTACAAGCTCTTTAGCCAGTAGAGCTAAAAATGGCTTCTCTTGGAATTCGGCAGGCCGATACAGAAGAGATTTTTTTTTATAAATTTTGACATTTTCTTCCTTTTGATGCCACAGGAATTTAAATCTGTACACACTTTTTGATGAAGACGACCTAGGAAATTTGGTTGAAATTGGACCAGAAGTTTCAGCGATAAAGATTTGAACAGATGACGTGTGACATACGAAGTCCAGATGGTGAGTGATCAAAACAGATCAACTTCAGCGTTCAGCTCAGGTGATCTTAAAGCCAAGATTTGTAGCCCTATTTATTTTTTTAGACCAAATTACCTTTATTCATTCATGTTACGGAGAGTAACAAAGACCATTATTTTCTTGTTGCGGCTCGCATATATACCGGTATGCCGCTAAAGCTTGGATCATATTATGGTTATCACAAAGTGAAAATTTGTCTGTACATCTAGGTTTGTACTGGGCCCAAACTGAACTAATTATACAATCTCTTGCAACATCTCTCCCCCTCCTTCATACTCCCATCCCTAAACATACACTCACATTTCTTTGACAATGCAATAAGTTTAAATAAACGTTATCCTAAAACTATCACAGCACAAAAGATTGTCATAATGACCCTAAAATCGTTCACTTGAGCACCAAACAACAATTGTAGTGGTTAAATTAGAAATAACAAGAACTATCACTGAAGATGATAAATACCCCAAAACAGCACCTTGACCTACACCACAACTTAATAAGTAAAAATGCCATAACTCTGTAAAATAACACTCAATTGTAAGACCTTTAGGATATGCACATCTCTCCTTGGTATAGAAGCTTCATGTAAAAACTTATTGAATTCCACCCAGTGGTTTGTAACAAATAAGCCGGACAAAATATGGCTTCCGACCGACAGACACAGCAACTCCTATATACCCACTCTTCTTCGAAGGGGGGTATAATTAGGGTATAAATGTATGGCATTGAAATTTCAAAAAAAATCTAGATTGATGAACAAAAGTTTAGTTATCAATTCCCTCTCGGGCGTTATCTTTGATCAATCAACAGTTTCCAAGATATTTTGGAAAATGCCACAATTTTTAGACAAAAAAAACTTTGGACATTCTGAATGAGGGCTATCAAAGATTTGTTGGGGAAATTTGTTTGAAACTGGCTCATTGCCATAGATTGTGTTGAAAAAAAGTGGATTTCCTAAAATTTAGCTCTGGTTCCAAATGGCTTGAATAATGTTGAATTTTTGCGACAATAATGGAAATTGGCCGATTGATCCGAGCGGAGAAAAGTTTTCACAACCAGCCATGATGGAAGAGGGTCACAAAAGAAACATAAATGCAAATCAAGACTTCAAACAAGAACAAGAACTATCACTGAAGATGATAAATACCCCCTAAACAGCACCTTGACCTACACCATAACTTAATTAGTAAAATATCATGCAATTGTAACCCCTTTAGGATATGCACATCTCCTCTTGGTATAGAAGCTTCATGTAAATTTTTATTGAATTCCACCCAGTGGTTTGTAAGAAATATGGCTTCGGACCGACAGAGAGACAGACAGACTGCTTGACACAGTAACTCCTATATACCCCCTCTTCTTCGAAGGGGGTATAATCAAGAACTTGACACTATGATTTTTGTAAAAGTGCAAAGTCCTCTCAAGTCTTGTTGCAAGTACATTTCTATTACAATTTGATTTTTAGGACAACACAAGAAAAAATCCTGTGAAACTTGGTTTCGATAGGCTCAGTGTTACACAAAACTCATAAATTTATTTCGATGTTATGTATTTTTCATCAATTGTTCAGTTTTATCATGACAATTGACACTTTATTCATCTTCATGGATATCTAACTAGTATTTTGGTTTCTTACTAAAATTCCCCACTCATCTTCATAATGCTGGCGCTCTGACTGCCACACAACACGACATTAGACTATCACAATAGGTTATCTTGAGCACTTTTTAAACTGGCACATTAACAAGAGGGCCAAAACCGCTCCAGTCAAAAATAAACTCACAATTGCCCTACAATGCAAAACAGCTCCACCCCGACGGCCATCTTTTTTGACAGATCAACATGCCTTGATTGAATCTCATACAGGTTCAACAAAGGAACATTTCTACAGAACGATTTGAAAATAGGCTTCATACTTTTGGAGAAGATTTTTAAAGTTTTCATTTCATCCACATAAGGCAAAACAGCACAACCTCCTTGCTGCCATATTTTGTTGACCAATCAACATGGCTTGAAGGAATCTGATAGAGGGTCACCCAAGGACCACTTGGACAAAATCATTTGAAAATCCACTTTATACTTTTTGAGAAGAATACTTTTAAAGTTTTCACTAAAGCCTTATAAAATGAACAACCTCGCCCTATGGCGACCTTGTTTTTGACCAATCAACAAGGCTTGAATGAATCAGAGGGTCACATAATTATATGAAAATTGGCCAACCAGTTTTGGAGGAGGAGATTTTTAAAGTTTTTCCTTTCGCTTGCCATGGAAACCAAAATTTTGCAAGGATTAAAAAATATTGAAGCAATTTCGGAAGAAGCACAGTGAAGCTAACAAGAGGGCCAACCACATAGTCTTTCACAATAACGTTGTGGTCATGTATGCTATTTTCATCAAAACACACATTCTGACAAAGTTTCAACATCCTCAAATAAAAAAAACGTCTTCCAGAGTGACTTCAATTTCGCCTAGTGACCTAGTGTTTTTTTACAGGACATGACACATATCGAACTTGGCCTAGATATCGTCAAAACAAACATTCTGATAAAGTATCATGCTGCAGAAACAAGAAATACACTGTAAACAAGATTTTTTTTAAATTTGGTCAAGTGATATGTTTTTGACTGGACTTGACCTATAGGGGAACATAGCTTTAATATCATCAAAACACACATTCTAACAAAGATTCAACATGCTCAAATAAACAAGAGCACCGCGTACGGCACAGACGCTCGACTGATAGGGAGAAAAAATAAATAAAAAAATGAGCTAAACAATCAACCTTAACCGGACGACCACGCCACCGCCGCCCTAGATGACGACGCCAGGGTCATGACAATAGCTCTCGTTTTTTTCAAAAGTCGAGCTAATAAAAAACCTTAACCGGATGACAACACCTTCAGTGTAGATTTTCTAAGTCCAAAAGGGGGGATAATTTGGTCAATATTAAGTTCAGGGTTATGGAACTTGTTGTATCAAGTTATGTTAAGACATTGAATAAGTTTAGGAAGTTTCAAAGCTATAGGTTAAATTGTGTTTCAGTTATCACCATTTTTCACCCTTCAAAGTAGATTTTCTAAATCGAAATGGGGAGATAATTTTGTCAATACTATTTACAGAGTTATGAAACTTGTTATATAAGGTCAACTTAAGACACTCAGCAAGTTTGTGAAGTTTCAAGCAAAAAAAATAAAAGTTTTTAAGATATGAAAAATCATGAGTAAAAAATTGTCAAAAACCTGAGCTAAACAAAAAACCTTAACCTTACGTTTTGAAGTTTTAAGTGAAACAAATAAAGATTTCCAGCTATATACTTTTATTATTTAACATATTATGATTATGTTTAGGGACTTTAACAGTAGTAGTTTGTTAGAAAACAGAAAAAAAGCTGAACTAAACAAAAAACCTTAACCGGACGACGACGCCGCTGCCGACGACGCCAGGGTCATGACAATAGCTCTCGTTTTTTTCAAAAGTCGAGCTAAAAATGCTGCATTTAGACTGTTTAAACAAGATTTTATTTTTTTACCAGACATGACCCATATTCAAACTTTGCCTAGGTAGCATCAAGACAAATATTCCGACAATGTTTCAAGCTGCTGAAGCAAAACATAGTGTTAACAAGGTTTACTTTCTATTTGGCGTAGTGACCTAGTTTTTGACTGGACATGACCCATATTTGATCTATGCCTAGATATCATCGAGACATGCACAAGCCAAAAATGCAGCTTCCAGAATGTTAAAAAGATTGTCCTTCAACCTGGCCTAGTGCCCTAGTTTTTTATCCCAAATGACCCGTATTCGAACTTGGCCTAGATATCAAGAATAACTCTCAAGCTGCTCAAGTCAAAAATGCGGTCTCTATAGTGTAAACAAGATTGTTCTACAATTTGGCCTAGTGACCTAGATTTTGACCGGACCCGACCCATATTCAATCTTAGCCTAGATATCATCCAGGCAAATATTCTGACAAAGTTTCAACATGCTCAAGCCAAAAAGGCGTCTTCCAGAGTGTTAACAGAATTTTACTTTAATTTGGCTAGATATACAAACTAAATAAGTCTCATGAAGATTGGATGATAATAGTGGCCTCAAGAGAATTAACAAGCAAAAATTTGACGACGGACAAACAACAAACAAAAGGCGATCACAAATACTCACTTTTAGCAATTTGAGCTATGGCGAGCTAAAAACTGCATCACTTGGCCAAATGTAAGAAACGTTTAATTTAAGACTCTTTTACAATGGTTTATCAAACTTATTACTTGTTAAAGTGTTATCTATAGATCAATGGTGAGGGTTACAGGGCCATCAGGGGCCTCATGTTTTATCAATCAACATATACTGAACACACAATAAAATGTTGGTCTGAATGGCACACACTATTCTATGATTAGTTGGTTTAAAAATGAATCTGGTCAAGCTTTCGACTAAGATTTGGGCGTGCAGTTTTCCTGTCTTAAATTAATTCTCCTCTTGTCTTTTTGTACTGTTTATTTATTGTCAGATGCTTGATAAAATCTATTCTAATCTGTTCTGTCTTAGAAAAGCCACGATAGCCTCTTTGTCTGAAAAAGAAAAAGAAAAACAAACATTGTTTTAACGATTCTTACTAATGCTTCAGCCCCCTAATCTACAAAAAACAAAAAATACATTTAACATACAATTACGATGTTCTGCTGACACAATGCATTTACTAAATTAGTTAAAGAGTATTCTGATAGCTGTGAAAGTACATAATTTTAGAATAAGGCATTTTTCTGCCTTTCTGATGCCGCAGCAAACAAAGTTCTTTATAGAATTTATATCTTTGAACAACTTTGGAAGAGGATCCCCCGAATAACACTCCTATTAAGTTTGGCTGAAATTCTTCCAGTGGACAAGGAGTAGATGTCATTTGAAGCTTAAAGTTTACTGAATCTAGTTCTTTCATGATACCATATTTTATTCATAGCAAATAAGATCAACATAATTATATCATTAAACAAGAGCCCAAGAGGGCCAGTATCGCTCCACTGTCATGAAAAAAAATAACCCTGCCTTATGTTGTTTATCTTTTACCAAATTAATGACATGAGGAAATAAAGTATATTCACATGTAATTATATAAAAATTCAGCAAGTTGATTTCAGGATAATTCGTTTAAAGATTTTGCCGTTTGGCCCTTTTTTCATACCACAGTATCCAAAATATATGAAGGAATCTTTGAGAGAACATTGTGAGGTTGAGGATCAATCTTGTGTAATTATATGGAAATCCATCATACACATTCTAAGGAGAAGATTTTTGCCAAGAAGCGGTAGTCAAAGCTTTAACGAGATCCAAAAGACTTGAAGGAATCTGGTCATCTAAAGAACATCCCTGTGTAATTACATGAAAATCTAGATAGCAGATTGAAAGGAGAAGATTTCAATTGCTTTTGCCTTTCAGACTCTTTGCCATGCCACAGTAGTCAAAGTTTTAAAGGGAGCCAAAAGATTTGAAGGAATCTCGTAGAGGGGCATCTAAAGAACACCTCTGTAATTACATGAAAATCCAGCAAGCAGATTGGAAGAAGATTTTTTAATTTTGTTTGTCTTTCGACCTCTTATTCATGCCACGGTAGCCAAGGTTCTCGATGGTTCCATAACATTTTAAGGAATCTGAGAGAGAACCATATAAGTATCAATCCTGTGTAACAATATGGAAATCCATCAAATAGATTCTGAGAAGAATTTGTTGGGCTTTTGGCCCCTTTTCCATGCCCCGTTAGTAAAATTTCTCAATTGATCCAAAAGATTTAACGGAATCTGGTAAAGGATCCCCCTAAGGATCATTCCTTTGTATTTACATAATCCAGCAAGCAGATTGGGAGAAGTTTTTTTTTAAGTTTTTGCATTTTGGGCCTTTTTCCGTGCCATGGCGGTCAAAGTTCTCAATAGATCCCTAACATTTGAAGGAATCTGGTAGAAGGTCCCCAAAGGATTATTCCTGTGTACTTACATGAAAATCAAGCAAGCAGATTGGGAGATGATTTTTTAAGTGTTTGCATTTTGGCCCCTTTTTTCATGCTATGGTAGTCAAAGTTGTCAATGAATCCAAAAGATTTGAAGGAATCAGAGAGAGATCAATGAGAGTATGGTTCCTTTGAAGTTCTATCCCAAATTGGCCCGATGGTTACAGAGAAATTGTTTGAAGCCAAGTGTTAACGCACGCTCAACGGACAAATTGCCATGACATAAGCCAGTGGGGGTAAAAATCAGTTTTTAAACAGGTATAAATAAGTGTTTCTGGCAAAACAGTGAAAATAACACTTAAAATTTCGCTGAAGGCAGGAAATATTAAATTGATATGTACAGGTCATAAAAAAAAATACTGTGGTCACAAACCTTTGGTCTTTCAGTTTTTGTAGACAATTCACATACTCTCCTCGTGCGTCAGTCAAACCTGAATCAAAGAATTTTATTTTAATAAAAGCTGCTTTTTTTGCTACAATGGAATTAGAGACAAGAATATCTAATGTTTATTTGATTTACAGAGACATGTTAACATAGAACTTTCACTTAATCAAGTCCTATAACAGGTATGTTCATATATTACCTTTGATGTTAAGTATCTAAATATTACTGATCCTTTATTTTCTACCATAACAGGCCCTAGTGCAATAAAAATACATTTCTTATATTTTTTCTAAGAAACATTTGATTATTTTTAATATGAAGATGCATCTGTTTTATGCATCTTCTAAATGGAAGTTTGAACAGTGGCTCCATTAGGTAGGCAGCTGTTGTATACCGTTTTATTTATTCTGTATTATAATGGGTGGACGTTCCGAGTACTGGCTGCTTAACCCTTTCCCTCATAAAGACGCTTTCTGACGCCTCTGCAGCAGACGGATTTTTGAAAACATAGTAACAAAAGAAGAAATTGCACAAAACGTGCAATTTCTCCTTTTGTCACAATGTTTTCCACTTTTAGTCATAGGTTATCCATTCAATTATAGAGATTTTCTATTATTTGACAAAATATGTTAAAAGTCGTCTGCTGCAGAATTGTCATATGAGGGAAAGGGTTAATACATGTGACCAATAACACTGCTTTCCAATTAACAGCTACAGTTCACAATGTACATAAAGAACAGTTCTTTGCAGTAAGTCATGCAAACCTTTCTTACTTCTATTTGTTGCTACACAAGTGGGTGAAGCTGAAAAAAATCAAGATTTTAAAAAAAAGTAGGAAAAAATATTGTTTGAAATACATTTCAGCTATAATAATGACACTGATCACATGTATAGATCTACATGTACAATGTACCTAATGGCAAGACAAGTCCTCATCAGCAAAAATGGGCTTTAATAGCCTTGCTAGAATTTGCTTTTAACATGATAAAACAAGTATTTTAATCAATTCAAGACTTTTACTATGAAACTGGTGGATTAAATCTACTGGATTTATTTTGGATTTAATGGCAATTTTATGTAACACAAGTTGTGTTTGAACAGTCCCCTTTTCAAAAGTGTCACGGCCCTGGTGGTATTAATTAGGGATTTTAAAAGTTTTAATCAGTTGTCCATTAGATTGATAACTAAAATTTGCGCAACCGAAATTTTCATTTGACTCAAAAGTCTTCTAGATCTTACCATACACTAAATGTATGGCAAGTTTGGTTAATATCAGTCGAATGATGTTCAGTGTAGAGTGGTCGCAAGGTTGTTGATATGGGAAAATAGTCAGTCAAATTTTGACCTTGACCTTTAACCTATGACCTTGAAAATAAATAGGCTTCTAGACCTTGCCATATACCAAGTTTGGTTAAGATCGGTCGAAGGATGTTAAGTGTAGAGTGGTCACAAGGTTGTTGATATGGGAAAAAACTCAGTCCAACTTTGACCTTGAAAATAAATAGCCTTCTAGAGACCTTGCCATATATACTAACTGTATACCCAGTTTGGTTAAGATCGGTCAAAGGATGTTCAGTGTAGAGTGGTCACACGGTTGTTGATATGGGAAAATAGTAGTCCAATTTTGACATTGACCTTGACCCTATGACCTTGAAAATAAATAGGCCTCTAGAGCTTGCCATATACTAACTGTATACCAAGTTTGGTTAAGATCAGTCGAAGGAAGTTCAGTGTAGAGTGGTCACAAGGTTGTTCAGACGGACGGACGAACGAACAAACGGACAGTCCCATTACTATATCCCCTCGCAAACTTCGTTAGCCTAGGGGATAATAATGGTTGACAAAGTCACAAAAAAGATTTCAAGATGTGAGGAGTTGTATGTTTACTCTTTAGGCATTGTATCATTCTTACCATTTTCTTCTTGAAGTATAGATGCCAACAGTTCTTCACTCTCTTCCACTATGGTTGTAACCCAACACAACTTTTCTTTCAACCTTAATGCTGAAACAAAATTACAATTTGTATTATTATTTTGCATAAAATCTGATTTGGTTTTCAACAATTTTTCAGTCATATCACGGCGGCCAGTTCACCTACTTATATGTTTCCAGGGTTTCTCACATCAGTACTCCATTCAACATACATTCCAAGCAACTGGCTGCTTTTCCACATAGACTGTTAGCCCATTGGTGAAAGACAAATGACTTTTGTCAATCATTGTAAAGAATATCAGTCGAGCTGGGGTTCGAACTCGCAACCGCTAGATTGACAGCCAGCATCGCTACTGACTGAGCTACAGGAGCTCGGCAAAAAAAATCAGATTTTGTATTCAACTGTTGTTCTAATGTGTTTCATTAACCCTTTCCCTGATACAAAGAATTGCAGCAGATAACTGAGATCTTCTGGGCAAAAAATATAGAGTTGAAAACATTGTGGCAAAAGGAGAAATTGCTCGTTTTGAGCAATTCCTCCTTTTGTCACGAAGTTTTCAAAAGTAGTCTGCTGCGGAGGCGTCTTTATGAGGGAAAGGGTTAAATCCATGTCCAAACTCCTGATATGGTTCACTTGTGCCCACTTCTTAACTTATACAGGATCAGAAAACATTTAGAATTAAAAAGAAAACCAGGTTTAACCCCAAGGGTTTAGAATCGTGATAAAATTGCATTTATTAAAATCTTACACATATGTTTTACTCAGCATCACAAGGTAGTTGAGCTGTTCATTGAATAGTCTTGCTTCACCTACCTGCTTTCTTACCCCAAAATAATTTGTTTCTGCCATGTCCAATATGATCAGCAAGGTGTCATTTTAAGGGCTTTCTGTCTCCTTCGAGTTCTTTTAACCCCACAAAACAATCAATTACACAAGATCTTAAGCTCAAAGAAGATGCCTCATGTTTTGCCATGTTAAGGTTGCACCAAGATCTACCTGAAATATTAAAATACGAGACTGTAACCTCTTAAAAAATAAAACACATCTGCAGCAGACGTCTATGCAAAAATAAGTCATTTATTGAATCAAGTTGAAAATATAATTGCAAAAGAAGATCTAGCTTTTCCTTTGCAACCATGTTTTCATATGTCTCTTGCTGAAGATGTGCCAATATGTGGGAACCAGTTAAGTACAGTGAAACCTCGGTGGCTTGAATTCGTAGGGCCCAAAATGAATAGTTTCGCTTATCCAAAGTTTGAATCTTGGAAAATACGAAGATTTTTTTTATCCTGATTATATTCATGTTGTTTGTGTTATGAAAATGCATAAATAATAATACCAGAGTGTTTTCTATTGATGGTAGACATTTTTATGATGGTATGATGGTAATTATTTAAAGAAAGAAATGTAGTCTACAGTTTTATTTCTGTTTTCTAATTTAATACCTTTTGTACATGGGATCAACATAACCAATATAATGTCCCGTGTTTATCTCCATGCTGCTTGTATCATTATAGCAAAATAAAGTTCACTTACAGTGAATAGAATGATTAAACGGCCACAGAAGAAAGTATGAATTGTTCTTTTTTCCATGTGACTACTTCTCAAAATCGGCATAAAGTATTTTATTTATAAACAATAAACATTTTTATGTCAGTGGCTATGCGACATATTTCCTAATTTTTTTGATATTGATTATACTCACAGGTTCAATGGGAGTGTGGTTTTAAAAAGCGATCTTAAACAGAGATTTATATAA
The DNA here is from genome assembly GCA_031761405.1 of Serripes groenlandicus. Classification (NCBI taxonomy): domain Eukaryota; kingdom Metazoa; phylum Mollusca; class Bivalvia; order Cardiida; family Cardiidae; genus Serripes; species Serripes groenlandicus. Next base: position 36,870,816 of record JASEVX010000007.1, read on the forward strand.
CAAACACATCATTGAAATGTCATTGTGATAAATATGATTATGAACTGTCTTATTCAACACAACAAACAGATGATGAGATTAATTGAATTTGCCTGTTCAAGCTATTGTAACCATGTTTGATTGATTGGGATTTAACGGCGTTTTCAACAATTTTTCAGTCATATCACGGCGACCAGTTCACCTACTCATATGTTTCCTGGTTTTATCACGCCAGTCACTCCACACATTACACTTTCCAAGGAACTGTCTGCTTTTCCACATAGACTGTTAGCACTTTGGTGAAAGACAAAAGACGCCGGTCACAGTGTCAGACCTTTGTCAAACGTCGGAAAGAATGTTGCCGAGCTGAGGTTCAAACTCTCAACCCCTGGATTGACAGCCCACATTGCTACCGACTGATCAATGGGGGCTCAGTGTAACCATGTATTATGACGTACTGTAATGACATGAGAGGGACAATGCAGTTACCTCGAAAGAGAAGGTGTTTCAGAAGTAGAACAAATATAATTATACAAGGTTTACTTAAACCTAGAGACAAGTTAAGAGTTTTCCATGGTGTTGAGCTTTCCCATGTTTGAGCCACCGAGGTTAGACTAGATGTTTTGGCAAAATGATCTATTTTATAATGGTCAGGTCAAGTGATTTCCACCTTCTGTTGAACTTGTCAATAATGAATTAAGTGTCTATTCATTATGAAAAGTGCAGTAGATCTGTGCCAATGATTCATGAGTGAAACAATGGATTTGAGATCCCCTGCTAACATTAAAAATTTAAATTAATACTTGGACATCCTTGCTATACTAGATCCTAAAGTAGTGTGTTCATAAGATTTTTTCTAAAATTGACAGTGTCCTAATTTTTGACCAAACATGAGCAAGATTTGAACCTCACTGGGTTTGATGGAAATGAAGTTCTCAAAGTTGTTTTTAATGAAGATTGGATGCAAAATGTGGCCTCTTAATGGGGTTTTCAAAAATTTGACCTATTTACCTGGTGGCCTATTTTTTGACCCTGACTACAATTTGATGAAAATGAATGTTCTAATTTTTTTTATACAGATTGGGTGAAACATATGGCATCTAGTTTTGTTGTGCTGGGCCTTTTCAGGTAAAACATTTCGAGGTCATGATTGAACTTATGTCAAATTATTTAAGAATCCATCAATGTACAAAGAAATTAAAGACCTGACACTTTTTACAATTTTTTATATATATATATATTTTAAGCAACAGTGACCTTGACCCAATCTATGACACTATTTACAATTTTTTATATATATATTTTAAGCAACAGTGACCTTGACCCAATCTATATGTTACTTCAAAAACACATTGTGAGATCATGGTTGACACAGGGCCCGCGCTGTCGTTCGCCAAATGCGAAGATTATTTTAAAGTGGCGAAGTTATTGCATGAGTGGCGAAAGGTTTTTATCATCAACATTTACCTGTTTTGGATATCAGTTTACGACATACAGTGACTGTTTCTGTTAATCTAAGATAATGCACCGCCATTTGATTCAATGTCGGGAACCAGTGACACTTTACAACATTTTTACCATTTTGACAACTTGTGTATTTCACACTTGTTTTATTGTTGTGAAGTGTTAATTCCGCCTTTTAATCCGACTTACCAACAACTCTGAGCGATATTGATACATTAAAGGCCATGTATATAATAATTGGCAATTATAGATGCATTATATATATCAGCACGCTCTTTGAAGCAGGTTTTGACGATCGACGTAGGTCTTTCATGATTTAATGACAATGTAAGTTTGTCATTTTTGATTGGGAAAAATGTATTTAATTATGGGCAAGTACAAACAATAAGTGGATCAATTGATGAGATTGCATATAACTATTTCTTCTACCTGAAATTAAAGAAAAGTGGCAAACAAATGGCTAAAACTATATTTCAATGTGGCGAAAGTGGTGGTGAAAGAAAAATTCAACCCAGAGCAGGCCCTGTTGACACTTCTCTTAAATTATCAGCAATTAAAACTAGAATTGTTTTTGAAAAAACAGATGTCTCCCCCTCAAATATCTGTCAAAATCTCTAAAAACATTCCAACCTATAAAGCAGACAATGGGTTCTGCACATCACCTTGATGAGGTGAACATCTGACACAAGTTTCATGAAAATCCTTCAAGCCGTTTTGGAGATATGGAGCGGACACGAAAAACAGGCTCAAACCTTTGACCTTCAAGCCTGACCTTGACCTTGGGTTCTGCACATCACCTTGATGAGGTGAACATCTGACACAAGTTTCATGAAAATCCTTCAAGCCGTTTTGGAGATATGGAGCGGACAAGAAAAACAGGCTCAAACCTTTGACCTTCAAGCCTGACCTTGACCTTGAACCGGTATGGTCGGAACATGGGTTCTGCACATCGCCTTCGTGAGGTGAACATCTGACACAAGTTTCATGAAAATTCTTCAAGCCGTTTTGGAGATATGGAGCGGACACGAAATTAAGGCTCAAACCTTTGACCTTCAAGTCTGACCTTGACATTGAACCTGTATGGTCGGGACATGGGTTCTGCACATCGCCTTCATGAGGTGAACATCTGACACAAGTTTCATGAAAATCCTTCAAGCCGTCTTGGAGATATGGAGCGGACACGATTTCGGACAGACGGACAGACAGACAGACAGACGCCCAGGACAAAAACAATATATCTCCCCTGTATACAGGGGGAGACATAATAATGAACAAGGAAGTTATATAAACCTGAACACAATTTCAATAACAAAATTAAAAGCAAGTCTGACCAGATCAAAGATATCTTACCAAAGGGTTTTTCATCAACACTTACAGACAATGCACGTCATGCCATCAATGTTTGGGGTCATTCTATTAAGTTTGAACGTCCACTTTTATTTATTTAATTGTATCCGTAATATTCAAAATGTTGATTATTGATTGGGGTTTAATGCTGTTTTTTCAACAAGTTTTCTGGCATATCAGTTTACCGTACCTACTCATGTAGAAATCCTTGCTTTCTCAAACCAGTATTCTACAAAACAGACTTTCCAAGCAACTGACTGCTTCCATATACTGTTAGCCAATTGGTGGAATACAAATGATGCTTTTCACAGTCAGAATGTTAAAGAAGATCGGAAAGTTATTTGTAAAGAGTACTTTAATACTTGTAGGCATTCAATGACTGTACTATCATCCTAACATAAACATCATAACACAGTCAATTTACCATTATTGAATTCATTATTGCATGTAGTTTACTCAGAAGTGACATGTTGTTGATAGAAAATACAGACTGTGTCACGGAAGTTATCCCAAATGTATTATTGACAGGTGTATTGTTGACCAATGTTTAGTTATTTGTACAGTACTGATGATTTAGCGACTTTTAAAGACGTATGTAATATTGTGAAAATCATTAGTCCAATGACTCAGAAAACATGTATTGTTTGGTCCACTGAACTTGTAAACAGAACACACTCTTTATATATGGTTTATACAGGTATATGGATGTAACACGACATGTACCTGTGTTTGTGAGTTGGATTATGGGACTGGGTATAATCAGTTCTATGAATTTCATGTTATCACAAAACCGGCAATTTGATGTTGCGCACAATACCATACCTTTCAAACACAATCAGTAATCGCCGAAAGTATGTCACATTATATATGTTAGTCATAATAATAACAAATTCCTAAATGCCCTGACCCCTCACTAACAAAAACTTACATATTTTACTAGAAAACCTGTTTTAGATTTTCTTTCAACATACAGTTTATTAACCCTTTCCCTCATACGGCAATTCTGCAGCAGACGACTTTGAACGTATTTTGTCAAAAAATAGAAAATCTCCATAATTGAATGGATAACCTATGACAAAAAGTGGAAAACATTGTGGCAAAAGGAGAAATTGCACGTTTTGTGCAATTTCTTCTTTTGTCACTATGTTTTCAAAAAGCCGTCTGCTGCAGAGGCGTCAGAAAGTGTCTATATAAGGGAAAGGGTTAAATGCTATGTCATCACAGACACTTAACCCTTTCCCTCATACAATAATTCTGCAGCAGACGACTTTGAAACTATTTTGTCAAAACATAGAAAATCTCAATAATTGAATGGATAACCTATGACTAAAAGTGGAAAACATTGTAGCAAAAGGAGAAATGGCTCACTTCTTTTGCCACGTTTAAAAAGCTGTCTGCTTCAGAAAGCATCTATATGATTGAAGGAAAGGGTTAAAGTAACATGGTTACAATATGTCACGTTTTCTCGTCTTAGAAACATGTTTGAAAATAAGGATTAAAATGTTTAACAAGAGGACCATGATGCCCAGGATCGCTCACCTGAGAATGGGCTATTTAAGACTCTTTCAGGGCCAATGGCAATATGAGGGTTTTGCCTGGCGGCAATGTTTGTTGACTGGAAGCATTTTCTGACAAAGCTTATTGATTTTAAACTGTTTGTTACAAAGAAGTGTTAATAATTCTCAACACAAATGTAAATGAAATTATGCCTACTGTAGATATCATCAAGACAAAGTTTCAATATGCTCAAGTCAAAAATGCACCTTACGGAGTGTTACAAGATTTTCCTTCAATTTGACCTAGTGCCCTATTTTTGGACTCCACTTGACCCATATTCAAACTAGGCCTAGATATTATCACGATAAACTTTCTGAAAAAATGTCTAGCTGCTCAAGTTAAAAATGCGATCTCTATACTGTTAACAAGATTGTTCTACAATTTGGCCTAGTGACCTAGTTTTTTACCAGACCCATATTCAAAATTATCCTAGATATCATCAAGACAAATATTCTAACAAAGTTTCAACATGCTCAAGCCAAAAATGCAGCTTCCAGAGTGTTAACAAGATTGTTCTTCAATGTGGCCTAGTGACCTAGTTTTTGACCTGATATGACCCATATTCGTACTTGGCCTAGATATCATCCAGAGAAACTTTCTGATAAAGTTTCAAGCTGCTCAAGTGAGAAATGAGATCTCTATAAGTGTTATTCTGTTAATAAAATATTTCAACAGTATGGCCTAGTGACCTAGTTTTTGACCTGAACAGACCCATATTCAAAGTTAGATAAGTAAAGTTTCAACATGTTCACGGTAAAAACACAGCTTCCAGAGTGTAAACAAGATTTTCCTTCAATTTGGCCTAGTGTAGTAGTGACCTAGTTTTTGACCCGACATGATCTATATTGAAACTTGGCCTAGATATCACATTCCAGGGGAATGAACGTAGCCAAGTATGCTGTTAATTAATTATGTTGTGAAAGTCCCCTCTTATGTTACTTTAATTATAACATTTCATATAATTAATTTCATAATCAAATTTTGAGAGGATTTGAAATGATGAAGGGCACATTTCGTCGGTATTTCTTCCATCCGAACTTATGACAAATTTACACAGACTGGAAAGGCTAAGGTTGTTCAAGATATTAACAAGCAAATGCATCCGGTGGCTGCATTCATTGACATTTTAGTATAATAATTGAATGGATTTTTTAGAACAGTTAGTTTATTCTTTCATTCAGATCAGTTTACAGACATTTAAATAAAATCTGACGCTGAACATTGGAAGTTGAACAACAAAACGAGTGAGAACATTTATACGATGCTTGCGGCATAGAACAGTCTTGCTGGGATAATTCTTTCGAAATGTTTAAGATTAGTAAACTATATCTTGGAATATTACTTACTGTAATGCCTTGTCCTGCGAACATACATTTGTAAAGTTGATTCGAGGGAAGACGATATCCAAAAGCGTACCGAAATGGTGTCAAACCCCGCTCTCCGATGACCGCGCATGCGTATATGTCGTTTTTACCGCTAGAGGCCCTTCGTTACGTCCAAAATCCGAGAACGACTTTACCAGGAAAGATCAAAGTTCCATTGCCTCTTTAGATACTCATTAATACACGATAACATCTATAGATACCGTAATGACAGTATTGTAGTTGGTCTCATCCTTTAAACAATACTGATATATACTTTTCTTTCATAGTTCTCTCAAGAGACATATAAATACATGTATTTATATGTCTCTGTTCTGTCGCATTTCAACAAAAAATGCTGTAACATACTGTTTCTTAATTTTTGCAATGCCATTGTAAAATATACATACACTTTCACTTCGAATAGTAATTTAGGAATGTTTTTCGATCAAATAGAGGTCTATTTTGCCGGTTAGATATCTTTCTTGGTAAAATAAGAGCTAGTCCTACATGTATTTTTACATCTGATAAAGACGAATGTACTTGAAACTGATTTGTAGTGTTGTATTCATTTATTTATATCTTCATCATACTTAAATAAACAATGTCGCCAATTTTAAAAAAATAAATGGGTTGACAATTTAGTAATTTGTATGACAGGTAATTTCCACCTATATACTGTACGTTAGTAGGAGCACTCCCTTAACTGAATTATTTCTGTAATGCACATGTTAAAGCTCAGCGTGCATTATATAACTATTTATTTTGCCTCCCACGAAATTCTAGCAATTTCATTAGTTAAAGCGTGTCACGTGCAGACCCCCTATATTTCTATAGGGGGTGAGTAAAGTAAAAAAGTCAGTTCATAGGTTGGTTTTCGCAGAGACGTCATATAAACACAGAGATAAGCGACACGCGATTGCAAATGCCTTACGGAGAACAAAATCCTTCAAACGGTGCAGACCCCCTATATTTCTATAGGGGATGAGTACATTCCATAGAGGGTGAGTAAAGTAAAAAAAAGTCAGTTCAAAGGTTGGTTTTCGTAAAGTGGCTCTCAAATGTTACCAGTTACACAGTAAAGAGATGAAATGAATTGAAATAAATGTTCATGTTGAACCGGTGTATTGTTTTAAATAATATATCTATTCCAATTCCCACTACGGAAATATAGGGGGTCTGTAGGATGAATAGGGGGACTCGGCTATCGCCTCGCCCCCTATTAATCCTACAGACCCCCTATATTTCCGTAGTGGGTCAGTAACAAACCCAATAGCCTCGCCCCTATTAATCCTACAGACCCCCTATATTTCCGTAGTGGGTAAGTAACACACCCAATAATTTATAATAATCATTTATACAATTGATCAGTTTACAGATTAAATAAAAAATTGTACCAATTTCAACAAGATACACAACAATTATGTCCTGCACAAAATTATATCATGCACTTTTCCGTATACATTTTCATTTTTTAATAACTAGCCTCGCAGAACCTCAAAGCCTTGTGCTAAATATAGCGACACGGAATAAACGTCGTTACTCAATAACCTAACCCCATACCACAAGGTATAATGGTACATCATGTTATGTACAGACTAGGTTAACGTTTTTAACAAGTTCAACAAGATACACACAAATTACGTTCTGCACAAAATTATAATGCACTTTTCCGTATACATTTTCGTTTTTTGATAACTAGATAGCATCGCAGAACCTCAACGCAGGAACCTCAAAGCCTTGTGCTATATATAGCGCAACGGATTAAACGTCGTTACTCAATAACTTAACCCCATACCATGCAGTTTATGGTGGTATAATGGTACACCATTTCATGTACTGACTAGGTCAACTCCGTAAACCCTATACCTATTCAATAGCATAACCTCGATCGTATCGGGTGTTGATTATGTCTAATCGAGTAACTCCTCATGAAATCCATTCTCGATTTGCGATCAGTGTAGTTCCAGATCACCTTGCGCATCCACGCTGTCTGATCTGGATCTGCACTCTTCATAAATAAGTCAAAGAAGCCTCTTACATTCATTGGACATTCAAAATCTCATACCGGTAGTAGGATGAATGTGCACATTTTGGTTTATTCACGTTTCAAAAATACTCAAGTTCTTTTTTTCTTCTTTTTTTTTTTTTTGTGTCGAGCACGTCCAAATTAGACATTCATATTGGGTAAACGGCTTTAGGAGAGTGCAAAATGGATTTGCAAACGTAATCTTAACGACGGCAGACGATCGCAGGTTTTTTCACATTATCAAATCAGATCAGTTGATAACGCAATACGCGGCCGCTGTGGTGATTTTGAACTAATTGTATTTCTCATTTAGAGTTATTTTCTTTAAGAGCTCTACAAAATGTGTTCCAAATTGCGATCTTCTTAAAGACCATTACGCAACGTGGTCGATACGCCATTCCATGCGATCTTCCGACGTCAAATGTACAGTTGGTAAACAAGAATGAAAGGCGGGGATACAAGTCGATATTTTATGTGATCCTCTGACGCCAATTCTACAATTGGTAAAAGAGTCGAAAAAGCGGGAATACAAGTCAACATTTTATGTGATCGTCCGGAGCCAAATATACAGTTGGAAAACGGGGATTAAAGTAGGATTTCTATCTGATCTTCTGACGAAAATGTACAGTTGGTAAACTAGTTGAAAGGCGAGGATTAAAGTCGACATACTATGCGGATCGTCTGACGAGATGGTAGGTCAGCCGTAAAGGCGGGGATACAAATACGCTGATAACTTAGTATACTTCTATTATCAATTTAATCATCAATCTTTGAATCGTATATAGTTCTCGTTCATGGATATATTTTTATCCCTGCTCATTGATCCCGTGTACACCATCAATCATAGAACCTTGTAGTCCTTGTTCATGACATTTTGTTTTATCATTATTTATTTGTCGTGTATCAATCGGCTGTTTGGGAAAGGAGCGATTTCTGTATTCTGTCAATCTTTGGATTTTGTAGTAACTTTTCATGAAATTGTGTTTGATCCCAGTTTGTTTGCACTGTAGTTATCGCGACTGTTTGGGACATGGGCGATGTGTTTTTCCAGCAATCTTTGAATCTTTATCCATTGGTCATAAAATTGTGTTTGCTCCCAGTGTGTGTGCACTGTAGTTATTGTGACTGTTTGGGACAGGGGCGATGTTTTTTCTTCCATTATTCTTTGATCCTTGTAACCATGGTTCATGATTTTTGTTATCTCTGTATGTGTGCACTGTAGTAATCGCGAATGTTTATGACAAGGGCGATGGCTTTTTATTCCATAAATCCTTGAACCGTATAGCTATTGCTCATGAAATTATATTTCATCACTGTTTGTTTTCCGGGTAATTATCGGCTGTTTTGGACAGGGGCGATGGCTTTATTCCATAAATCTTTGTACCTTGTAGACATTGTTCATGTATTAGTGATTCACCCTTGTTCATTGGACCCGTATAAGTTTGAAGTGTAGTTCTCAGCTTTGACATCTGTGTATTGACTCGTGTTTTAGTTGTAAAACAGTTACCGGCTGTTTAGGACAGGGAGGATGACTTTACCCCATCTATCTTTGAATATTGTAGGTATTGTTCATGATTTTTTGTTCGGTCCCTGTTCATTGGTCCCGTGTTTTGCTGCTGTGTAGTTACCAGCTGTTTGGGAAAGGGGCGGTGGTTTGACTCCGCTGTTTAACTGATACATGAAGGGCTGGGCACAGTTTGCCTGTGAGGGATAGGGTCTTGTGTCCATCGGTTTCTGTCGAGTTGGTTGACTGCCCATAATGGTTTGAACCTAAAACAGATGTTTTGTCAATGTTTCGTTTATTGAACTATTATGAACTTTTGAAAAGTCTAAACAAAAATAACCGTTACCAATATCAAAAATATAGTTTTTTCCTAATTTGATCACCTTCTCATTTTATCACCATGTTTTCAAAATCTTCCGTTCGAATGTTGGTATAAGTTGTCAATCTCCTTCGCAGAGTTGTCGTTCCTTACACTCACCATACATGGTGAGTGTAAGGAACGACAACTCTGCGAAGGAGATTGATAAGTTGTAGGTAAAAGTTCACACATTCACTCGTGATAGTTAAACCGCTTGTATTGTTTCACCTTGTTCGACAACAAACATATATAATAGACATAAACATAGGTTTATTACGTACTATATACAGATGATCCGTATCTCACGGTTTGGATTGTAATTGTCTTCGGTTTGGCTTCGTTTAAAGACATATGGGTATATAACTACTCGGGATACACTTCTAGTTTTTATCTCAGAAGATTCAGCTTGGTGTGGTGGACATAAACGACATTGAGACTGTTCTGATGCACAACCTCGACGGTGTCTTCACTGTACACTGATGAAATATTAACATTAACAGCTAGACCCGGTTCATATGCATGCATATTGTAATACAATAACAAATGGAAATAATGTACATCAGGAAAACAAAACAAAAACGAACAATTTTAAACTATTTAAATATAATTGTTCATTGTGTAGAAACATAAGATATCAGGAGACATACCTTTGTCGACAAATCACCCATACATGTTCACAAAATGTAGATATACCTTATAATATTAAGCCAACTTTTCTATTGAATATTATAACATATTGGTTTTGGCATACAATCTTGCTATGTATACTATATTTGGTTTATCGTTATACATAAAGGAATATGTTAAACATTCTCTACGGTTCATTGAAGATTTGATTTACCCCTTCTATTCTTATTAATAACAGATATTTATGAGATTTGCAGCGAGCGTCTTTTCAATACATATTGTGGAAATGTAGAGAAACTGCTAATCGCAAGCATTTTTTCTGTTTCATTTTGTTGTGTAAAATATACTATACTTCAATCTGTCCTTACTTTCTATACATTTTAGAAGTGACTAAATTTGAAAAATTTGATAGACCTATATAGTATAAGGTATTTGCTCAAGCATGTATTTATACTGAATAAATAATAAACCGAAATGTGATATGTCATTCCTTAACCCTTTCCCTCATACAGTCACTTTTTGACGCCTTTGAAGAAGACGATTTTTTTTATAACATTGTGACAGAAGGAGAAATTTCTCTTTTTGCAACAATGTTTTCAACTTAATTCAATAAATGTTCTTTCATTTGTCGAGAGTTCCCATACCTTTGAGTAAATGTTTTCAAAGGCGTCTACTGCATATGTGGGAAAGAGTTAACCCTTTCCCTCATATAGACGCTTTCTGACGCCTCTGCAGCAGACGGCTTTTTGAAAACATAGTAACAAAAGAAGAAATTGCACAAAACGTGCAATTTCTCCTTTTTGTCACAATGTTTTCCACTTTTAGTCATAGGTTATCCATTCAATTATAGAGATTTTCCATTATTTGACAAAATATGTTCAAAGTCGTCTGCTGCAGAATTGTCGTATGAGGGAAAGGGTTAAACATGCAGAAAATAACCTTAGGTTGTTATCTTTATTCATAAAACATAATGTCAGTATAAATCAAGGATAACAATGTTTCAACAAAACTAATAACGTGTTATAATAAAACTAAATCATATCCAAACCAACATTTATATTTTTTTCTCAGATTAACGCCGTTTTCGACATTATTACAATTATATATCAGCAGCCAGTTCACCTAGCCACGTGGTTCCTGGCTCTCTCGCGCCAGTACATTATCCGTAACATTCTCCATGTGCAACTAGCTGTCTACCTTCCCACAAATACCTCAATCCCGTTGATGAAAAGACAACTGACGATATTCACAATCTCTTAAATGACCGTGTCGAGATTCTAACTCACAACTCTTGGATCGTGGGCCCTCAACTGAGTTATTGCTGTTTCAATGTGTACAACATAATTGTTTTTAGTCGTATATACATAAATCAACATAACCCATGTCTATTTATTTTGAATATACATCAAACCAACAAAGCAGATACGGATTTTAAGACCATGTTCATTACTCAGACCAAGTGTGTACCCTCAGTGTGTTTATATCATATATTCGTTAGTCAACAACACTAATGTCTATCCATTTTGAAAATACAGTCAAACTTGTCTTAATCAGCCGTCTAGGGGAGGGTCATATTATGGCTGCTGAACACAGGTGATGCTTTATACAAATAAAGAAGAACGTTGTTTGGGTTAATCTTCAAGTGGCTGCTTAATACACGTTGGCCGCGAATACATAACACAAACAAAGCAAATACGGATTTAAAGACCAAGTTCATGTCTCAGACCAAGTGTGTACCCTCAGCGTGTTTAAATAATATATTCATTAACCAATGTCTACCCATTGTCAATACATTGTAGACCTAAAACAAACAGGGCAGATACGGATTCAAAGATCAAGTTCATTACTCAAATTCACTGTCATTCTATTCCTAAATTCTCACTAAAGTTATAGCGTTTTCAAAAAGCTAAACCGTGTGGTTAGAAACTAAACGTCATTGCAATATATACATTTTATTACAATGGGTGGTTCAAATAAGGTAGACGTCTCTAAAAAAGGGTTCAATATCCATGTGTATTCAAATCTCACCAATTTATACCACAGGAAAGAAACATCTACATGTACATGTGTTATAGATACTGCATTGTAATTGTTTGGGATACGTCGAACGCAACGCGACAATCGGAACTAGCAACGATCCAGTAAATCCTAGATCATGATCTGCCCGCTTCGTCATCTACAGTGTAATTGCAATAACTCGAAGGCCAAAGTGAACAGTAAATTATTTCGAGTTATCGGCATGTTTGATTGATCCTTCGAGGTATGACAAATGCATTAATGTTTTGTCAACTTTATATTTCGTTCATACTTAAAAACAAAATGTGTATTATGAAAAGAAAGTCGGCGATAAATCGTATAAAGAAAACAAGCGAAGTAGCAGGTTAAATTGCTCGTCTGAGCTATCAGAACTGCTGCTACTTTAGATATATTTCCACTGGTCCGATATACCCGATACATTCGAGTTATCACATGTTCGAGTAATCGCGAGTCCACTGGAATTGCACAAGAATTTTGGAAGCATATAGATAATGACTATAACCAAACATCTCTATAAAAGTGTTCAGTTCAACCCCCTCCACCATACAGACGCTTTCTGACGTCAGAGGGTTTTTGAAAACATTATGACAAAAGGAGAAATTGCTCATAATGACCAATTTGTCCTTTTGTCACAATGTTTTTAGCTGTATTTAATCATTTTACTTTAATTAAAGGAATGTTTACATATTTCAACAAGATTATTTCAAAGTCATCTGCTGCAGATGTGTTGTATGTGTCGAAAAAGGGTTAATATTACATATCATACAATCCAAAACATTCGAAGGTCGGCATGCGTGTGATATTGCTCATATATCTTTTAAACCTTCCGTCTTGAGCGGGTTCTGCCTTTATGATTTTTCCACACAATCGGCGCGTATACCGGTTATGTACCAAGGAAGCAGACATCTATCGTGAGTTAGTAAAAAAGAAAAATCGTTGCAAGACATATAAAAACCATTTTTACTTGTTGAAATGTTCGCGAGCTCGCATTTAACTCGTCGGGGTCCCGAATTTTGGTACAAAATCGTGGTTTATTGGCTGCAGGACAATTAAGCTGGTCCCCTGTACTCGGCGGTTTCCATTGATCAAGGTCACAGGCTGCCGCCAATTTGTTTAGATGTTCTGCTGTTACAGGAAAAGCTGTTTTCTGTAGAGGGTTGATGTCTGCGTATGTCATAAAGCCGCTAAATTCAGGCTGTAGACCCACAATGTATTCTTTACCAACTAGTGTTTGTTCTCTGACTCCAGAACACTTGTCAGCAGCATTGAGTATATCTTCAATAATAACTTGACTGGGTACCAGATTTCTACCTTTCTTGATCACACAGTAAACATCAAATCTAGCGTCTAAAATGGTGGGTAGGCGGAATTTACCATGACCCACGTCCTTACCATATACGACAACGCTGGATTTAATCAGTAACTCTTCCATTGACATATTTCTCCACTTAGCGCTTTTACACGCTGATCCAGTTCTGGTCACAATCAAAATTATCACCGTTATCAATGCCAAGACAGAATATTCCATTGCAAAAATGAAAAGGTATACCACACAGTTTTAATTTCTCCAAAAATTCCTAGATGTCCTTGAAGAGAGCTGACTACACTATCCGATGTTAATATTTAATTCATTGTTGTCATCCTTTCCTTCGAACTTCAAGATGACTTATTTGACAAGCAAAAAGAGTTTAAATGTTGTGACAATTGTAATTCTTTCATAAGTGAACACATATATAGATGCCCTTGTCTTAAATAAATCATGTCACTAACCTAACTATGATGTTTTTGTCAAACACAAAGAGTTTAAATTGTGTGACAATTCCAAGACGAATAAGTTTTCTTTCATAAGTGAACACATATATAGCTGGCCCTGTCTTAAATAAATCATGTCACTAATTGAGATATATGAACTCAACTATGCAATATATAAAATCACATGTGTTACATTTTTTCTTGATTTATTTATACAGAATGTCAACGTTCCAAATAATGTCAGGCGTCAAAGGTGTTAGCTGGTATTGTTTCAATAAATTATGCATATGACCCGAATGTTATGAACTGTGGACATCAAGCACATACTGTAGATTGTTGGGTATCTATACACAGACAAATAAGCAGACGACTGGGGATACATCTGGCAATCCTCTCTTAAAAAACACTGTGTTGGAAAAGGAAAAAAAATCATAATAAGCTAGCAATATTTCCTTTTCCGGCTACGTTTTCAAAACTCGTCTGCAGCTAACCCGTCAACTTGCGTCTGCAAAAAACGCTATAAACAGAAACCGTTAACCTTTTACCTATTTTGATACTAGATTTACAGCTTTGAACACGTTTGAAGAAAACTGTTTTATGTCTCGAAAAGTTAAAGTCTATTTTTGATACAGAGTTTCCAAAATTTTGGAAAAAGAAATACTGTTCAAACTTCTGTTCAACATTTCTACTATTCCCACAATATTTTAAAAGATCATCTGCTGCAGAGGAAGCAAAGAAATCTATATTAGGAAAACTAGTAACTCTCACCTGGATACAGACACCTTGTTATGCATCTACAGCAGACGACTTGTTTTAAAAATAAATATATAGAGAGGACAAAAAAGATAAGGCTAACAAGAGGACCACGGTGGTCCTATTCAAAGTTTGCTCATCTTCCAAACAGACCGTCAATAGAAGTCACATTATTCTATACATTAAGAGAAGTACAGCAATTACAAACTCACGTATCAAACCTTTTCCACTTGCAGACGAATGTTGACACATCTGCAGCAGACGACTTTTGTTGCAAAATAATGAGCATTTTTGCCACAATTGTTTCAATTGTTTTAAATAATAATGTTTATAAAGAGTTTCCATATAATGCCTTAACGTTTTCAAAGTCGTCTGCTGCTTATTTGTTGTATGTAATAAAAGGTTAAGCATCTGATTTCCTCAATTTTGTGAACTTATGATGTGACACAGTCACTTAGAACTGAAGCTTCATCCCACACATCCAATATATAGTACAATATATCTAAACAGAAATGTATGTCTCTGGTGATACGGACATCCCATACATGGTACCAGATATGTAAATAGAAATGTATGTCTCTGATAACAGGTCACCCATATATAATACCACATATATAAATAGAAATGTATATCTCTGATAATACGGACATACCCTAAATAGTACCAGATATAAATAAAAATGTATGACTCTGATAATACGGATATCCGATACATAGTACTAGATATCTAAATAGAAATGTATATCTCTGGTAATACGGACATCGCATACATAGTACTAGATATCTAAATAGAAATGTATATCTCTGATAATACGGACATCCCATACATAGTACTAGAGAGCTAACTAAAAATGTAAGTCTCTGATAATACGAACATCCCATACATAGTATGCGAGATCTAAATAGAAATGTATGTCTCTGATACTACTGAAATCTGAGGAAATACGGGGATAACTGAATAAAGTTTCCTGCATTCACAACAGTAGTTTCAAAGGAGAATATTTTGAAAGTTTGTACTGAATGCATATAAAGGAAATTAACACTGATCCTGGTGGATCTGGTGGTCAAATCGAGATAACACAGTACCGACGAGGGCTATCAATCCAGTGGTCGTGATTTCGAACCCCTGGCCCTGAAATCCGCTTTCCGACGGATAACAAGTCATGATTGTGACTAGCGTCATTCGTCTTCCACCAATGGACAAATGGTTATTTGGGAAGAATGTTGAGGAGAGAACTTGTGTGATAAAGTTAGGCAGCATATGTCAGATGACCTAAGCGCCGTGATATAACTAAATACCGTTGAAAATTTCACAAAATTCCAATCAATAAATCAATCCTATTTCGTAGATTGGGTCAAACATGCAAGAACATATCTATTTTTTTTTAAATTCAGCTAGTTCTTTCAGAGTAGACGATTCTCAAAGAAGTTAACATTATATGCATAAAAGGGAAACTAGGTCCGGCCCCTAGCGGTCGTGTAGAGGTCGCCCCATGTAACTTTTAATCAAATCAGGTAAGTAATAATAAATATTAATTGAACCGCGTCTGACGATCTGGTATCTTTTTCACACTTCAAGTTCCCTGATATGACTCTTAAGATTCTTGGGAATATAGTTATAATTTGTTATTGCCGGAGGTTACACCTCGGTCTATATATCGAGGGCTTGGCGTGAAACAGTTGTTACTTAAAACCCTATTTTGAAATCCCTGGTTTAGGGGCAATGTTGACCCCTTTGTAAACAATGCAAATTTAGGTGCCATTGCTCAGAACGAGCAATGGCACCTAAATTTCCATTGTTTATCAAGAAAAATGATTTAACGCTTATACAGACTTTATGGCGAGGTGATTAACCAAAATACCAATTTTAGTTACAACCGTTTCACGCCAAGCCCTCGATATACAACATGCAAGCGGACGGTGGATAGTCTCGTGAGAATGGTCGAATGCATCGGCTCTTATGAGTCTTTACTGTACGCAAATGCAACAAGACTCCAAACCGATAGACGCGACTCATTTGGTTCGATAAATTATGTATGAAACCAAATAGCGTTAACCAGGCCATACGTCATACAAAACTCGGTCTTCTTGGATCGTTATCTGTTAACACGATATGGTATAGGACACGTCACACGAAACCATATCTTCTCGAGGATTTGCGCCTAGCAAAGATCCAGACCAGCCTGCACATCCGTTCAATCTGATCAGGATCTTCACTGTTCCCCTTGTTCTAGTCATATAAGCTTACGCAGACATCCATAGATTGATTATGACAAGACACTAACTTAACAAGTATATACTTTGATCGTAAATACTATTTAGGTGAAACTTATTGATTATAAATCGATTGCGAAACAAGCTTTCAGCTTGTATTAAAGACGCTCGATGTCTGCTTCCTGGAGACTTTTAAAATCAGTGCTCGCAACGTTTGTGTGGAAATATCCCTAAGGCAGAACCAGTTCATCACGGGCTTCGAACACGGGACCTTTGGTACTAGATGCCGACGCTCTACCACTGCTTCCACTAGATACTATTTAAGCCCGTCCATGGGAACATGTTTCAGTCTGCTGCTCGCCAAATAGTTAACTCTGCACAGAGACAAAACAACTTGTTAATTACTTTACCCTTACCATACAAAATGGAAAAACTCTGTAAATGAAATTATAATTATAAAAGCAATTTCTTCTGTTGTCACATTGTAAACAGTTGTCTGGTACAGATGTTTCAAAATGTGAGAAAGGGTCAAATTAAAAGATCTTTCTAAAAAGGTAAAAAAATTGTTGGACCACAGTTTTCAAAGGATATTTGTGTTACTTGCACAGTTTATGTGTTTCGTTTGCACTCATGCAAACATAAATCATATCAAAAAATGGGGGAAGAAAGGAAAACAGTTTTCTAAATAATGAATCCTCATTAAAAATTGCTCATTAGTGATGGCAGTTTCTTTGTTTTAATGATTTAAAAGAAATATAATTATCAATTAAAATTGAAAACTGCTGGTTCTCAGGGTCATAATACCAAGTTTTCTTCGGATATTTTGTTTTACCTTGCACAGCTTTTTTGTGTGTTGTTGAGTGTGTGAATTCTACCAATGCTTGTTTTACAAAACTGATCAAATTATTAAAAGTTGGAAAATGATTTGTCAGTGCAATTGATACTACAGGTTTCATCCGACTCTTTTAGAATCTGCTCAATATGATTGTTTATTTGAAAGCATGATAAATATAGATCATCGGATAGCCAGGGATACAGCTGTTCAGGCCTTTATGGACCAGTTGTACATTTTACCCTGAATTTACTATATAAATTGTCTTATTTTTTGTACCACTGAGATTGCTGGGAAATGACTTAGCATTTTTTTTTTTATTTGTAAACGTCATGTTTATGTACATTCGAGTACAAAATTAAACTGGTAAAATTAACACATCTTTTTTTTATTTTGTAAAATAGAGTTGAATGCTAGAAGTGAAGCTCAATATCGTACATACATGCAAGAAGGCCTTAAATATATACACATATGATGTTTGCTATGTGTAAAGGGGAAAACAGTTTTATTGAACATATGATGCTGATTATAAACGTTTTAAATACGATGTTTGTTAATATGAAAGTACCAAAAATACAAAAAAAACATGACATGTCATAAAGAATACCCCACTTGTGAGAAACCTAATGTATGTGACCTTTATGGGTAGGGTTGCACTCAGAGGGCAAATTTAATCAAGCATAAGAGATGACATACTGATTTGAGACCCCACAAACGTAAGTTTTGTGAAAGAAGATATAAAGACGTCAGGGTCAGTAGCGCTCCACTGCCATTAGGCAAAAAATAAATCTCCAAACAGCCCCTCCCTCCTGATGGCCATGTTTTTTGTCCAATCACCGTGGCTTGAAGGAATTTCGTAGAGTGTCACCTAAGAAAGATTTCTGCAAAATTGTTTGAAAATCGGCCAAATAGTTTGGGAGCCTCGGAGAAGATTATTTAAGTTTTCACTATTAAAG
Source organism: Serripes groenlandicus (assembly GCA_031761405.1). Classification (NCBI taxonomy): domain Eukaryota; kingdom Metazoa; phylum Mollusca; class Bivalvia; order Cardiida; family Cardiidae; genus Serripes; species Serripes groenlandicus. The sequence goes on from JASEVX010000007.1 coordinate 36,889,585, forward strand.
CCAATATAAGGCTACAGCCCCGCCCCCATGGCAGTCATATTTTAAGACAAATCAGCATGCTTTGGCGGAATCTGTTAGAAAGTTAACCAAGGAACATTTCTACATAATTATTTGAAAACGGCCAGATACTTTCGGAGGAGAAGATTTTCTAGGTTTTCACTATAGCCATATAAGTCAAAACAGCCCTGCCCCCTGACGGCTATGTTTTTCAACCAATCAAAATGTGGGATAAGGTTAATGACAGTACAAGTTTTGAATAGAGGATAAATCATTGTTGGAAAAGAAAGTCTTGTATATGATGAGTAATGTATCCTTTCTCAAAATGTTTTAACCCTTTCCCTCATACGACAATTCTGCAGCAGACGACTTTGAACATATTTTGTCAAAACATAGAAATCTCCATAATTGAATGGATAACCTATGACAAAAAGTGGAAAACATTGTGGCAACGTTTTGTGCAATTTCTTCTTTTTGTCACTTATGTTTTTTAAAAAGCTGTCTGCTGCAGAGGCGTCAGAAAGCGTCTATATGAGGGAAAGGGTTAATCAAGTTGTATGCTGCAAACATGTCAAGAGGTTCCTGCACATGGGAAGATGTTTACAATCTATAAATAAGCGAGATGTTTTGGATAATGATATATATGAACAGTGAACACAAAGAATGCTCTTTGAAGACCAACCATATGGCATTTTTGTTCTCATCCCAGGGGTGGTCTTCAAACACAGGTTGGAGTGTGTACATTGTTAATCAGAGGCTTCTTTGATGTTTGACTAATTGGCAAATAGTGCAGAGAACAATAGAACATTCCTTGAAAATAATTTCCAGTCAAGCATAATGCACAGGCTGACCCGAATTTTCTCTGTTCACACACTACAACTTCTACGTTTTCCGGTGGACAGACTGATATGATTGTTAATCATTATGTCTGTTTTCATCACATTGTAGTTGTAGCTTCAAAATATATGAAAAGTAAGCACAACTAGACTTAACCCTTTCCAACATTAAATGTGCAGCAGACGACTGAGGATCCTCTGAACAAAAGTATGGAATATCTCTAAATTGCTTGTTTTGTACAATTTCTACTTTTGCCACAATGTTTTTAAAAGTGGTCTGCTGCAGAGGTATCAGAAAGCTTATATATGAGGGGAAGGATTAAATATTGAACATTTCCATGAAACAATTCCAGGGTAAATTGACTAGCCCATTCATACTTTGAACGCCATTTTCAACAATTATATCACAGCTTTTCCAGGGTAAATGAGCAGTTCTTCTTGTAAGCTTAAGCTAAAACCTGTGTATCATTTGTAATTTTATCCCCTTAACCCTTTCCCACATACAACCAATCTGCAGCAGACGACTTTGACAACATATATACAACAAGAAACCGCTGAAGATGGTAAGGCCGGATTGTCGGCAATTTGACCTTGAAAATCGACAAACCAAGGTCAAGGTCAAAGTAACAATAGAAATCAATAGAACTTGTTACTGGTTACCTTCAGGCAAAGTTTCAAGTTTGTAACCCTTTCCATTGCTGAGATTTTGCCTCAACTGGAAACTTTAACCAAAATGTTGACGGACAGACATCGCCAATCTATACACCGGAATTGCTAGAGCAATCCGGCTAAAAATGAGGAAATTCTCTCTATATGAACGTAACATTACTAAAAGAAAATGAAAACATTCTGGCAAAATGGAAAATTGCTCATTATGAGCAATTTCACCTTTTGCCACAATGTTTTCAAAAGATATCTGCTGCAGAGGCTTCAGAAAGCTTCTATATGAGGAAAGGGTTAAACATTGAACATTTCCATGCAACAATGCCAGGTTAAATTGACTAGTCCATTCATACTTTGATATGTTTTGCACCATTTTCAACAGTTATATCACAGCTTTTCCAGGGTAAATGAGCAGTTTTCTTGTAAGCTTACCCCAACACCAATGCATCATTTTAATGATTTCCGTGTTAACCAAGGAAGAAAGACACTACTATCATTTTCTTTGGTTGATTTTATTGGGGTTTTATGGCATTTTCAACATTGTTTCAGTTATATCATGACGACAGTTCACTTATTTATGCTCCATGGGTAAACAAACTAGTACTAGGCTAGTAAATGTGCCTTGCCCAACAAGGGCACTACACCATGACTGTCGCATCGTGACTGGGGATCGAACCCGAGACTCCCCAGCGCTAACCACTAGGTCACGCTGGATTCCTCAATTTTCTTTGGTATGAACTGACCAGGGATCTAACCCTGATCTCCAGCGCTGGAGACCGACACATTAATCATTACACCACCTAGACGGTTCCCAATTTATAATTTGAATAGTCCAGCTAACATTGTTTGTTGCATGACTTTAGATGGACACAACATAAGACAAAAATTAGGTCAGCAAAAATAGTTAGACAAATCAAATGTATAAAACTTAATAATTTATTTCATTTTTACAGACATCAAAAAACACAAATGATATAACCAAGTAAACTGACATGAAATACTTTTGTTTTAACTCTGGTATATTGTCTTAAGAATGCAACTAAGTTCAAACCATTCCTTTTAAATGAAATTAATCAAAACCTTTTCCTGACTTTCATCCTTTTTTACCTCAAAATATGACTAACTTTAAGTAATATTCCTGAAATGTTTTCAAATCAGTCTTGGGAAATAATAATAATTTCATTTAACCCTTGCCCATATACAACACATCTGGATGAATTTGAAAATATCTAGGCAAAATTATGAAAAATATCTGAAAACGAAACTATAATAGTGGCAAAAGGAGAAATTGCTGCAGATTTATTGTTATATTTATTTGAAGAAGAAAAGTCATGTCCTCAGTTTAATTAATAATTTTTTGCAGTCGTTAAAATGCTGATTATGGGTTTAATTGATTTTACGATGTACACAAGTATGAACATCTTGACTCATATCTTAAACACTGTAGATAAAAATCCTTTGCTTACATTATGATTAATTTAAACATCTAACATCCTTTCGAAAATATTATACTTGCCTAAGTATTACAATGAATCATTAAAATCGGTCATATTCAAATCTTGCGTAATCCATTCATACCTTTTCAGTTAACCCTTTCCAACATACACAAAATCTGCAGCAGTTTTCTTTGAAAACATCTATGCAAAATAATGGAAAATTTATTTTAATATATGAATTATGTATAAATTGAAAACATTGTGACAAAAGGACAATTTGCTCTTTATTGGCAGTTTCTTCTTTTTACACAATGTTTTCAGAAGGCATTTTCTGCCAAAGCTTCAAAATACATCTGCAAGTGGAAAAGACTCTATTTTACTTCAGATGATTTATATTTCTAAAATTTATTTTTATTTACAGAGACTTTCCATATTTCCACCAGTTTGGTTTGGAATTGGTGTACTGCAGATAAGTTGGAAAGGTGCTAAGCTATGGTATAGTTCAAGATCATTAAAATCAGACCAAAATACTTTGCTGTATGTATATTATCCCTTTCCCACCTGCAGACGCATTTCGACGCAATAGCAGCAGACGACTTTTTGAAAACATAGTGACAAAAGAAGAAATTGCACAAAACGTGCAATTTCTCCTTTTGACACAATGTTTTCCACTTTTAGTCATAGGTTATCCATTCAATTATGGAGATTTTCTATGTTTTGATAAAATACGTTCAAAGTCGTCTGCTGCAGAATTGTCGTATGAGGGAAAGGGTTAAACAGTCAAACCTTTGCTAAAAAACACCTTTGTATAGCAATTTCCTGTCTACAACAATGATCAACAACCACACTTTTAGATTCCCAAAGAATCATATTATGCCTAAATGACCCTGCAATTTAAGACCATATTGTGCACCCATGGGTGGTCATTAACCACAGGTTTGACTGTATATATACAAACAAGCAAAGTTTTGTCCTGGTTTTAGTGATAAATGAGTGCCTGGTTTTAATGAGAAAGATGCAAACCATGCCTGGAGCTAGCTGGTTGATATTCCTAAACGTCACTCGAAAGTTGGAGCAATTTTTTTTAGGACAGAATTTAACCCTTTCTCACATAATGACAAATCTGCAGCAGATGACTTTGAAATCTTTAGAGATAAAATCAAAATATGGTAAATCTGTCTAAATAAAAGTACAATTTTAGAAATCAAGTAGGAAACATTGTGGGTAAAGAGGCCTTCACAGAAAGAAATGTGGAAAATCTATAAACAAGAGGACTTAAGCATGTCACTATGCTTGATGGACGGACAGGCACTAGGACGACAGAGTAGTGATCTGGCTCATCCATCAATTGACTCTCTACCACGACAGGTAATATAATTTAAGTTTAATTATTGAATAGATTTGATAGCATTATGGCAAAGGGTGAAAGGGAGCAATCGCTCAAATTATCATAGAAAAGTAGACTGTTAAGAAAATATAGATCTGCATGTATTAAAATTCAAAATGGGAAACTTATAACAAGTTTATGATAATGAGGCGCTAACATGGTATTAGGGTCATAATTCCTCTTTAATGGTATCTTCTGAAGTTGGGCTGGAATCTTCCTCATCTACAAAAATAAGAAAAAAATTGTACAACAGTTAACATCCTTTCACACTTAAGACTACATGAACATATTACATATACATGTACTGAGAAGATTTATAGAAATATCCAGGGATGTCAAAAAATCATAATTTCCCAATGAGAAATAATTCCCATGAGATATTATCAGTTTCCCGGATGATATGAAATGATGTCACATATATATCATGTATATCACAATTCACATCACTGTATCATGAAAGAGTCACCAACACAGCAATGATTTCCTAAATATAACGTCAGTAACGAGAAGTGACATGAATTTTGATTGTTTGTACAGTCCAACCTGTGTTTAAAGACCACACATGGGAAGAGAACAATCTGGTCTTTGTTCACAGGTGGTCTTTAAAAGCAGCGTCATTTATGCAGAAAATGAGAATTAAAAGTGTGATTGCTATAGACAGGGAATTGCTATACAAATGTGGTCTTTAGCATATGTTTCACTTTAAATGTAAATATCTACCATGTTTTATATGAAAGTACTGTTCTTATCCCTTGTGATTTTACCTGCTAATAAAGAATTCATGATACAGCACTCATTTGTAACTCAAGCATAAATTTCACTTGGTACAGAATTTCAATGGGAAATAAACTCAATAGTCTCCACCTTTCTCTCATTTAAACAATTTTAGATGTTTCTGCTGTAAACATTGAAATTATTTAAGTCGATGTTCATCATATGGAATTTCTCATTTTCCCTAAATGTTATTTACTCTGTATTAAAATATAACTATAAATTTTTCAAATTGTACACTGTTCATTTCAGATACTGTTGAGGCTTTTCTTCAACAAAACTGCAACACAACTTGGAAAACATTTTGGCAAAATTAAGGAAAATCTTTGTAATGACAATGGACTCGAATCATTTGCCACAATGTTTTGTGTACAAAAGTTGTCTACTTCAGAAAGGGTCTGTATTTTGGAAAGGGTTAATTGACCAAGGTCACATGCAAACATCATTCAGACCACAGTGCTCAACAATAGGTACATGTATACAAGGGGTGATCTGGAAGCTAACAGAATTTGATCAAATATTACACAAATCAATAAAAATTAATATTAAATACTTAACACAATTATGCATTAATTCAAAACAAAGTAATTGCAAATTATTTAATTCCTAAGAAATATCAAGATCCATAGAAACTGTGTTGCCATATCCTGAGCACTCCAAAGTAGTAGGACACTTGTACTTTTTTAAAAGCCCTCTGCTGTAGATGTGTCCAAATTCATCTGCGAATTCCATCTTTACCCTATATTATATTTTTAGAGTTTCCTGCTTTGAAAACCTTGTTAAAAATAAATATCCAATGTACAGGTGAAAGTATTGTGCTCAAAATGCACAATTTCTCATTTTCCCTCAGTAAAGAAATAATTCTTCCAATTTTCAAAAATATTAAAGACTTATCGCCTTAAATGACATATCAGGTACATTGCTCAACTCAAATGAGCAATCTGGGTTGTAAGTTTCCATCAGATAAATCAAAGAGGTATATTAGTTATTCCTTTCCCACATACAGAAAATATGCAACAGGCAACTTGAAACAGGTTGAGACAAAAGTATTGAAAATCTTTATAAATGAAAGTATATTTATTTAAAAGAGTTGAAAATAGAGAAATGTCTTATTATGATTATAATAACGTCTGCATGTATGGAAGGGTAAACAAATTGTCCTGACTAATTGACACTTCAATTGTTAAAATAATGAGTTATACTGCAAATGATATCCCATGCTAATATGACATGAACTTTATTACACGGTGAATCAGTGTAACTACATGTATAATTCATATGTAGACAATTTCAATGTGAATAGACATGACAAATTATGCTAATTAGAATGAGACTAAAGAAAGCAATCATGCAATTTACAATTACAAAAGTGTCCCGTCAATAAGGGGGGTAAGTGAAAGTGGGATGAAGTAGAAGTGATTCTTATGTCTCCCCAAGCCAAAATTATTTTTAATATTTTAAAAAAGCCCCAGTACACAAAACAATTTCCAACGACCAATAGGTCTTACCCTTTCCCACTTACGGATGCATTTTAACAGAAGACTTTTGAAAATATTGTGGCCCAAGAAGAAATTACTCATTAATAGCAATTTCTCCCTTTGTCACAATGTTTTCAAAAATTGTATGCTGCAGATGTGTCAAATGTATCCCGCTTAAGACCACTAGAAATAAATTATATAATCTAAAAGCTCTTTGTTCATGGCTTTCTTTGGCTTTGACAGTCCACATACTAACTAAGAATGCCTCCAGCTTGGCCGAGTAACATAATGACAATTTTGTCCATAGGACACTGTTGCAACCTGTTTGACCAATTTTTAACAAGGCGCGTTACTACACTATCAACAGAACAGTAAAGATTCTTGACTGTATATTGCATACTTTTGGACAAACACCACATACAGTATTCAAGTATTCAAACAAATGTGGATGGACCAGAAGGTTAAACACTTTCTCACAAAAATACGCACTTCGACACCTATGCATCAGACGACTTTTGAAAACATTGTGGAAAAAGAAGAAATTGCTCATAATGTTATCAACTCTATTCAGTAGATCTACATTCATTTGTAGACATTTTCCATATTTTTGACCAAATGTGTTCAAAGTCGTCTGCTGCAGATTATGTGTTTGTTGGAAAGTGTCTACTCTCTCCCACATGCAGATACATTTGGCTACATCTGCTGTAGACAATATAGGGTTTTATCCAAAATGCCCCCGGAACTGTGGTACACACAAAAATTACCCACAAGAACACTGAGCATAATAAATGTATCCGTATGAGAACTCCCAACATCTTTGATCACAATTTATCATGTTGTATACCAAACCAGTACACAAATATTGCAAGAACACTTGATAAACAGAACACAACAATCAAATTCCACTGTACAAGCGAACAGCAGACATAGTATATCACTATCATTCCTAGTAGAAACAATAGGCTGGGTTTCTCTGTCTGATTAACTTCTCTCTTCTTTTTACTTTCAGATTTTCTAGTTTTAGGAGGTTCTGAAACAATACCAAACACCACTTGGTCATTAAAGCTTTCCCATATGCAGCAGACGACTTTCGAAAACATTGTGGTTAAAGGTGAAATTACTCATGATGAGCAATTTCTTCTTTTACCACAATGTTTACAAATCTATTCAATAATTTAACTAACAATAGACAATTTATCCTTTTGCCAAAATATTTGCAAAAGTTGTTTAGACGCGTCAAAATGTGTCTGCATGCGGGAAAATGGTTTTAGTTTTGACATACTAATCAGAGAATGTGTTTGTATCCCCTCATAAATAAAACCTTGAACAAAAATCAAAATAATCGAAAAGATGAAAAGAAACCCAAACAAAAACAAAACAGGTTCTTTAAATAAATCATGAAATAAAGAAATAAATTAAGGGGTATTAAATTCTTTATCTTAAACTGGAGAATATTTTACATATTCATTCCGAGAAAAAGATATTTGAAGTATTTCACACCAAAGCACAAAGTAAATTAACAAAATAATGTAAAACAAGTAGACAAGGATGGTTCTATATCGCTCATAGAATTTTTCGAAGTAATTTTTCGAGCAGATTTTTTTATTTTTGGACATTTCTCCCTCTATCTGATGCTGCAGCACCAGAAGTTCTAAATAAAATTCTTTGAACAATTTTAAAAGAGGACCGCCCAATAAACATTCCTGTGTTGTTTAACGGTTATCGACCTGACTAGGAGATGCTGTTTAACCCTTTCCCTCATCCCTCATTTCTATAATTGAATGGATAACCTATGACTAAAAGTGGAAAAACTTGGGGCAAAAGGAGAAATTGCTTGTTTTGAGAAATTTCTTCTTTTGTCACTATGTTTTCAAAAATCTGTCTGCTGCAGAGGCATCAGAACGCGTCTATATGAGGGAAAGGGTTAAATTTAATGTGAACAGACACCGGACATTGAGTGATCATATTAGGTCAACCTGAAATTCGTGCTCAGGTGAGCTAAAAGGGCACTGAACAAAATAAGGTAACTTAAATAATAATGAAAACATTTCATATATAAGGGTAGAGAAACATGTCACATATATGTTAGATTAGAGATCTATTTAAACAGCATGAATTTTAATCCTTTGCCACATGCTTACACAACAGTAGACTTTTGGAAGCATTTAAGCAAATCTAGAAATTGATCATGATCAGCAATTTCTGTTTTTGTCAAATAATTTCTCTATTCAATAATTAAACCTTGATTTACAGAGAGAATTGCCATGTTTTGTCAAGATAATTTCAGTCATCCGCTTCAGATTTGTTGTATGTGGGAAACAGTTAAATGAAGGTATTGTACTTATTCCATTACCAAGCATGCTGATATATAATTCAAATTAAACTCTTTCCCACATACAGATACTTTCTGTTGCCTCTGCACTAGACGACTTTTGAAAATGTTGTGGCAAAAGGAGAAATTGCCCGTTATGAGGAATTTTTCCCTTTTGCCACAATGCTTTCAACTGCATTTAATTATTATACTTTAATTCAAGCATACAGATTTGTTCTCGTTTTGGCCTAGATATTTCTGCTGAAGTTTCATCATATATGTGGGAAAGGGTTAAAAGGAAAACAATGATCGAGTCTAGCGAAATAATGAGGCTTCAATGTAGGAAATCTGGACCTATGTTTAGGGATAGATCCATTTACACTGTCTTTTAAGTGATTCACTATATTGGTAAGAGGTTCTGACTGGATATCCTATAGTGCAATTTCTAATCACAGGCTTGAAGATCAAATAAAATACAATTTGAAAACATTTTGGGAAAAGGAGAAATTTCACTTCTTCTTCCTATCCTAAACATGTCTACAGAATTTGTCTGTAAAGGAGGCAACAACATTTGATACCAGTTGTAATGTTAAACATCACAAAGGCCTAAAATCTTTTGACAGTGAATAGATCAGTTAATTATCTAATTCTATGTTGGGGAAACGTAATGCTAAATCTTTTGACTTTTGATTCATTAATTCATTTTAAAATGTTAGTCTGCATATACTAGAAATTGGTACATTATCATTCGATTGCTTCTTAACCCTTGTCCACAGACAGACACTTCCCGACACCTCTGCAGCAGACGACTTTTGAAAACATTGTGGCTAGAGGAGAAATTGCTCATAATGAGCAGTTTCTCCTACTGCCACAATGTTTTCAACTTTATTCAATTATTAATTTTTCATTTGCCAAAATAATTTCAAAGTTGCCTGCTGCTGATTTGTTGTATGTGGGAAAGGTTTTAAAATGGTTCTAAAACTAGTGTGTCCGACACATCAATTCCAATTGAGAATATCTGTTTGTGTGATTATATATGAAGAAAGAAAAGGAAGTCTGGACATATCTCAATGTTTAGATAAAAAACGTTTTTTGAAAAGGAGAGATTTCTTATCTGCTTACTTTTGTTAATTGTTAATGCTTTAAAAACAACCAATGCATAGTCAACAATATTTGAGCCTTGTTACATGAGATTGATTGTTTGGTGCTTAATGCCGCTTTCAACCATTTTTCAGTTATATCACGGCGTTTCCTGGGTAAGTTACCAGTACTACTGGTCGCTTTATCCTGACACCAGCCAGTCAGTGGTAATGCTAACCCCGCAACCCAGAACATCAAGGAAGGCTGCCATTACTACCATTTTTGATTATGATACATGAGAAGCAATCACCAAAGTCAAGCTCCACTGGGTAGACCTCATCAGGATCTTCTCTGTTCATCAAGTGATTGTACGAACAACCTGATAGCCTCAGGACAAAGAGGAACAATTATGCTTGTTTGATTGATTGGTTTAAATGCAGGTTTCAACAATTTTTCAGTCATATCACGGCGGCCAGTTCTCCTACCCATGTGTTTCCTGACTTTCTCATACCAATACTCAACACAACAGACTTTCAAAGGAACTGACTGCTTTTCCACATATACTGTTAGCCCATCAGTGGAAGACGCTTGTTACAGTGACTTTTGTCAAATGTTGGAGAAAGAATGTTGGCCGAGCAGGGGCTCAAACTCACAACCCCTGGATTGACAGCAGCTACAGACTGAGCTACCGAGACAAGCATGCAATTTAATACTTATTACCTTTTATTTAAAAACATTTGATGAACCCATTCCAATTTGCATGACTAATATTTAGTAATACATGAAAATAGTTACACCTATATCATAAAAAGACTTACTAGATGTCTCTGGTACAGACAACTCAGAAATCATTGTGAAAAATACCTCCTTTCCCCACAATGTTTTCAAATTTTGTATCAGAATTATGCTTTCAAATATCAATAACATGTATCACTTACTTTCAGAGCAGACAACTAACTTTAAAACATGGCCTATAAGGGAGAGGATTATTAACTTAACAAACAAGCAAAAATAAGTCTTGTTTCCCGTATAAAAAATTGTCACCTACCTTTTGGTTTAGGTATACATAGTTGACTTTCAGCATCATATATATTATCTCCTTCACATGCACATGTATAACTGCCGTCTGTATTGTTACACAACTGTTTATCTCCTGTACATAGACTCACATCTTCTGTACATTCATCTATATCTACAATGTAAAAGAAAGACATAAATCCTAACCCACAAACAACAAATCTGCAGCAGACGATTTTGAACACATCTTTTCAACAAGAAACCGCTGAAGACGGCAAGGCCGGATTGTCTGCAATTTGACCTTGAAAATCAACAAACCAAGGTCAAGGTCAAAGTAACCATAGAAATCAATAGAACTTGTTACTGGTTACCTTCAGGCAAAGTTTCAAGTTTGTAACCCTTTCCAGTGCTGAGATTTTGCCTCAACCTGAAACTTTAACCAAAATGTTGACGGACAGACAGACGGACGGACATCGCCAATCTATAGACCAGATCGCTTTATAAATATTACATTATGGAAATCATAGATCCTTTACAAATAACTTGAAGTTCTTTACAAAAAGCAATGAAGACAGAAATAGCAAAAGTTTAAATCCATTTGATGCATATGGTCAAGGGTTAATATGCGAGCGTCAAGTTCCTTGAGGCTTACCAGCACATTTATTATCATCTAGCCTATAACCCTCAGCACATGACTCGCAGTGTGTAGCTCCATATGCCTGGCATCCATTACACGCTGTGTGACACGTATCACAGGTATGTTTCCCGGGTGTGTTTACACAATACTGGTTCTCTTCACATGGGGAATCATCACACTCGTTGACATCAATACACCCATCGTTGTCAGACATCAACCATCCAGATTTACACTCATCGCAGCCTTTCGGACCCGCTTCCCAGCATGTTGATTGACACGAGTCATCACATTTCTGACAGGCTGTATGTGTGTCATTTTTACTTTCTTCGTAATAATTATCTGTACACTCATTGCAAATATCTCCCTGGTACCCTGTATTACATTTACATTTACCAGTACCTTCTCTGGTTCCCTCACCCTGAAATAACAATGTAACATGTGTACAACAGAGAGGCTTGGAATGAGGACCAAACATTTAAATTTTGAAGAACAACCTGAATTCAAAGAAACGTAATCTGATAGGCTCCATATGGTTAAGCCAATAAGATCTTGTGTTATTTTGTTGATTTAGAATTAGAATGGTATTTAGATGGTTTAACACTGCCCCTGGTGGCATTTAAAGGTCCTACTCTTCAGTTCACATCTCCATCATCAGGAAAGTTTGAATTGTAGTACTAATAGAGTGAAAACATTGTGAAAACATTCTGAATAACGTTTGATTAAGTAAAGATTTCCTTACATCACATTTCCCATTACCAGTACAAGGCCTATCTTTTTCACCATTACATTCCTTACATGATGTGCCATATCTATTCGGAGCACAGCAAACTGAAATTGGACCAAAGAATACATTTATGCGCCATGCAATATGGAGGTGTAAGTTTAAATCTTTCTCACACAAAACATAATCTGCAGCAGATGACATTGAATACATCTAGGCAAAAATAAAGAAAATTTCTAAAGATGAATGTAAAAAAATTGAATACAATTGAAAACATTATGGGACAATATTTTCAAAAGTTTTCTGCTATAAATCCATCGATATGCATCTTCCAGGTTAATCCTTTCCAACATACAGTCGCTTTCTGATGCCTCTGCAGCGGATGCATTTTGAAAACACTGTGGCAATAATGAGAAATTTCTCCTTTAGCCACAATATTTTCAACTCCTTTCAAAAACTAGAATTGTTTTTGCAAAAAACAGATGTCTCCCCTCAAATATCTGTCAAAATCTCTCAAAACATTCCAACCTATAAATTTGGGACAGATATGGAGCGGACACGAAATAAAGCCTCAAACCTTTGACCTTCAAGCGTGACCTTGACATTGACCCTATATTGTCGAGACGCGGGTTCTGCACGTCGCCTTGATGAGGTAAACATGTGACCCAAGTTTCATGAAAATCCTTCAAGCCGTCTGGGAGATATGGAGCGGACACGAAATAAAGCCTCAAACCTTTGACATTCAAGCGTGACCTTGACCGTGACCCTATATTGTCGAGACGCAGGTTCTGCACGTCGCCTTGATGAGGTGAACATGTGACCCAAGTTTCATGAAAATCCTTCAAGCCGTCTCGGAGATATGGAGCGGACACGAAATAAAGCCTCAAACCTTTGACCTTCAAGTGTGACCTTGACCTTGACCCTATATTGTCGAGACGCGGGTTCTGCACGTCGCCTTGATGAGGTGAACATGTGACCCAAGTTTCATGAAAATCCTTCAAGCCGTCTGGGAGATATGGAGCGGACACGAAATAAAGCCTCAAACCTTTGACCTTCAAGCGTGACCTTGACCTTGACCCTATATTGTCGAGACGCGGGTTCTGCACGTCGCCTTGATGAGGTGAACATGTGAGCCAAGTTTCATGAAAATCCTTCAAGCCGTCTTGGAGATATGGAGCGGACACGATTTCGGACAGACGGACAGACAGACAGACAGACAGACAGAAGGACAGACAGACAGACAGACAGACAGACGCCCAGGACAAAAACAATATATCTCCCCTGTATACAGGGGGAGACATAATTAAACTATATTTAATAGAAATTGTCTACATTTTTGCTTAGATGTTTTCAAATTTATCTGCTGCGGATTTGTTGTATATGGGAAATAGGGATTAAACAGTTAACCATTTCCAATATATAATATTTTTCTATAAATTTAGAAACTAAGAAAACAGTTTGACAAAAGGAGAGAGTGTTCATCAAAAAACTGTGTTGTATCTTATCTTAAAGACCTCTGTTGCAGATGTGTCAAAATGCATCTGCATACGGAAAGGGTTGATGGTCTACCAGACAAGTTTAACCCTTTCCCAGATACAGACGCTTTCTGATGCTTCTGCAGCACAGATACAGACGCTTTCTGATGCTTCTGCAGCAGACGACTTCTGAAAAAAAATTGGCATCATGAGCAATTTCTCCATTTGCCACAATTTATTCCAACTTGATTCAACAATTGTACTTGGATTTATATAGATTTTTACTTTATTTTGCCAATATATTTTTAAACACGTATGCTGCAAATTTGTATATGTGGGAAAAGGCTTGTTTAGTGGTTTGGAAAATTTCAGAGGAAACAGTCAGGGTTTGAATTTGGCATTATTTTTGTCCTTCATTTGTTTGCAAAAAGTAGCATAATGATGCCTAGGTCAAAATTGTTGAATTATACAAACTAACCTTTTAACCTGCTAATACATAACCACTGATGCATGTCAACATTTTCATCTTTGGCATAGACTTTAAACCAGTATTCTTCTACATCTTCGTCATGTTTCTCTAACAGCATCTGGCACTGTAAACAGAAAACAAGAAAACGAAAGTTCAGATATGCTTTTAATCCATGTTTCACATGAATTTGGACACCTCTCTGCTATAAATAGTAAAATACCTTGAGAAAACCTGCAAAGGAAAGAGATACTACTTCTTGTACTTTAACCCTTTCCCACATAAAACAAATCTGCAACAGATGCTTTTGAAAACATCTCGACAAAATTATGGAAACCTCTGTTATTGAAGGTATAATTTCTGGAAAAGATTGAAAACATTGTGGCAAAAGGAGAAATTGCTCATTGCAGAGAGGTCAGATTGCATCTATATCGGGGAAAGGGTTAACCATTTCCTCGATTCAGAATACTTTGGATGTCATTTTAGTAGCATTCTTCTCTGAAAGTTGTAAAGGATAACAAAAAACTGTGCTGTATCTTATATTAAAGTTAAAGTTTCAAAAATTTAAATTTTCATTTCTTTTCAAAAATGCTGTCAATTTAAAAATCTATAACATGAGCTGTCACAGAAAAAACATGTGAGACCATTTAAAGTGCTTGTCCTATGAAATGACACACAGTGACCTTGACCGTAGACCTTCTGGGTCCCCTTCCTAGTTTGTATATAATGATGGTGTATATTATTGTTTGATCATCAAATTTAGAGCTGTAGCTGCAATGATGAGAACACAATTTGCCCTAACACTTAAGCCTTAACCCATGCAACAATGCCAATGCTAGCAGCGGAGTGACTTGTAAAGCCCTCTTCCTTCCCTTATTCTTCATGTGAATCTGTTAGTGTTTGTTTGTTTTATTGGGGTTTTACACCGTTTGCAACATTATTTCAGTTATATCACGGCCACAGTTCACTTATTCATGATCCCTGGGTAAACAAACCAGTACTAGGCTAGAATATTTGCCTTGCACAAGGGCACTCCACAATGACCATCGTGCTGCGACTGAGGATCGAACCCGGTTTCAAATCCCCAACATAAAGAGCAAACTTTCCTCTTTTTTATTCCATAATGCTCTGTACTCTTTCAATATCCTACTTTTATCTTTCAAATTTCCAATGCTTTCCAATTGGAAGCATCCAAACACACCATATAAACTGAATTGTTACAACTTCCATTACCTCTTTTGAATCAGAACTACAGAGATGATTATCCCATATTTCAACCAGCCTTGTTTCACTGAAAATAGAAAGACAGTCACAGGTTAACCCTTTCCCAATTTATAGACGCTTTCTGAAGCCTCTGCAACAGATGGTTTTGTGAAAACATGACGACAAAAGAAGAAATTGCTCAAGATGCAGTTACAGTAGATGACATATAAAAACATTCTGACAAATGGAGATTTTTTTTATATCTAATCAATAATTAAACATTCCTTCAATTCATACAGAGCTCTAGATAAGGCACATTTTTTATGTTCTTATTTCGTTTTTTGACACTTAAGTCCTATGTTGTGCGTTCTCAAAAGAATCATCTCACTGAGATGATTCTTTTGAGCACCCTCAATATAGGGTTTGGTTGAGTAATAAGAGATAGTGTGGGGAAAAGACCAGTTTACTTTCCCTTATCTAGTCGTATGTTCATAGAGATTTTCGAGTATAACAGTCCTCTTTGGCTAGTTAATGTTAACGCATGTTTATACATCAGTCTCGAAATTAAGACTTGAAATATCTACAGGACAGTGTGTATGGTGAACTTAAAAAGTGTTATCATACCAAAAAAAATTGTACCAGACAAGTTTCAAGTAATATACATGTATCTAAAACCCTTCAATATATTACAAGACACTCAGAATTGTGGATGACTCTGCCTATGTTTACCAAACAGGTCAGACAGTCTTTCCTAATGACTGGATTCATATGAAAATAATTACCTGTGTAACCAGGTTCCAAGTGACTTCTCCTCCCACCTTGTATTTCCACCTCCAAAATTAGACTTCTTTGTCTTATCAAGGCCCTAGATTGTACAAAGAACAATGAATGATTGAATTGCAGTTTAAAGTTGTCTATAACAGTCTTTAACCCTTTCACACATTATACAAACAAATCTGCAGCAGAAGACACTGAAATCTTCTAGGCAATCTTCATCATGAGCAATTTTTTCTTTTGCCACAATGATGTCAAAAGTTGTCTGCTGTTCAAGGGTCAAAATGGCTCTGCAGGTAGGAATATTTAATTAATATGGCCACTTTATCAAAACCAACCATAGGTCATTTGCAAACAGTTTCACTAAGAATCAGATCAACCTGCTAATTTGTGTTCAAGACCTCGAACCTCCAGGGCTGCAGTAAAAAAGAAAAGTTTGATGATGATTGGATAAAGATTGTTCAAGTTAATTAGCAGACGACTTTATGCCACATGATCACCACATAAAAGCCCTAAATGCCATAAAGTGTGTGACAGTTGGTAATAGGTAGTAGTAACAAGTCTCATGATCCAAAACTTCTGGGTTCCGATGGAGGGAGGTCAAAATTGTAGGGTAAAGGAAACAGCCATCAAGACCAAATTATTTTTTTTGTAAGAAATTGCTTCTAAACCAGAAATCTTTTAGACAATTTTAAGTAACTCCAATTTGGAAGAAACACCTTGGAACACTAACTTACTCTGCAACTCCGGTAACAGCCGAGCTATCTGGCCCATTTAACATCTAGTGAAAATCACTAGTAAAGTATATTGACATAATTTTCAACAATTTTCCAGTTATAAATATCATGGTGTTTACTGGGTATTTAGTTACCACGCACCCTGAGCATTTATAAAGTCTTAGGTGTCACCCGGCCGGGGATCAAACCGGGACCTCCTGCACCGGAGGCATCATCATTGTTAGTAGTGGAAGATGCCGATCATCTGCAGCCAAGGTGTGAAACTAGCAGCCGTAGAGCTGAAGCTGTCGGACCTACGGGACCCAAAACTAAAAGTGCTAGTGACAAACCCTGTGGCTGATGGTAAAGCAAGTTCAAAATGAAATAAAATCAAACCTTCTTGAAGTCATCCACGATTGATTTACATTGGCTACACTTGGATGCGGCTGTGACAGTTGCCAGAAATCCCAAGACAATGTAAACAGCAAAAGTGAACGTGATGGCCAATTTTGACAGCTTCATGGTCCCCCTTCTGCTGCAGCCGGATGCAGGATACCGGTTGATGTTTTTCTTGTTCAGTGACAGTTCGACAGGGTTCTTTTTTCGATAAGTTGTATAATTATTCAAATTATATAATGAATTAATATTGATATCATACGACTACAGTCAGAAATAACGAGTAATGTGCATGTTTGTATCAAGACATAAATGTGCTGTGTCTAAAAACCAATCACATTTAGCCACGACCGGATTAGCTGGATTGATGAAAGGGAGGTAACTTCAAATGTAAAGTGTTAACAATCATTTGTCCTTAATTGGCTTTAGTTTTGGGGTCTTATGTAAATATGAAAACATTGTAAAAAGTTCAGGATTTTTTAGAGCTTAAATGTATCAAATCATTATCTGTCGATTATCTGTTTCACGTTCCTAGAAATCGAACATTTGCAATAAATCCAAGCTCTGAATTACCATTCGTGACGTCATCAGGATATATTAGCAAATAATACTCAACATAATTTTAAGAATAACAAATGTGTTTCTTGAATATGTATATATATTTATGAATATGGGTTATAATATTTGCAAGGACATTATTATCTTTTACTTCAGATAAAGATTCTTCGACTTGTGATTAAAGTATTGCAAATACACCGTTGTTGGCTTGTAATGAACATATTGACCTCAAGAATATAACATATTGTTTTTAAAACTGCTATTTTTTTTTTAATATACTACAAAATGTGCGATTGCAGGCAAATTAATTTCAATTTGTGATCATTCATCCAGAACAGGTGCACTTGCACCTTTTAATATATATACAGCAAAAATTTCGATAACCCGTTTGGAGATGCTAAAAGATCTTTCAAAGCTAAATTTTTATTTTAAAAGAAGAAAGAAAAAAAGTGTTATATATCGTGTCAATATATAAAATAAACACATTTTAATCATTTTTGTGAATAATATTTATAACAAATTTTCCTCATTGTCACGACAAACGACATATTAACCTCGTTTAAACATTTTTATGTCAATAGTTTTCTTTCAAAACCGAAACCGGAAACCAGTTTCGGATTCACTCGGTGTTGAACTTGCGTGGCAGTTTGTCATTTGTTTATACATGTTTGTAAATATTCTCTGATGTAAGAAGATAAATTGACGTTTTCGCAATCTTTATAACGGTAAAGGATTCTATGTGACTCAATGTTTCATTACACCAACAACACTGACTTTTTTGTGTGGCACTTTTATACACTGCACTACTGTCACTCTGGTGTAGTCTCTATTTGCTATGCTACATGTTTTTCTTGACAACCTGCCCCTTGATGATGCAATGCCAAACTTTAATCTAAGCCCTTTTGCTAAATTAAGTAATTTGCATAAAAACATGCATGGCATACATAAATTATTTCCCTTATTCAACAAATCGGCAGCAGCTATATATTCAATTTCAATCAAAAGTCGTCTGCTGCAAGCACATAAGAAAGCCCCTGTTTGCACAAAAGGGTTAAATGAATTTAAATGCTAGTAAGGCTCATTCAAATGTCACCATGACAAAACAATTATGCAGTTGTACAGAATTCAATTATCATCGTTGCGACGCCGCAGTTGTGGCAGATTCCTCACATTTCCTAGCCTAGTACTGGTTTGTCTACCCTGGGATCATGAATAAGTGAACTGTAGCCGTGATATAATTGAAATATTGTTGAAAACAGTGTTAAACCCCAATAAAACAAAGAAACAGACATCATCATTATCGTCTTCAGCATAATTATTTGCCTCAATATTAACTTATTTTAAGTTTCAACTTTGGTATTGGAATAGTCAAAAGAAATAGAAAAAGCATGTCCATGGGAAAAGGTACAAGTTGGCATGATTTCGATTTGTTTTATTGGGGTTTTACGCCGCTCTCAACATTATTTCAGTTATATCACGGCGACAGTTCACTTAATCCTGATCCCTAGGTAAACAAACCAGTACTAGGCTAGAAAATGTGCCTTGCCCAAGGGCACTCCACCATGACCGTCCTGCTGTGACTGGGGATCGAACCCGGGACACCCAGTTTTAAATCCCTGACGCTAACCACTCGACCACGGCAGATTCCACTGGCATGATTTCGAAAAGGACAGGTGATCTTCCTGTCCATCTGCTCACTCTTATCAGAATCTACATGTTAAAATTGACTAACAAGTAAATGTCCAAGAGAGGAGTACTGTATTCATAATCTATTTGATGGCAGAGGTCCAGATAAGGAGGCGTATACAGCTCTTTTCCCGACAATATCTCTCTTATCATCCAACCAAACCCTATGATGTTGGTACTCAAAAGAATTGTCGCAATGGGACAATTCTTTTGAGTATCAACAACACAGGGTTATAAGGTCAAATAAGGATTTTAGAATATGCAAAATGCCCCATATCTAGAGCTCTGTGATAGCCATAAATCTGACACATATTCTTAGGAAAAATTATTTCTATATTTATTTGTCTTTTTACATTTCAGAAAGAAAAATGAAGGCTTTAATTTTGGTTGGAGGCTATGGCACCAGACTGAGACCATTGACTCTGAGCTGCGCAAAACCTTTGGTCGAATTTTGTAATAAACCCATGTTATTCCATCAGTTAGAAGCTCTAGTCGATGTAGGTATTTTCAGTATAAGTATTATGCGAGTGTAGGACAAAACCCCTGTGGGACATAAACCCTGTGGGACAAAACCCCGTCGGACAATACACCCATGGGATAATACCCCCCTAGGATTTTAACCCATTGGACAAAACCCCCATGAACATTATAGAATAATCTTTTATTAAGTTTTTATATTTGATGAATTGATTCTTTCGGTCTGAATTTGGATATTTACTTATTTAAAAATAAATGTTTGTATCTATCAGCAAATTAATTGTTTCCATTATCAAAACATGGCACAAATATATAGTAGCATAGGTGTGATATGTCAACTTTATCATAATAGGAAGAGGAATTTGAGTATTTCTCGCATTTATTGTTTATTGGAGTATAATTTCCTTTTCCTATACTGTTTTTTGTATCAATTAATTGTATTTTTAATCAAGACCAATTTTTATAAGTTAACTTAAAACATATGCATTGTTTGTATCAAACAAGCATTTATTTTGATTGCACAAACTAAATAAAACATATTTTCATACGAATGAATTATCTTTGATGCATTGAATTAATCAAAATAGAGTGTAGATAATACCCCCTCAAAAATTCAAACAAATTAAAGATACTAAAACACAAAAATAATTATATACCCACAGGGGTATTGTCCACTATTCATTTTAAGGGACGGGGTTTTTGTCCACAGGGTTTTTGTCCACCGGGGTTTTGTCCTATAGAGTTTTTGTCCCACCGGGGTATTGTCCGTACCCCGTATTATGCAAATACAAATACATGAAATAATAGAACATCAAAACCTTAATGTTTTCTTTTATGTAAAGACTAACATCAACATCAAAGATCAAATCAATTAAATATAATTCCCTTTTACTTAAGGAGGATCCAAAAAATAATCATGCTTATATTGAATACAACTTTAATTCTTCAGCCTTACAAGAAATCTGAATAGAGTGGAAAACATGTGTTTTTATGCAGCTTACAAGATATTGCAGGGTTTACTTATCAACTAATCTCAATGGGAATGATAGCAACAGGCATATTCTGTTTATCTTGGATTAGTATATTTTAATACCCCTGATAAACGAAGTTTAGAGGGGGTATATAGGAGTCGCCCTGTGGTTGGTTGGTCCGTTGGTCCTTGACCGGAGCATAACTTTAAAACTAATTGTTGGAATTTAATAAAACTTCATATGATGATACAACACATATAGAGGAAGTGCGGTGTACAGTAACCATAACTCTATTTTACCTAAATACAGAGTTATTGCCCTTTGTTAATTTTTCTTGTTCATAGAGTCTTGTCCGGAGCATAACTTTAAAACTAATTGTTGGAATTTAATAAAACTTTATAGGATGATACAACACATGGAGAGGAAGCGCTGTGTACAGACACCATAACTCTACATTATCTTAATACAGAGTTATTGCCCTTCGTTATTTTTTCTTGTCCAGAGAATTACTAGATAACTAATAGATGGAATCTAATAAAACTTCATACAATGGTAGAGCACAATGAGAGGAAGTGCAGTGTACAAGAACCATAACTCTAATTTACATAATTACAGAGTAATTGCCCTTTCTTACTTTTTCTTGAGTGTAAAATAGTTTCAAAACTACTGGATGGAACTTAATAAAACTTCATACTATGATACAACACATTGAGAGGAAATGCAGTGAACATGAACTATAACTCTATTTTAACTTATTACTGATTTATTGCCCTTTGTTGCATTTTCTTGTTCGTAGAATAATTTTCATCGCCCTTTCTTACTTTTTTCTTGTCCGGAGATTATCTTTAAAACTAAGTTAGAATTTAAGGTGGGGCTTCTTAATATTCTACTACCTTTCCTATCAGGGCGACGTTCTGGGGTATTAATAACATTCAATGATAGTTCTAGTTATCTTTAAGTTTAACTCTTACCCACTTGCAGACACGTCTTGACTCGTATACACAGCAAATAACCTTTGAAACATTGTAGCAGAAGCAAAATTTTCTCTTTTGTTACAATGATTTCAACTTGAAGATATTTAAACGAAGTTTAGAGGGCTATATTGGAGTCACCCTGTGGTTTGTCGGTCAATTGGTTGGTCCGTTGCGATTTTCCTTGTCCGGAGCATAACTATAAAACTAATTGTTGGAATTTAATAAAACATCATACGATGATACAACAAATTGAGAGGAAGTGCAGTGTACAGGTACCATAACTCTTATTTTACCTAATTACAGAGTTATTGCCCTTTGTTACTTTTTCTTGTCCGGAGAATTACGTAATAACTAATAGATGAAATCTAATAAAACTTCATACACTGGTAGAGCACAATGAGAGGAAGTGCAGTGTACAAGAACCTTAACTCTAATTTACATAATAACGGAGTTATTGCCCTTTGTTACTTTTTGTTGTGCGTAGAGTTTTCTCCGGAGCATAACTTTAAAACTAATTGTTGGAATTTAATAAAACTTCATACGATGATACAACACATTGAGAGGAAGTGCATTGTACAGGAACCATAACTCTATTTTACCTAAATAGAGAGTTATTGCCCTTTGTTACTTTTTCTTGTCCGGAGAATTACTTTTAACTTTTAGATGGAATGTAATAAAACTGCATACAATGGTAGAGCACAATGAGAGGAAGTGCAGTGTACAAGAACCGTAACTCTAATTAACATAATTTACAGAGTTATTGCCCTTTGTTACTTTTTGTTGAGCGTAGAATAATTTAAAAACTACTGGATGGAATTTAATAAAACTTCATACTATGATAAATCAATCCTTTCCCTCAAATAGACACTTTCTGACGCCTTTTTGAAAACATGGTGACAAATGGAGAAATTTCTTAAAACTATTCAATTATTGTACTTTCATTTCAAGGGAGTTTGCCAAAAAAATTGGGTATGTTTTCAATGTCGTCTGCTGCAGACTTGTTGTATGTGGAAAAGGATTCAGAGTCATATTAATTTATCTATTAAATAGGCTGGAGTGACACACATAATATTGGCTGTAAGTTACAGAGCTGAACAGATGGAACAGCCACTAAAGGAACTGGAGAAAAAGGTAATTGTTCTTATGTTATAGGAATGCTACAGGCACTGGAAACAAATGACAATGGAATTATTAAAAGACACAGACATCTTTATCTCTAGCATCTAGGCTATCGGCCCATAATACAATATACAATGACATATAACAAATGAACAGACAGTGACAATAATATAAAAACAAATAGAAAAAATTATCTAGAACATTATTAAGTTCCCTAATATATTTATTTGGAACTTCTGACGCCTTTGCAGCAGTAAACTTTTAAAGGTATCCTTTTAAGTTCCTTCGCAGTTCTAGTTTATCCAGATTTTTGAAAGATCAATAAATGTTGCATCAGGGAAAAGGGGTTATTGAATATATGGAAATGCAGCTTATATACTTTGTTTAATTTGTTCACATTGCAATACAGATGTGATTATATGATTTGTATGTTTGATTTGTTCACATTGCAATACAGATGTGATTATATGATTTGTATGTTTTATTTGTTCCCATTGCAATACAGATGTGATTATATGATTTGTATGTTTTATTTGTTCACATTGCAATACAGATGGGATTATATGATTTGTATGTTTTATTTGTTCCCATTGTAGTACAGATGTGATTACATAATTTGTATGTTTTATTTGTTCACATTGCAATACAGATGTGGTTACATGATTTGTATGTTTTATTTGTTCCCATTGCAGTACAGATGTGATTACATGATTTGTATGTTTTATTCACATGCTTATAGTCATATTGTATTATTCCAGCTTGGTGTCACCATTACTATATCACTTGAATCAGAACCTCTAGGAACGGGTAAGATTTAATTGAAATGAATTTTAAATTCTTTCCTAATATATGTAGAGATGACTTTTCAAGACACCATTTCTAGCTGATGACATATGAAAACAATGTAGAAAAGGCATATAAGCCTGTTTCCAAATTATTTCATAGAAATGTTCTCCTTTTCCCATAATGTTTTTTTGTTCCCCCCAAACAAATCTTACGATTTTCCAAATGTTGAAAAATGTGTTTTTGAAAAAAGTAGATTTGTAGCTTACATGGTGATGGTTTTCTTTTTTTCCATTTAATGTTATCAATTACGATAATTAGAAACTGGTCATAATTTTGATTTTGATAAATTCTTTCATTTTTAAAGTGTTTGTGATTTTTAAGATTTTTTTAAATCAATGTCTGGTTCAATCTTTCCCATGTGCCCTTTTTGGTAAGATAAGTCTTGTGTGGTAACTGGTAACAGTTTGTTTTATCTACATTTTCTATATTTGCCTTTTCATTTCAGCGGGACCATTAGCACTAGCCAGAGAAAATTTAACAAAGGATTCTGATCCTTTCTTCGTATTAAATAGTGATGTCATCTGTGAATTTCCATTTAAAGACATGATTCAGTTCCATAAACATCATGGCAAACAGGGAACCATTTTGGTAAGCTCAAACCTGTAACCATTCAAACTACATGTATATACCTAAAAAAGATATTTTATGAGTCATCTTCTTTAAAAAAATCTCTGTGGCAAAACATGGTATATCTAGACAAATTATAAAAGCACTGAAGTAATCATTGGTAAGGGAGATATGAGATTGTCAGTGTGAAATGTTACAAGTCAGTTTTCATGAACAGAGGTCAGTTTGATTAAGATTAACCCTTTCCCTCATACGACAATTCTGCAGCAGACGACTTTGAACATATTTTGCCAAAAAATAGTAAATCTCTATAATTGAATGGATATGACTATACCTATATATATATATATATATATACCTATGACTATAAGTGGTAAAAATTGTGGCAAAAGGAGAAATTGCTCATTTTGAGTAATTTCTTCTTTTGTCACTTTTTTCAAAAAGCCGTCCGCTGCAGAGACGTCAGAAAGCGTCTTTATGAGGGAAAGGGTTAACACTGTACATATATTAGTTATATAAGCTTGTTAGACGATTCTGTCAACTTGTATAATTGGTGATAAAATGTAAAGACAGATCTGATCCTACACTGTTCAAAAATGCCAAAGTGTATGTTAACCCAAGGGCAGCTTCATATTGCATGTCTGGTTTAAAATAAAGCTTGCTTAAATGATCAGTATCAAGATAAAGGTTAAGGTATGTATTTAAGATACAATTCCAATACCTTTAAAATTCTGAATTTGAAAGTTGTCCTCTTGATTTGATAGACCTCGCATATCCCTTTCCTGGATACAAACAAATGTTTTCACTTCTGCAACAGAAAACAATTTGTGACAGGAAAAGGTTGAATTACAAATTTAAAACATTTCTGATCCTACAAAAAGGAAATGAAACAGTTCCTAATAGAGCTTTGTGATATGTCCACATGTGAGTGCTGGTTCAGTGTCCAGGCAGCAGTTATAGGGATTTATTGAAATAAATCACAAGAAGTTATTCTGCAAATGATATAAAATAGATTAATTAGTTTAAACCAGTGTTTCAATTTTCTGACTCATTAAATTTTGCCAGGTCTCGTCAAAATGTGTGTTTTTTTTTTTTTGTTGGACTGAAGACATGAAAGGACTCATTAATAGAAATTTCAAAATGAAACAATGATTAACCCTTTCCCACATATAGAAGCTTTCTGACGACTTCTGAAAACATTATGACAAAAGGAGAAATTGCTCAAGATGAGCAGGAGACATTTCAAAGACGTCTGCTGCAGATTTGTTAAATATAATGAGATTTTTTGAATTGTTTTTTTTTTGTGTCGCCTGTCCATTACGGACCTATTATTGCAGGCAGCACATGTGTTCATTCTCAGACTCTTGTTGATTGTTTTACTAGGTCACAAAAGTTGAAGAACCGTCCAAATATGGTGTTGTAATATATGAAGCAGAGACTGGGAAAATCAAGAGATTTGTTGAGAAACCTCAGGAATATGTGTCAAATAAAATCAATGCTGGTCTTTATATATTCTCTCCATCTATGCTGGACAGAATTGAGGTAAGAATTTGGCTTATTGTAAACCCTTTTTCACATACAGCAAATATGCACAGACATACTTCTTTTGCAATCATCTATTCAAAACAAGAACATCGCCAAAAAGACAAATCCCCTAGCAGGTTTTTTTCATACAGATGTATTATATTCAATGTGACCTTTGACCTAGATCAGTGAAATGGGAACTAGTCTAAGTTCACTTCACAATGAACCAGTATATGAGGTATGGAGGAATCCTGTCTCAAATGAAAGTGCTAGAGCGATGAAGTTGTTTCATACAGACACATAATAGTCAATGTGACCTTGACCCTTGAACTTTGACAAAGCTTGGTAAAGTTTGAATTCGAAATCGAACTTGTACAAGAAGAGATAATTGTGAACATATGATTTAAGTTTCCTAATAATCAGATAAGAAATAAGGTCTAAAAAGTGTTGACGTCATTTGGTACAACTTACAACAGACGCTGTGAAATGCAAACTCATACAATAGGAGATGATATACATGTGTGTTAAGTTTCATAACAATCAGAAAAGAAATAAAGTTGCTAGGGCAATTACATCATTTTGCACACAAGTATAATAGTCACTGTGACTCTGAACATGTATATACCTAAAAAAGATATTTTTTGAGTCAGTGAAACATTAACTCAAACAAGAGGCAATGTCGGCAAACATGTGTGCAAAGTTTCATAACAATCTGATAAGAAACAAAGTGGCTATAACTCTGACGTCGTATGGCACAGACATATGATAGTCACTGTGATCTTGACCTTCGACCTAGATCAGTGAAACACAAACTCATATAACATCCATATGGTTTTGTATTTGAATTTTTGATATGCTACTTGCTCTTGTAAAATAGGGGACTAAAACATGTACAAAATAGGTGTAAAAGTTCAGAAAATAAAAACTGTATTACAAAAAAAATTATGTTATTTGGATACTTATTTAAAAATGGCTTTAGGAGTCATAGAGAGCATAAGTGAAATTGAGTTGAGGTTTTCCAGGTTTGATTCCCAAGTGCGGTGGTTTTGGTGGACGGCCCTTTGCTCAAGGCACAATTCCTAGCCTATAGTTAGTCACCCATTGATCATGAATATGTGTTCCGTTGTTGTGATGTAACTGAAATACTATTAGAAATGGCTAACTAAATATATGGCTCTTTTTTTTAACAGCTCAAACCAACATCCATAGAAAAAGAAACATTCCCCGGGATGGCCAAAGATGGAGAACTATATGCTATGGAGTTACAAGGTAACTTCATTTGACTTAACTTTTCTTAAAGCTTGACTGTTACAGGAAAATAGAAGCTTAGCCCTTTCCCAAATAAAACAAATCCACAGATTTTGAAAATCGCCCAAAAGGGTTAAATTGTTGAATTTTAATTTCTCCCTTTGCCACAATGTTTTCACCAGTCATCTGCTGCAGATGCATCAAAATGTGTCTGAAGGTGGGTAAGGGTTAATGGTAAAGATATATTTCCCATTGATTATGTTGTAGTTTTAGATCAACTTGCAATCACTCACCAAGGGTCTATCATCTTTCACCTTCCTTTATCATCTAAAACCACCAGCCCAATTTTAAATAAAATGGAAATTGGCTCAGTGATTGTCTGGCTGTCCTAAAGTGTAGACCCCTATCGGGTAAAAATGTGGAGCTGATAGGACAGTCTAGTCAACTTAGAAGCATGTCTCCTTTGGCTCACTTCAGCCAAATTCTCATATTGCCAGTTTTAAATAAGTTTGAAAGGCATCTTTTTCGGGACATCATCTTTCAACAATCTGATCTGCAGAAAATGATATTAAATCATCTAGGTAAAAGAGTGGAAAATGTTCCATAAATGAAAGTATAAATACTGTCATAACAGAATTGAAAACGTTTTATCAGATAAAAACCAAAGTTAAACATCTAACCTAATAGTCTGTTAATTAAGCCTTTCCCACATATAGACGCTTTCTGACGCCTCTGCAGCAGATGACTTTTTGAAAACATTGTGGCATTGTGAGCAATTTCTCCATTTGCCGCAATGTTTTCAACTCTATTTATACAGATTTTTGACATTTTTGCCTTGATGTTTTCAAAGTAGTCTGCCGCAGATTTGTTTTATGTGGGAAAGGGTTAGTCAAAGACCTTGATGTATTGTATGGTTATTGCAGGTTTCTGGATGGATGTTGGACAGCCAAAAGATTATCTGACAGGGATGTGCATGTATTTGAATTCACTTCGCCAGAAAAATCCTAACTTGTTGTATAAAGGAGAAGGGGTTGTAGGAAATGCTTTTGTTGTAAGTATAGATTGATTAACTCTTACTCTAATGCAAATTACTTTCGGCACTTGATTTGGACGCTTTCTGACGCCTCTGCTGCAGACGACAGTTGAAAATATTGTGGCAAAAGGAGGGATCGCCCATGAAGAGCAATTCCTCCTTTCATCACAATGTTTTCAACTCTGCTCAATTTTCATACTTTCATTTATAGATGTTTTTTCCTTATTTTGCCAATATGTTTTCAAAGTCATCTGCTGCAGATTTGTTGTATGAGGGAAAGGGTTAACACTTATCCTGATACTTTGGACACTTTTGCAGCAAAAGACTTTATTCAAAATTTTGAAGAATTTGTCGAATGTTGGAAAATGATGAATAGGAGTTAACCCTTAGCGCGTAAAGACGCTTACTAACACCTCTGCAGCAGAAGACCTTGAACATATTTTGTCAAAAATTGGAAAAACTCTATAATTGAATGGATAACCTATGACTAAAAGTAGCAAATATTGTGGCAAAAGGAGAAATTGCTTTAATTATAATAATTGAATGGAGTTGAAGACATTATGGCAAATGGAGTTATGAGCAAATTCTCCTTCTGCCAGAATGATTTCAAAAGCCTCTTGCTGCAGAGGCGTCAGAAAGGGTCTATATGTAGGAATAGGTTAAACATTTTCTTCAGGCACTGTTACCCTTTCTAGACACAGAAAACTCTGAAACTTCAGTGGACTACTTTTAAAAAAAATATAAAAAGGAAATAACTCAAAATTAGCATTTTGACCTTCTCCCAATATGCTTCCAACACTGTATCAAAACCCAATTTCCCTGATGTAACAATGTTATTCCTTTGGTGTTTTAAAAGGTGTTGATTTAAAAAAAAATTAATTGAAACGGTTAACTCTTTCCCAAAAATCTTCAGCAGATAACTTCAAAAGCATTTGCATAACTATGGTAAATGTCTACAAATGAAAGTAGAATGATTAAATAGGATTAAAAACATTGTCACAAATTAAAAGGGTTAACCCTTTACAACATGTAGATGCTTTCTGTCACCTATGCAGTAGACAAGTTTTGCTGCAATGTTTTCAACTCTATTTTATAATTAACCCTTTCTCTCATACGACAATTCTGCAGCAGACGACTTTGAACATATTTTGTCAAAAAATAGAAAAACTCTATTATTTTATTGAATGGATAACCTATGACTAAAAGTGGAAAACATAGTGACAAAAGGAGAAATTGCTCGTTTTGAGCCATTTCTTATTTGTCACTACGTTTTCAAAAAGCATATAAAAGATTTTTCACGTTTTTGACAATATGTTTTCAATGTTGTCTGCTGCAGAAATGTTAAATGTGGTAAAAGGTAGGGCTATTTGGAAAAATGAATTTTCAATCCTTAACATTTTTCAGGATCCTAGTGCCAAGATAGGAAAGAACTGTAGAATTGGTCCAAACGCTGTGATAGGCCCAAATGTTGTTATTGAAGATGGAGTCTGTGTAAAGAGATGTACACTTTTAAACGGGGCCCATATAAAATCTCATTCCTGGATTGAGTCTTCCATTATAGGATGGAAAAGTGTGGTTGGAAGCTGGGTAAGTGCTCTGATAAATGTAAAGAAATATGTTCATGATAGTAATTCTCCTTTTTCAGTCCCCCTAATTATATCAATGGAGTGAACTATATGTTTATTTTCTGCTTGTCTGTCTGTCAATGTCACTTTGCATCTGTAGCAGAAAACAGAGTGCCAAAAAAGAAATTGAGCAATATTTCCTTTTATGACAATGTTTACAACTCTATTCAATCATTACACTTTCATTAACAGTATTGTTATTTTTAAAGGGGGGGTTTACTCCGTTTTCAACATTATTTCAATTATATCACGGCGACAGTACACATATTCATGCTCCCTGGGTAAACAAACCAGTACTTGGTTAGGAAATGTGCCTTGCCCAATGGCACTCTGCCATGAACGTCAGGCCTTGACTTGGGATCGATCGAACCCTGGACGTTGGGTTCAAATCCCCGACGCTAACCAAAAGACCATGGCAAATACATGAGCAATTTTTGCAATTTTCTGTCCATCAAACTTTCACTTGCTGTCATATTGGAAGGCGATACATGTTCCTTAATTAACAATTGTTTTCAGCTCATATCCCAAACATACAGGTGTGCAGCCAATTTTCATTATGCTAAAAGTTGACTTGAGCATTGAAATAGCAGACTTAGCTATGAAGAGCTTAACTAGGTTAACATGTTCATTCACCTATATACCATTATATTTACAGGTACGAATGTGTAATGTGTCCGTATTAGGTGAAGATGTTACAGTTAAAGATGAACTTTATATTAATGGAGGAAGAATTCTTCCACACAAAACTATAGGAGATAACGTTCCAGATCCCCAGATCATCATGTAACACAACATCTCATTGGCTGGAAAAAATACTTCTTATTGGATTGGATGTTCAAATTATGCAAATATTTCAAAATGGGAAATCTGCTGTCATTAATATATATGTACTGATGGATGATTGCTCTTAATCACTTCATTTAACCCTTTCCCTCATACGACAATTCTGCAGCAGACGACTTTGACCATATTTTGTCAAAATATAGAAAATCTCTATAATTGAATGGATAACCTATGACTAAAAGTGGAAAACATTGTGGCAAAAGGAGAAATTGGTCGTCTTGAGCAATTTCTTCTTTTGTCACTATGTTTTCAAAAAGCCGTCTGCTGTAAAAGCGTCAGAAAGCGTCTATATGAGGGAAAGGGTTAAATGCATTTGGAGCAGACAACTTTTGAAAACATTGAGGCATAGGAGAAATGTTTCCATTTGCCACAAGGTTTTCAACGTTATTCAATAACTAGAAATTTTATTTTGCATAGATAATATATTTTCCAAGTCGTTTAGTGCAGATTCTTGCTATGTGGTAAACGTTAAACCCTTTCCCTGATACAGGTGACTTTTAATTTCTCTGCAGCAGACAACTTATGAAAAGATTGTCGAGGAAGGGAAATAACTCAAGACAAGATATTTCTCCTTTTCTACAACATATGATCTAGTACTAGTGATCAAAATTATTTGAAAAGTTTTTCCAACATGTTTTTAATGCAGGTAAAAGGTTAAAGTGGGTTTCAATTTGGCTATTTAGCTCACCTGAGTACAAAGTGTATGTTGAGCTATTGTGATCACTCATTATCCGTCGCCGTTTGTCTCTCTGAAATAATTCTGATCCGATGAAAACAAATAGCTGCCAGCTTGTTTTCCTTATATGTATATAGAGTGAAAACTTCTTTTACAAAAGTACATGTATTGGCCTGATTTGGAAATAATTTGGCACAAATGTTCCTTGGGTGACCCTTTACGACGGTTGTTCAAATTATTTTTCTTGTTTCCCATATATGTATATATACATGTAGTCAAAACTTAAAAAAATCTAGCCCAATTTAAAAGTCTGTTAATAAACATGGCCACCAGGGGGCAGGGCTCATTTTGCTTATATGTATAGAGTAAAATAATTATTGAACTTCTATTAAATCAGGTGAGTCATATAGGACCATTATGGTCCTCGTTTTTTCATTTCCAATCATTCAATTGTGTATGTGGGTTACTTTTTAGCTCACCTGTGCACGAAGTGCTCAAGGTGAGTTATTGTGATCGCCCTATGTCCGGCGTCCGTTGTCCGTCGTCCGTCAACATTTTCTCCTCTGTAACCGGTGGGTCAACTGGGATGAAACTTCACAGAAAGCATCCTCTCAATGTCCTCACCAGAATTCCTTAAAATGTTCGGGATCCATGCAGAATTCTGGTTTCCATGGCAACGAAATGAAAAAACTTCAAAATTCTTAAAAAATCTTCTCCTCCGAAAGTGTCAGGCTGATTTTCAAATAATTTTGTAGAAATGTTCCTCGGGTGACCCTCTATCAGATTCCTTCAAGCCATGTTGATTGGTCGAAAAACATGGCCGCCAGAGGGGGCGGGGCTATTTTTCCTTATATTTTTCCTTATATGGCTATAGTGCAAACTTAAAAAATCTTCTCCTTCAAAAGTGTCAGGCCAATTTTCAAATAATTTTGTAGAAATGTTTCTAGGGTGACCCTCTATCAGATTCCTTAAAGCCAAGTTGATTGGTTGGAAACTATGCCCGCCAGATGGCGGGGCTTATATAGCTAAAGTGAAAAAAAAAATCAGGTGAGCGATTCCAGGGCCATCATGGCCCTCTTGTTTTCATTGTTTATTTATTGGACAGATCTGGTTCTTAGTGTCAGTTCTAGTCAAACCCAACCTGTGCTAAAGACCACCTGTGAACAATTGTTCCCTTCCCATGGGTGGTCTTTTTAACCCTTTTCCTCTTTCTGACGGATCTGCAGCAAATGGCTTTTTGAAAAATTTCTCCTTTTGCCACAATGTTTTCCACTTTTAGTCATAGGTTATCCCTTAAATTATAGAGATTTCCTATTTATTAAAAACATATGTTCAAAGTTGTCTGCTGCAGTATTGTCGTATGAGGGAAAGGGCTAAACACAGGTTGGACTGTACTTGCTCTCTTGATAATTCAGTCACTATATTTTAACCCTTTCCCACATAGATCAAACATGCTGCAGACAAATTTGAAAATACCTAGGCGAAAATTGGGAAAACCTCTTAATATGGAGGTATAACCATTGAACAAAGTTTAAAAAACAATGTGACAAAAGGAGAAATTACTCATCATGAGCAATTTCTTCTTTTGCCACAATGTTTTCAAATGATATCTGCTGCAGAGGCGTCAGAAAGTATCTATATGTGGGAAAGGCTTAACCCTTTCTTACATAAAGACAACTATTGAAAACATTGTGACAAAAGGAGAAATGGATAATAAAGAGCCACTTCTCATTTTGCCAGTATCTTTTCATCTCTGTCTTATAGTTACACTACCATTTAAATATATTTCCATATTTCGGCAAAGATATTTTTAAGGGTGTCTGTTGCAGATCTGTTGGATGTTGGAAATGCATTAAGATGTTAAAAGCAAGTGACGGGTAGCTGGTTTAAATAAGCTTTAAGATTATACAGTGTAGATGCCATATGTAATCCAAAAATGTCTTTGTTTATAGCTAAGGTAATGGTATCTGTATCAACCAAATGTTAAAAAGGGTTTTTTGTAAAAGGTTTATAGACATAATAATCTAGGATATTACGCATACCATGTGTGATTATTTTAATTTTTGTTTTTGTATGATTATGGTTTTATGCTGTTTTCAGCATCATTTCAGTTATAGAACGGCAACTGTTATTTATTTAGGATCCCTTGGTAAATAAACCAGTTCTAGGTTTATAGGAAATCGCTTGCCCTTGGTCACTCCAACAGGAACGCCGTGGCTTGGGATCAATCCCAGGATACCTTGTTCCAAATCCCTGCATTAACCACTTGACTTTCCTGATTATTTAATCCTTTCCTACATTCAACAAATCTGTAGTAGACGATTTTGAAACAATTTGACAAAAATGTCGAAACTCTTTATATCTGAATAATTTATGTATTGAGTTTAAAACATTGTGGCAGAAGGAGACATGTTTGTTTTGATAAATTTCTCCGTTTGACACAATGTTTTGAAATGTCCTCTGCTCCAAACTCTTCAAAATGCGTCTTCAAGTGGGAAAGGATTAAATAGCAATTAATATAGGTGTTAGTATTATTCTCGTTTTTATGTAAACTGTTAAAGCATTTTTTGTTTTTAATTTTATGGACATCGATGAGACGCCAACAAATATCTGTGAAATAAAACTTAATATCTGACTTTGTGCTGCATGATGTCATCATTATGATATTTTTTGAGCAATTTCTTTAACTCTTTCTCACCTACAAGAAGTTTGCAGCAGACTACTTTTTTGAAAACCTCTATAAATCGTTAATGAAATCAAGATTATTGAACAGAATTGAAAACATTATTGGCTAAAGGAAAAATTGTTTATTATGACCAATTTCTCTTTTTGTAACAAACAATTTTTTCAAAAAGTGTCTGTTGCAGATGTGTGAAAATATGTCTGCATCTGAGAAAGGGTTAAATTCATTGAAGTAAATTATTATTGAAATCCTGTATTTATAATATAAATCTTGTATAATTTTTTCAAAGCAACATTATATAGATAAAAAATTTTTTTTTTCTTTTGTGATATTTAATGTTATCATCACAAACGAAGGTTACAATCCACATATTTTTCCTCATTTTCGTAAAAGTATGCATTGTATCTTTGTTATTGCTGATAAAATAACTTGATACAGTGAAAACGATGATATCCTAACTTAAAACATTTTGAATATGTATCATGAAATTATTTATATAAGTAAATCATTGCTATTTCTGTGAGTAGTGTAACTACAGAGTAAAACAAAATTAATTGCAACTTGAATGTGTGTTTGCCTAAGGGAACAATGACATATTGTATTCATCACAGTATCATTATGCATGTTGTTGTATCATTCAACCCTTTCCGTCATACGACAATTCTGCAGCAGACGACTTTGAACGTATTTTGTCAAAATATAGAAAATCTCCATAATTGAATGAATAACCTATGACTAAAAGTGGAAAACATTGTGGCAAAAGGAGAAATTGCACGTTTTGTGCAATTTCTTCTTTTGTCACTATGTTCTCAAAAAGCCGTCTGCTGCAGAGGCGTCAGAAAGCGTCTATATGAGGGAGAGGGTTAAATAATACATTAAATACTATTCAACTCTTTCTCAAATATAGACATATTTTGATGTGTTACCAAAACAGTGGGCGATTTCTTATTTTGCCACAATGTTTATAACTGTATTCAATAACAGAAATTTCATTTATTGATATATTCCATATTTTAATCTAAATGCTTTAACCCTTTCCCTCAAAAAGACACTTTCTGACGCCTCTGCAGCAGACGGCTTTTTGAAAACATAGTGACAAAAGAAGAAATTGCTCCAAACGAGCAATTTCTCCTTTTGCCACAATGTTTTCCACTTTTTAGCATAGGTTATCCATTCAATTAAAGAGATTTTCTATTTTTTGACAAATTATGTTCAAAGTTGTCTGCTGCAGAACTGTCGTAATAGGGAAAGGGTTAAAAGTTGACTGCAGATATGTTGTATAATACGGGAAAGTATTAAGTAAAATTATTACGAACGACAGCACATGTATGGGGTCAATTCTTGTGTATGTTAAGATAATAGGTCAATAAATTGGCATTGATTCAAGTAATATCTGTTTTATAACTCATTTCTTTCTTCAAAATATGGTCTGTATTAGTCCCCTGTCTGTTTTATAACTCATTTTCTTCTTCAAAATATGGTCTGTATAAGTCCCCTGTCTGTTTTATCCTTTTCCAATTACAACGAATCTTCGCTGACAATCTTGAAATCATGTAGGGAAAAATCTCTACATATGATTGATTGATTTGTGTCTTATGCCGTTTCAACAATGTTTCAGTTATATCAGAGCGTTTCCTGGGCAAGTTACCAGTACTACTTGTCCATTTATCCTGACACCAGCCAGTCAGTTGTAATGCCAGCTCCACAACCCTGAGCGCCAAGGAGGGAAAGTGTGTCATGATCGAGGAAAACTTACCTCTATATTTGACGGGTGTAAGTAAAGATTTTCTTGTGCATCTATATAATCCGATCCAAATACACATTGTCAAGAGTTTTCTAGTTCCCAAACAGGGCAGAATGAGATAAATTTTCTTGTAAGCACAGGTTGATTTCTTGTTGTAAACAAGTAAGGTTGGTTTTCCTGGAGTACCAATCAAATGTTGAATAAAGTTGAAAACCTCCTGACAACACTGTTTTCAAACACTCTGATGCGTATATGTGTCAAAATGCATCTGCATGTCGTATTGTCAATCAAGGGGGTTGCAAGGCCGAACCCAAGTTCAGCCGACATTTTTTGTGACAAAAGTCACTGTGACAAGAGTCATCCGGCTTCCACTAATGGTCTTACAGTCTATGTGGAAAAGCAGCCAATTGTTTGGCAAGTATGTTTTGTGTATTACTAGTGTGGGGTGGCCAGGAAACACATGAGTAGGTGAACTGTCGGCCATGATGACTGAAAAATAGTAAATATATGGCTAATTCCCCAATCAATCAATCGGACAAAGGCCATTGTTTAAAACAATATGACAAAAAGGAGAAGTTTCTCATAATGAACAATTTCTGTTTTTGACACAATGTTTTCAACTCTTTTCAATAATTAAACTTTAATTCAATGAAATCGTTTATGTATTTTTCTAGATGATTTCAAAGTCGTCTGCTGCAGATTTGTTATATGTGGGAGAGTGATAAGACCCTACATTGTTCAATCTAAAATTGGCTGCTGGCTGAAATACAAAAGATAGAAAAGAAAAATATATTCATACAAGAAACCATACAAATAGGTTTTAATTTATTAATCAGAAATAATTTAATATCAAACACGGATGCATACAGGAAAATCTCAAAAAGAAAAGTAATTAAAAAATACAAAGCATGGATTATTAACAAGTGTTCAAAAGAAACATGTGTAACCTCTGCCAATATGTCGGTAAGTGAAAATGTAACATACGCACACACAGACAGACGAGAAGTGATACCTCAGTGTCTCCCTGCCTTGGCAGCAGACACAAAAATGGGACATTAGAACATCAGAACAGCCCTAGACACCAAAGTGTTTATCAATCACTAAAATCTTTATTTCTGCACTAAGCCATTTATTACAATAAATGTGGGAAAGGTCGAGAAACAGCTATAAAGGAAGCAGTCTACACCTTGTCTAGGGCTCTGATAACACAGTGATGGATAACACAGAAATACATATAGCATTCAACTAGGACAAGTACTTATTCAATAACAAAAAAAGGAATCCGTCAATTAAAACTGGTTAGCGTCAGCGATTTGGAACCAGCCATCCTGGTTTCCATGCAAAGTTGAAATGGTCATGGTAGAGTGAGCTTGGGCAAGGCCCATTTCCTAGGTAAGTACTGGTTTGTTCACAGTAGGATCATGAAAAAGTGAATTGTCAGCGTGATGAAACTGAAATAACGTTGAAAATGGCTTAAAATCCCAATAAAAAATATATCAAATACAAAAAAACATAAATTAATAAAACTGAATTTATCCTTAAACCCTTTCCCACATGCATTTGCAGCAGACATTTTTTTTTTTAAAACAAGGCAGAAGGAGAAATTGCTCATAAATTCAATTTGTTGTGGGAAAGGGTAAAAGGTGATTCATAAGTATTTAAAGTTTAGGGGCACAAAAAGCTGGAAAAAAATATAAAGGCAGTAGTATTATCTGCTCTTGCAATCATTAAAAAATTGCACCAATTCCATTAAGAATACTGATTATTATACATTACATATTCACACATATCAACAAACAACCTTAAAAAGTATCTCTACCTAATGGAAAAAGTTACCGCCTTACTGGAAAGTCAACTATAATACATAAATTTAACCCAATTCCATAGGCAGACAGTTTTTGTAAGCATTTTGGCAAAATGAGAAATTTAGAGCTTTAAGAGCAATTTCTTCTTTTGTCTCAATGTTTTCAACTCTTCAACAAGTATACTTTCATTTAGGGGATTTTCAAACATCTTGCCTTGATGTATTCATACTTGACTACTGTTTAATTGTAGTATGTTGGAAAGGTTAAACAGTTAAGAAGTATTAACCCTTTCCCTCATATAGACGCCTTCTGACGCCTCTGCAGCCGACAGCTTTTTGAAAACAAGACAACAAGAGAAGAAATTGCACAAGACGAGCAATTTCTCCTTTTGTCACCAGGTTTTCAACTTTATTTAATTATTGTACTCTTATTTGAAGGTAGTTTCCAATGTGTATGGGTATGTTTTCAAAGTTGTATGCTGCAGATTTGCTGTATGTGGGAAAAGGTTAAACACCTATTCCTGTGCAAATCAGAAATATCACACAAAAATAAATCTTACCTGTATACAAATGAGGTGTAATTGAGTGAGTTTGGCTTAACAACATTTTCTCTTGACTTTCTAATATCAAAACTCCTATTAACCCTTTCTCACATATAGACACTTGTTGACACCTCTGCAGCAGACGCCTTTTGAAAACATTGGGGCAAAATGAGAAATTGCTCAAAACAAGCAATTTCTCCTTTTGCCACAATGTTTTCAACTTTATTCAATGACAGTTCTTTCATTTATAGAGTTTAAATATTTTTGCCAAGATGTTTTCAAAGTCGCCAATTGACAGAAAATTGGCTGAACTGGGCTTCAAACTTGCAACCTTGAATTGTGTACCCTAATCCCTATGAATTGAGCTATTGGGACTTGGTTATAGGTTTTACCTCACTGAGACTGCAGTTGAGGTATTAACTCTTTCCCCATTGGGACACATTTTGATGCATCTGCAACAGACAATTTTTGCCAACATTGTGACAAAAGAAGAAATATTAAATGATGAGCAATATCTCCTTTGGCCAGAACGTTTTCAACTGCTGCAGATTTCTTGTATGTAGGAAAGGGAGGTTAAGTTCTATCTGTCAATAGTAACCATCTTCTTCATTCAGCTTTACTTCACAAAAAACACATCCCTAACTCTTAGCAAGCTATTTTCAACTGTTAACAACATTTGCGTAGTATCTTATGCACAATGTAGTCCAAGATCAGCTTCCACATTCATGCAGTCTAATCTCGGCTTACATTTTTCATTCAGTATAGGAAAATCTACTCTATAAGTCTGTTAACCCTTTCCCACACACTAGCAATCTGCAGCATACGAATTTGAAAATATCTTGGCAAAAACATGGAAAATCTCTATAATAACTTTCAACAATTGAAAACATTGAGGTTATAGGTAAAATCGCTCAATTTAAGCAATTTCAGCTTTAGTCAGTGTTTATTTAATTGCTCTTTCTTTATAGAGATTTTCAATAAATTTGCCTAGATGCTTTAAAAGTTGTCAGGTACATATAAGTTGTATGTGGGAGAGGGTCAAACAATTAATTTTGTGACTAATGTTATGCATGACTTTATATTACAATAACAACAAATTGTGTTTGCCGCATACATGTCAAAATGCGTATGCAAGTAGGAAAGGGTTAATTAGGAACAATTCTATCTACAACCTTAACCCTTTCACACTTGCGGACACATTTTGGCGCATGTGCATAATTTGGAAGACGTCTTCTGAAGAATTTTTGTACTTAGAAAAGGTTAAGTATGATGCATTTCAAAGAACTGTGAAATATCAATATGTACAAAAACACAAAACAACGCCAACAATCCAGTCATATTATTCTGATACTGGGGAATCAGTTGTAGTGTCTTCAGTATTCAGTACTCAATAAAGTGACAACATTTTCCAACAAAAAAATTAATTCATTCTATTCCTTTTAAAAAGTCAATAAATCACATGATTAACCCTTTTTCACTAGCAAACACATTTAATTGTATCTGCAGCAGATGACTTTTGATAATATTGTGGAAAAAGGAGAAATCGCTCATGATGAGCAATATCATGAGCAATTCCTCCAATTTGACTCAATATTTTCAACTTGTTCAATAATTATGCTTTCAATTATAGATACATGTGTGGAAAAGGTTTGAGACATGACTTCTAAATATACAGCAATATCTTAATGTTAAAAACTTAATTTTTAAAGCATCATTTTACAAACTTTTAACCGCATCTTGACGCATATGCATAAGGCAACATACAAATTTGTTGTTTGTGGGAAAGGCTTAAGTACTTTTTAGCTTGAGTAGTCTTGAGACGAAATACGACATCTTTTGACACCTTTTATGACTAATAGAGATATGGTGAGATACATGTACTATCAAATGCATTTTTCCAATATTGTCAATGTTCCAAGTCAGAAATTTTAATTTTTTATCTTTTTTTCCTTGATTAAACTTATCTGTAGCAGACAACTTTGAAAACATCAAGCCACAAATTTGGAAATCTCATTTTCAAAAGTTCTCCCATAGTTCTCGGATGTTTCAAAATACTTCTGCATGTTGTAAAATGATTAAACCGTTGATTTGAACTTTACAATCACTCCAAGAAAAGGGTAATAAACTCAAATTACCTCTACCATGTTTTATGGATATAATGGGATATTCTTTTTCCAAAATGTTACTGTTCTGTATTAAAAGTTATTTTTTTTTATTCTTAAACAAAAGCCCAAACTGTAACAAAAGAAGATGTCTCTAAAAATATAATATCAGGAAAATGGTTAACCCTTTCCCTAAAAGAGAATCTTCACTTTTGAAAACATTGTTGAAAAATGTAAAAGTGGTCATACTGAGCAATTAAGCTTTCCCAAATTTGTTTTATTTGTTTTTAAAATTATAATCATTTGTCTAAAATATATTTTTTCCCCAATTGCTTTGTAAAACTTATATAAAGCTTATAAAAATCAACACCACAGTCAACCTGTGGTACTTTCTTCAAAGTTAAAATTTGACTAAAATTAACCCTTTCCCACATACAGATGCTTTAATAGGCCACTTCAGTAGATGACTTTTGAAAACATCATGGCAAAAAGAGAAATAGCTCATGATGAACAATTTGCCCTTTTCTCACAATGTTTTCAACCTTATTAAAAAATAAAACTTTCATTAAACATGATTTTCCAAAGTTCTGCTCAGCTGATTTCCATAGAAGACTGCTGCAGATTCGATGTACATGGAAAAAGATGAAGAACAACCGAGCTATGATACGAAGTCAACCATGCGGTATTTGCAACAAGAATAGGTACAGATCAAATGAGCCAAATTACACAAACCGACCCACAGGCATTTATAACCAGTCAAGATCCAGACGAGTATCTGTCTCTGGGCAGTCCGATCAGGAGTTCAGTATCCTAGAGCCCCTTGGAAAACCGTTTTGAGAAAAATGGACTTTAAAAATATGAATTTGGTTGTAATTGTCATTACTATCCTCTTAAGCCTTTCCCACCTGCTGACACAGATGACTTTTAAAAACATTGTGGCAAAAGGAGAAATTGCTGAAATTGCTTATATTGAGCAAATTCCCTTTTTGCCACTTTTTTTAACTCCATTCACTAAATAGATACACTCAATTTATAGAGAATGTCCATGCTTTTGCCTAGTGTGAAGTTGTCTTCCTCTGACTTAGTTATATGTTGAAAAGGATTAACCCTTTCCCACATACGACAATTCTGCAGCAGACCACTTTGAACATATTTTGTCAAATAATGGAAAATCTCTATAATTGAATGGATAACCTATGACTAAAAGTGGAAAACATTGTAACTATGTTTTCAAAGAGCTGTCTGCTGCAGAGGCATCAGAAAGCGTCTATATGGTGGAAAGGGTTAAGGTCAGTCTTTGTGAGACATAGCTCTGATAAGCATTGAAAATTATGAGAATGTTTTGAGAAACAGTCAACTGTTGTTTCTACTTTTACCCTATGGCAGTCCCTATAGATTCTGCCAAATTTAAACAATTCCATTATATATCATGCAGAATATTCCTTTCCATTCAATATAATTGTGATATCAGCCTTATTCAGACATCTAAAATTCAAACCCTTTTAAAACTTTCTCACGAACAGACTACTTTTGAAAACATTTAGGCAAAAGGGGCAATTGCTCCTATTGAGTAATTTCTCCTTTTGCTACAATGTTTTCAACTTTATTAAGTGTTTTCAAAGTCGTATGAGGGAAAGGGAAGTTAAAACTGCTAATGTTCTGAATCACAGATTGTGGTTTAAATATCACTGATGCACAGTTTGATTTGCATCTATGCTTGACATAAATACCGAAAGGATGGTTTTAAAGAACCACATCTCATTTGGTGAATACAGAACCTATATGTAGAGCCCAGAACAACAGTTACTACTTTCCTTGTTGGCCATTTTAATAAGCATATATGGTAAGCATTAAATAGATTATGTTAAATTAAAAGTATTTTGACAATTAGGAAACACAAAGAAATTTGAATTTAACAACCATATTTTGTTAATGATTTTGTTTCATCAACTTCTATTTTTATTTTTTTACATGTGATTGTTTAATAAAACTTTATAGTAGTTATATGCCTAAAACAATGTCCACCAGGGGAGGTAAATCTTGTAGTTTTGGGTATTATGTATATGAAATTACAGTAACATATATTTAAGTTAACACAATTACACTTTCAGACTAGAAAAAAACAAATACAAAATGACTAGCAAACAACAACACATCAGAATGTTTCAGACTTCTTTCCTTCGTGATTTGATTCTTGAACAAGGAATTAACCCTTTCCCTCATATAGACGCTTTCTGACGCCTCTGCAGCAGACGGCTTTTTGAAAACATAGTGATAAAAGAAGAAATTGCACAAAACGTGCAATTTCTCCTTTTGCCACAATGTTTTCCACTTTTTGTCATAGGTTATCCATTCAATTATGGAGATTTTCTATTTTTTGACAAAAAACGTTCAAAGTCGTCTGCTGCAGAATTGCCGTATGAGGGAAAGGGTTAACCCTTTTCATCATATAAACACATTTTGAAACATCTGCAGCAAATAACTTTCATAATGAGCAATTTCTCATGCCTCAATGTTTTCAAATGTATTCAATATTTTATACCTTCCTTTATTGAGATACTGATTTTCCATTTTTTTGCTCATATATTTCCAAAGTTGTCTGCTGCAGATTTGTTGTACGTCGGAAAGGGTTAAATGATACATGCATGCATCATTTCATTTCTTTATAATTTTCAAACATGTGCATAAAAACATGTGCTATGTGAAATTAAACCAAAGGGAATTGCAATCCGAGTAGAACCAGATCAAGTACAGTTTGATTGGCTCACCACTATTTGCTAACTAATCACAGAAAGTTTCAAGAAAGAACTAACAAGCAATTAGCATTTTCCATCAATATGGCAAGGTTTGTTTTCCTTGATTATGACTGATTCATTAATGAAGGAAAAGATTAAAAAAAAAAAAAAAAAAAATGTGTTATATAGTGAGAGTTAATATCAATATAAATGTTTATGATAAACATTAATAGTTAAATTTATCTACTCTCAGAAAAAAACACATTCATTAGAATTGCCAGAAGTTTCTTAAAGTAATCAAATTAAAATATGGCCTGCACTAATGGCACTTTTTATCCCTTTCACACATTCAAAAACAGTTGAAAATATTGTGGCAAAAGGAGACACAATATTTTCAAAACATTTCTGCTGAAGATGTGAGAAATCGGTCAATTCTTATCTTTGGATGATTCACTCTCAAGGAGTCGACAGTAATAGTAAAGAGTTATGGATTATCCCTTTCCCACATACATACACTTTCTGACGCTGCTGCAGCTATCTTTGACAACATTGTGATGAATGGAAAAATTTATTATAATGTGCAATTTCACCTTTTATCACAATGTTTTCAACTCTTTTTTATTTTTATAGAGAATTCCAATATATTTGTCTAGATGTTAACAAAGTTAACCGCTGCAGATTTGATGCATGAGGGAAAGGGAAGTGAACAATGCTTTTCAGGAATCAAATACATTCATGCATTATTAATCAACACATTCATGCATTATTAATCAACACATCATCAATATTTTGATACAAAGGATCACATTCGGGTTCTGGATCTGGAACAATATTATGAGTTCTATCAGCCGGCATTGGCATGTCAATTGCTTCATCATACGACGGAGGACAAAGATCGTACGACGGTGGGATTAAATCATTACCACTGACATCAATGTCATCCTCATCCTCACTGACCCGTCGACCATTTGATGCAGAAGTATTCCTGGTAACAAACTGTCTGTTCGACCCTCTAGCTCCTACAGTTGTACTGTGGTTTGGTGGATTTATTCTACTGATAAGTCTTTGGTTTTCTGTAGGAGGGTTCATTGTATTCGGATTCATTTCTTCAAAATGTACAAAGTCTTCATGATTTCTGTGATGCAGGTTACACTGGGGTGCATCACCAACTATGACTCCCTGTGAGTCAACGACAACAACATGAGCAAAGTCTTCATGACTCCTGTGGCAGACAGTGCATCTCCCATCAGTTCCTTGGGAACCTGGTATACATAAATAAACAAGCAAATTAATTAAATTGGCATCCTCTGCTTTTTCTAGATATAAGTCACTGTAATTGGCTAAAAAATAAAGTACTACAAAATTCTACTGATTAATTTAGCCCTGTCCCACATGCAACAAAACTGAAGCAGACGACTTTGAAAATGTTTGGGTAAAGTTATAGAATATCCCTACAAATGAAGTTTAATTATTGACTAGAGATGAAAGAAATTTGACACATGGGGAAAAGTTTTGCTCATTATGAGCAATTTCTCCTTTTGCCACAATGATTTCAAAAGAC
The DNA here is from genome assembly GCA_031761405.1 of Serripes groenlandicus. Classification (NCBI taxonomy): domain Eukaryota; kingdom Metazoa; phylum Mollusca; class Bivalvia; order Cardiida; family Cardiidae; genus Serripes; species Serripes groenlandicus. The sequence goes on from JASEVX010000007.1 coordinate 36,934,267, forward strand.
GACTGCTGCATAGGCTTCAGAAAGTGTATATATGGGGGAAGGGGTTGTTAACCATGTATAGGTTAGCAGTGGACTTATGACCGTGGCCAGTAACTTTTAGTTCGGACCGGTGAAAAAATTCCTTTGGCCAGTGTAATTTTACATCATTTTACAATATAACATAACATTTAAGATTTGCAGGTCAGTTAATTTTAAAAATGAATTTACTGAGTTAGTATATCAATTGTCTTGATGCAATGTTTTGTCATCATATATTATGCCATCATTTACAATGCAATATATATTTGCGCCTTGAAAGCATCACAACCAAAGCTACTTCTTTCAAATATTATGTGGGTTCTTATAAGTAAATCATTTTCCTTTGAACTTTTGACATGTGAATTCTAAGGATTCTTACCCACCAATAACACCTAAGTGCTTACACGCTCATCTGATAATTGTCTTTCCATATGTCCAGATACATGCATTTCTTCACATATTTTCATAAACAGTTCAATAGGAGTTTAAAAATACCCGTTTAGTTTAATTAACATCTGAAATAAGAAGTAACAAGTACTTGTCCTTACATAGTTTGCTCACTACATAACAACAACAATATTTTATGTTGTGCATACAAGGAGACTGTTGATTAATTATTTGGGGTTTAACGCCGTTTCGAACAATTTTTCAAAAAATTCACGGCGGAAAGTCCACCCATCCATGTGTTTCCTGTCTTTCTCACAACAGTACTCCACACAACAGTCTTTCCAAGAAACTGGCTGTTTTCCACAAAGAAAGCCCTTTAGTGAAAGACGAATGTTGCATATCACATTGACTTTTGTCAAACACCGGAAAGAAAGTTGGCCGAGCTGGATTGACAGCACTCATCGTAACTGACAGAGCTATAGGACGACACATGTAAAGAAGTATATAGAAGTTGCTGGTAATGAACAATCTCTTTCCAATTACTGATTTTAATATATATCCAATGTAGATGGGTCAAAATTGAATTGTGGATCCCTAAATGTTCTACCTACCAACAATACAGGTTTGACTGTGAATACTATCATTTGTTTCCTGGTCGCCCAATGGCATGCTTGAATACCTCACCGATGGCGGTGTTGAATGCCCGTCAAACGATCGTAGAGGCTGATGGGCATGGGGAGACATGTCAGCATTCGATGCATAGTGCTGTTTTGACCATCTTTTGATTTTTAAAACTTTGTAGACGATACAACCAATGAGAGGAATGATGATGGCAATGATGATTCCCATGACAATGATTACAATGGAGGACACTTGTGTTGCTGTTTCATGATCTGCAAAAGTAATTTGTGTCAAGTGAGAGAAAGAATATCAAACAATAATAAATCTGCAGCTTTTCAAGGTCCAGATAAGGAGGGGTATACAGGTCTTCCCCCCAAAATATCTCCCTTATTGTCCAAGCAATTCCATTAGTGTGAGTACTTCAAAGTACCCACAACATAGGGTTAGAGGGCTGTATAAGGATTTTTGATTATGTAAAACACCCCATAAATCTAGACCTTTGCTTTAAAGTTTAATGGATTCCAAGAAGTCAATATCTCTCAGTATACAGTGTGTTGTATATTGCATCATGTCAAAGAAGCTCCCTTGCATGTATCCCAATACAATTATATGTGCCATTACGTGATAAAGGGTATAAATTGGCATTTCTGATCAGAGCAGGTTCACATCATCCTATCCATCTTATCATAATCTACACAAGTTGACAGAAGCTTCAAGCAACTTTGTGTGAATACTTTGTGAACAGTTTAGATTTTGATCAGACTGGCTGATCTGTATCTACATTGTTCACAAAAGCTAACTTGTACCTTTTCCCATCGGCAGGGTTATATAAGCTTTATTTTTATCAAATACATATGAAGGCAAGATATTGTGTTGAGACTGAACTTGCATCTTTGTCCTGATCTTCAGTCAACAATTCATAGCTCTAGATAATCTGATAAAGTTGCATTTTATGCTGTAAAATCCTTTTTGACCCTTCCTATAAAAATTTCCCATTTAAAACAAGAGCGTTGGAAGAAACAGATATGTCAGTAAGTGAAAGTGCAACAGACAACAGAGAAGTGATCACTATGGGACTCACTGCCATGGCAGGCACATCAAAAGCCTGTAGATAAGTTTACCTGTTAAAGTTATGTTGAAAATAAAGTTATAGTTGAGTAGATTACTGTGAGTTTTGTGTAGTTTAATGCGGAGATTTTTCCCTGCATCTGTGAAAAACTTTGTAGCACCTGGTTTGTTCAAACATGTCAAGTTCACCTGAAAGACAATAAGACTTCGTACGGTACATTAGCATTCCCATAAGTATTTATTGCAATGTAATTGACAAATTACCCTTGGCTGGCGAAGATGTCCATGTACAGGAAACCAAAAACTTAACACTTTCAACTTCTAAAACATCCAGGCAAAATTGTGGAAAATTTCTGTATCTAATGATATAATCATTAAATAGAATTAAAACAGTGACAAAAGGAGAAATTTTTCATTATTAGCTATTTCTCCTTTTACTACATTTTTTTCATGTTATCTGCTGCAGATGCAAGAGGGCCGCTATCGCACACCTGCTTGGTACAGACATGTGTATTGTTCCTAGGAACATTTGTATTAAGTTTCAATTGAAAATGTTGAACAGTTTTTGAGTAATGAGGTAAGGTTAAAGTTTTGACGCAGACGATGCCAAGGCTATCACAATACCCCATTTTTTCTTCTTCAAAACAGACAACCTAAAAATGCGCCTGCAAGTGGAAATATACACAATTCATTCCCCCTTTTATATAAACAAGCCTTGTTTCTGTTTTTAACTCTTTCCGGCATACAGACGCTTTTTGACGGCTCCGCAGCAGAAGACTTTTGAAAACATTGTGGCAAAAGGAGAAATTGCTCATCATTTCTTCTTTTGCCAGAATGTCTTCCACTTTTAGTCATTGGTTATCCATTCAATTATATTCAATTACAGAGATTTTCCACTTTTTGACAAAATATGTTGTATGTGGGATAGGGTTAAAAAGACATGAAATGTGACCTAAAGGTGATTCATGGAAAATGGTACAAGATGGCTTTAGCATGGATCTATAAGTCTGATCAAGTATTACACTGTTCACATGTGTATTAAATAGATTCTGATAAGACAAGAGTAGATGTAAAGTGTAATCTGAATCCTACACTGTTCGGAATTACCAACTTGTACCTATTTGAATGGACAGGTTTATATATGCATGTGTTGCAAAGGAAATGAATGGAAATCAAACAATCTATGAGATTTTAAACCTTTCCCACATACAACAGTTCCACAGCAGACTACTTTCAAAACATCTCTAGTGGCTAAAGTACGGAAAATCACAACAAATAAATGTATGATTATTGAACAGAGTTGAAAACACTTTAGCAAAAGAAGAAATTGCTCATTATCCCCAATTTCTTCTGTTGTCACAATGTTTTCAAAAGACGTCTGCTGTATGAAGAAAAGGGTTAAAGACAACACAGATATTTAAAGGAGGAATGATGGAAGTGATGTAAATTTTTAAAAGCAAATTCCAATTTCTCTTAACTCCTGATTTTGACTTTGAAATAGAACCAATATCAGTATATAAGCGGTCCTCTGCGATAAACCAACCTTAACTTACTTATTAAGTTAATTAACTGGAACTTGTGGGAAAATATCTGCATGCACATCCATGCATATGATCCAGATGGATATTGCTTTACAGAAGTTTATTGAAACCTTCCATGACTAATTGGCAAACAATTCAGATCCATATCAGACTACAAATGCCTTGTAGTTTGTCATATCAAAGCTACCATCAGTTCATAGCTTAGTTTAAACTTATTTATTTTACATTTGGGAATCAAGCTTTCAGCTTATATAAATTATACTCAATGACTGCTACCTGAAGAAGATATAAACCAGACAGAACCCACTCATCACAAGATTCGATACTAAGGGCAATTGGTATGAGAGGTCAAAACTCTACGTAACCACTGTACCACTGTACTCCAGAGCGCATGGATAAAGATTAGTAGTGTATATCTATTATCTCTTATCATGTCATATAGCTTACCACCGTAGTCACATCTTTGTCAAAGAATTGATAGGGAGATTGCTCCAACAACAAATACACTCCACACTCTTTGTTGGCATAGTTTTGAAACTGAATCAATGTCGACAGCTGAGTGGCTTCAGTTCCAGGCCCAAATACCATTTGGCATTCTGTAAATAAGCTCTCTGCATCCCGCTTTCCAAAAATGAAGATTACATCGTCATCTCCCAGCCATTTTGTTATAACACCAGTTGAATGACATATCTTTGTGTTGTCCAAACGATCTGAATTTAAGACAATAAATATATTATGTAGTTGACCCTTTCGTACTTATAGCTGCATTTTGATGCATCTGTAGCCTAGCAGACGACTTTTGAAAATATTATGGCAAAAGTAGAAATTTCTCAAAACAAGCAATTTTTCCCTTTGCCACAATGTTTTGAACTCCAATTTTAATTTAAAATTTTAAGGAGATTTTATATAATCGTGCATTAATGTTGTCAAAGCCTTCTGCTACAGATTCGTTGTATGTGCAGTGTCCGACAAAATTCAGAATTGTTTGGTAGCCCACTGTTCTACCAGATTTGGAAGCTGGTAGCTCGAAATATCGCGGATGCTAATGAGTGTTTTATCGCTTTTTAACTTATTTTTCTTTTCTACTTCTGTACAAATATAATATTAAGAGCACACCATGTACATGATTTAAGGGTAGTGACCAATTCAAATAACATGACTGTGTTGCAAAAGACCTGAAGTGCACCATTCAGTTAATCATTTTTTTTACCTTTTTGGTGAAGCTTGACAGATAGGAGAAAATTGGTACTAAAGTTTTTCAGGATTATTTTTCACTAGGTTATTTGAAATATTCTGCATAAAATGTATGTATTTTATCCATATTTACAAAAGATTCAAAAGCTAGTGACAGAAATGTTTAAACTCGAGACCAAAAAAATCAAATGATGTAATATAACTCTTCAAATTGGAGGTCACCGATTTAGGTCCCTCACCGAAACAGGACATACGATTACGAGTGTCAGTTTTACAAAGAAAGACATTTATGTATATATATTAAATAAGATTCAATTTTATTAACCAAAAGTCAAATTTATCAGGTTCAATGTAGTTATTAAATCATAAAATATTGTCAAAAACAATGACGCGAATAATACCGTAACACATGAAACACGTTAAATTTGTTTCATGTGTTACGGTATTATTCACAACATAGCCGCCATTTTGATAATTGCGCGATGTTAATCATGGTTCCCTACTGAGAATTTAAAATTGGTAAACAGCATTGAATGTAAACATCGGGGTCCACTCTTGATGGGGGTCGTCGGGTCATGAACATCATTGACCCAATTTTCCATTTTCATCCAATGAAATCACAATTATTAAGTCATATTAGTATGATTTTTTCCCCGCCGATTATGCTAATTAATTTTGGTAAACAAAGCCGTGATTGGGCATTTATTATTCACGTGGAATCATTTATAGATTTCATCCCAAACATTTTCTTTGATATTACGAATACTATGTAGATTATGAAGGTGTTTCATATTTGATTAACGGCAAGATAAGATCTAGAAGTGGTTGTATTGTCTTTAATATTTGAATCAAATTTATTTTAATAACTTCTGCTTGGCGATAATTTTCTTTTCCGTCTTTCTGAACCGGTCTGCACCAATTTGCAAACACCGCATTCCGAAAGTAGAAATATGGATCAAAATACATTTAAAGGGAATATTTTAATTTCATTGCTTATTCGCAATCATTCATGGATTAACACATAGCCCCAGGGAACAATGGTCACTAATGATTGGACTGCCGTATTGGGTATACATATCACGTTAATTGACTATTACTGACTCGCTTCGGTTGGCTGAAACCCCTCGATCTGACAGGTGGGTAACTCCACCTACTGTTATTGATTTTTTTATGGTCACAGTGAGTGGTTTTTCGCATGTAACATACAGTCACTGTATATACATGACATGTGTGTAAGTAATTACGTCCCAAGTAATTAAGCCGGGCTACCAGACACGGGAATAAACAGTAGCCTGCCGGGCTTTCATTTGAAAATGACAGTAGCCCGAGCATTTATTGTGGTAGCCTGCGGGCTCCGGGCAATGGATTTGTCGGACACTGAAGTGGGAAAGGGTTTATAGTTAGTTGATTCAACTTAACGTGTTTGTGATAATCCTGAATGATGTTTATGAGATAAATTTTTTGAACAATAAAAACAAATTAGTTTTATAAAGCAGTTTATACATGTATATATGAGAGCCATATGACAATGACAAATATTTATTGAAAGTAATTAGGCCACAAGCCCATAGTACAAAGGGGGCTCCTGAAATTTTTAAATCTCAATCGGTCCAGAATATTTTTCACCCCCCGTTCATTTTTTTTGCATTGAAACTCTTTTAAAAACAAATATACATGAATTTCATGTTTATTGCAGGTTACCTTGCATAGATGGTTGCATAACAGTGTCATCGCTTGTTAATGTCAATGTAGAAGTACTTTACAAATAATAATTTTCCAAAATTTGCAGACGAACATAACCACACATGTGTGTTTACAATGTGTGTTTACATTGCTAGTTCGTACTTAAGATTGTTCGACCCGTACGTACTAGAAAATTATTGGTTTCGCACAGAAGATACAATTCTCTTATCTGTACGGTTAACTTTGTTTTGTCTACATAAAAATAAAAAATTTACTACAAAAAAGGTCTTTGTTGTTATTTGAATTATCATGACTGAAATAATTAGAGAAAGCCATTTTTTAGGTAAGTACATTAATTTTTACCCAGCTGAGTAATTATGAACCGGTTTGACCCGGTTCTCTTTGTCAACATAATTAGCGTTGCCAAGTCAGTCATTTGACTTTTTGAACATCGCAAGTAAATTTCTTTGAGCCCTTTTACTAATGTATCGAAGGACAAATTAAATGAAATGAAGTTAAAACTTCGGCCTTATACGGGTAAACAAATCGACGGCGAAGCCGGCAATGTTTCCCGTCAATAGGTAATGTGTATGAACTTTGCCCAACTTTGCTATACCGTCTTTCCAAAAATTGTGTCCAGAGTTTATTTGTCGATGCAGTTACGATTCTGCTACGTTTTGATTGGATGAAAAGAAAATATCGAAACAAAAAAAACTTCTAGAGGAAATAATTAAATATGATAATACATACTCGATAAAGGAACGAGCACAAGTAATTTTATGTGTGATCATTTCCGTTTAATAACAATCGTCGTCTACTTCTAAAACGAGTTCAAATAAAACTCATAAAGGTTTTTTGACCTTTGACATTCTGGAAGTTATAAATCCAAATTCCTGTAATATGACGTCGTTCTATTAGTGGTGCAGAGGTAGAGCGTCGGCCTCTTGTATCAAAGGTCCCTGGTTCGAGTTCCGTGATGAGTGGGTCCTGACTTTGGGATTTTTTTTTTGTTTGTTTCACAATCGATGTAAAATAAATAAGTTTAAACTAAATGAACCAAAAGGAAAACAACAAAAATTAACGTTAGTTTGGCTTGTCACAAATGTAGTTCCGTGAATTATGGAATCGTTTTATTTGAAGTACTTTATGAAGGGCAAGTTGATTATTTGTTGTACCTGTCATCATATTTTCATGGATGTAAAATCTTGGCTATATTTTAAAGTTAAATATAAGCTTAACCTGATGATGATTTTTATTTTATTTGCTTAGGTCGGTAGAACTCGTAATTGACATAAATAACTGATCGTGCTGCAAGCAAGGGGCTAACTGCAGTTTGCGGGGAATTATTCACCGATCACAACATATAATAAATGTTTACCCGAAATAGGTAGCACCTATACTCATACGGGTAAACAAATCGAAGGCGAAGCCGGCGATGTTTCCCGTCAATAGGTAATGTGTATGAACTTTGCAAAAAATTGCTATACCGTCTGTCCAAAAATTGTGTCCAGAGCGGACTTTTCGATGCAGTGATACGCAGTCACGATACTCGTACGTTTTCATTGGATGAAAAGAAAATATCGAAACAAAAAAAACTTCTAGAGAAAATAATTAAATATGATAATACATACACGATAAAGGAACAAGCACAAGTTATTTTATGTGTGATAATTTGCGTGTAATAACACTCGTCGTCTATTTCTAAAACGAGTTCAAATAAAAACTTGTAAGGGTTTTTTGACTTTCCGGAAGTTATAAATCCAAATTTCTGTAATATGACGTCATAAAAGTGACGTCATTCTATTAGTGGTGCAGAGGTAGAGCGTCAGCCTCTTGTATCAAAGGTCCCTGGTTCGAGTCCCGTGATGAGCGGGTCCTGACTTTTCTTTGTTTTTGTTTTTTTTGTTTTTGTTCTGGTATTTTGATTTGTTAATTCATTGTATTTGGTTCGAAACATTGTATGTATGTTTATAATCAATAAATATGTTCTATGTTCTATGTTCCTGACTTTGGGATTTAAGTCTCCAGGAAGCAGACATCGAGCGTGATTAATATAAGCTGAAAGCTTGTTTCACAATCGATGTAATATAAATAAGTTTAAACTAAATGAACCAAAAAGAAAACGACAGAAAGTATAGGAAACGTTAGTTTGACTTGTCACAAATGTAGTTCCGTAAATTATGGAATCGTTTTATTTGAAGTACTTTATGAAGGGCAAGTTGATTATTTGTTGTACCCGTCATCATAATTTCATGGATGTAAAATCTTGGCTATATTTTAAAGTTAAATATAAGCTTAACCTGATGATGATTTTTATTTTCTTTGCTTAGGTCGGTGGACTCGTAATTGACGTAAATAACTGATCGTGCTGCAAGCAAGGGGCTAACTGCAGTTCACGGGGAATTATTCACCGATCACAACATATAATAAATGTTTACCCGAAATAGGTAGCACCTATAATCATATTATTAAAATATACAGTGACAAATTTATTTTTACGAAATATCTCTTTTTCCATGCCATCTTGAAAGAGGGTTACAAAGGTCACGTGACCTATGGAAATTCCCTAATAACCCCAACAGCCAATCAGATGCATGAAATTATTACCGCATGCATTCAATGGGATTTTCTCGGGTAATTGGAGACATCGGTCAGTTATCTCCCTTTAATACTCTCTACATCTAGCTAGGTACTATCATTTGGTTTCCTCTGTTTTTATCATTGGTTTCTTTGCACTGGATGGTGCACTTAAGTCTTATAATTGCATTTTCTTGGCCAACTGTTATTAGATTGATTAGTAATTCCACATTTGTTTTCTTTAAACACTGCTATGTAAATTTTCTCTTTTGAATCATCAATTTAATTAACACATTTATGATTAATGTGTACAGAGTAATTGCAATATCTCATTGCGAAATAGCGATAAAGACAAAGGATTCCAACTAAAAGGACCTACCAACTATTTGGTATTCCTTGGTGTTTATCTGACAAGGGAGATAATATAATTATCATTAATGTCCCTCATTCCGTCATCCATTCATCACCGAGGTATTCCGATTGGCATTATCTATCAGTTTACACGATTGTCAAACTTAATTGATCCGATAATCCTGTTTATGTCACGGTAAGTGCCTATCTAGAAGGTGTACAGAGGACTCTGTTTACAAAGTGACCTGTAGCGGAGGTGTTATATAGTTAGCTTTATAGAAAGTTCTAGACCGATTTTATATTAGTTTTAATTTATAAAAATTCCTGGACCGATTTAGTTACTAGTTTTAAGATTGAAAACGATCCGCCGAGTTCAAAATCGGTTTAAACCGGCAATTTATCGGTTTTGCGGAGCCCCCCCTGGTACAAAGCATTCTATTTTACAAATAGTATAGAGCTGAGAACACGAGGACACCTACATTTTGATTTTGTCATTAATATACATTTTTCAGATAGGTTATTTCACAGGTTCATGATGTGTTATACCCCCATAGAGTATATACCATATATATGGTATATACTCTATGGGGGTATAACACATCATGAACCTGTGGGTTATTTGATTGTGAAAGTCTTTAATATTTGCATAATTAATTTAATGAAATTATTACTTACACGTTTCATAGGCCTCCAAAGACATGACCATCCATGAAGTAACAATGATAAAACTCAATAATACAGCACACATCTACAAAAGAGATAAAAGTAGTAAATTAACCATTTGAGTTTTGTTCACATGCAGACTCATGTTGTCAATTCTGCAGCAGAAACCTTTTCAAAACATGAGCAATTTCAACTTTAGCCACAATGCCCCCCTCCCCCCAAAGACGAATCTCTGTATTTAGCATGGAAACATACATATATGTCTCTAGGTGAAGATTTCTTAAATGCTCTTGCCTGCCCAAATTGAACCTCAAACGCTATTTATTAATGTGTTCCTCAAAGGTCAACCACGATCACCTGCAAAATATCGTGAGTTTATCTTAAACACTAATGTAGAGTGAATGAAGTAACCGGTATGGCACAAATTGTTGTGTTATCTGTTAATTTCATTTCAGGATGGGTGTTAGAAAAAACAGGTCCTAAAATGTAGGCATTCCAAAATCGATGTTCCATACATCAAAACTCCCTCTTTTCACTTTTAAAAACATCGTAAGAACTGAAAACATTACACCATCCTCACCTTTTCTTACGTAACCATAATGTAGTGTCGGAATTGTTGTGGATAAAATAATGCTGAGCAGAATTGTTTACAAATTTCTTCTATAATCCGATCGAATAATAATGATAACAACCGAGTATTCCGCATTTCACTTTTTTTTGAAGACCATTCGACTGCACTTTATGATACATTTCTTGTTGTTTAGCATGATTTACGTTATGCAGTGTCTGATACTACATACCTTGATGTAGAAAGTTTTTTGATATTTGTATATAGTTGCATATAGTTTTATGTTATCTTTATTTTTTGAAACAACAAATGTTCACGAAAGTGGGATCATAATGAAATACTTCATATATAATAATGATTAAGATCTGTCGAATGTTATATGAAATTAGTACCGGATACCTCCGGTATCACCCAGTTCCTTGTTTCAACACACTTCTTGGATGGATATTGTGATTGATTGATTGGGGTTCAATGACGTTTTCAACACTTATTCAGTTATATCACGTCGGCCGGTTCACCTACTTTTGAGTTTCCAGGCTTTCCTTCAACAGTACTCCACACAAGAGACTTCCCAAGCAAGTGGCTGCTTCTCAACATAGACTATTAGCCTATTGTTGGAAGATGATAGTGACTTTTGACAAACATCGGAAAGAATATCAGCCCAGCTGAGTTTCGAACTCACAGCTCCTGGATAGAACGTCTACCACTACTGACTGAGCTAACGGGACCAGAATGTAAATACAGAGATTCGAATCACCACGAAATATCACATTCTATCGCGGGTACGGTGAGAATCTCATGGATCACACTCCTTGTCATGCACATGCTCGTAGCAAGCGTCTAACGACCCCAACTCGATCGGAATGCATCAGTTAAATTGTTGAATAATGACTATTATGTAAAAAATATAAGCCAACTTCTGTTTGTCCCATCTGTATTTGTATTTGTTTGACAGTTAAATAAATGAAATGTTAGAACAAAATCTTGTTTTTTATTTCATTATAAAGATTAACTAAAACACATATATTACGAATGCTTACCTTGGTTTACCTTGGGTTCGAGACCAATGTAGGCTTCCGCCCCTCTGGTCCATTTTGTCTTTGGGAAATTATTCCCGCTTCCGGTCCTTCCTTTTGTAGCACAAATTTGAAAGGTGCTTTCTTCCAGTGTTTGTTAAGAATATATTTAAAACTGTTTACACTTTTGGAATTAATAACTTCATCAGGCAAATTATTCCAGGGGTTAATTATTCGTTGAAAAAAAGAGTATTTCCTTATATTTGTTCTGCAGTGATGTTTGTAAAGTTTAAAGTTGTGGCCTCTTGTTCTATTTTGGTTTAAATGGAATAATTCGTTAACTTCAACTTTGTCTATGTTGTTCAGTATTTTATAGGTTTCCACCATGTCAGCTCTGTCTTCTATATTTTAAAGTAGGTAGTCCCAATTCTTTTAATCTTTCTGGGTATTCTTTATATTTTAATTCGGGTATCAATTTGGTGGCTCTTCTTTGGACGTTTTCTAAAAGTATTTCCTCTTTTGTGTTGATGACTGACCACACACTGAACTTCCATATTCCAGATGTGGCCTTACTAAGCTTTTAAATAAGATTAAAAGCATTTCTTTGTCCATGAATGTGAAGGTTCTTTTAATTATCCCGAGCATCTGATTAGCCTTTTTGACTTTTGTGTTTATGTGCTGGACACATTTTAAGTTAGAGTCAACTATGATGCCTAGGTCTTTTTCCTCGTTTGTTTTCTCTATTTCTTTTCCTTCCATATAATATTTGTTTACTGATTCAGTTCCAAGGTGAAGGTGTTTACATTTCTTTTTGTTGAATTTTAATATCCAAGTTTTAGACCAGTCTGTTAAATTGTTAAGATCTGTTTGGAGATTTTCCTTAATTTGGTTATGTTTTTAACTATGTCCGGAAGATCGTTGATATAGATTGTAAAGAGGATTGGTCCTAAGACGCTGCCTTGAGGGATACCACTAGTAACAGGCGCCCACCTTGAGTGTGAGTTGTTAAGTACTACTCTTTGTTGCCTGTATTTTAGAAAATTTTCTATCCATTTTAGTAAGTGAGAAATGATGCCGTAGCCTTTTAGTTTTTGAAGAAGTCTTTTGTTGGGCACGGTGTCGAAAGCCTTTTGGAAGTCTAAGTAAATTATATCTGTGTTGTTTTTTTCATCTATGTTGTTGGTCCAGTCTTCCATGACTTCTAGAAGTTGTGTCTGACATGATCTTCCACTTCTAAAACCGTGTTGATGTTTGGTAAATAGATTATTCGATTCCATGTGTTTCATAATCGAGTCTCTGATTTCTGTTTCCATTACTTTCTCTTAGTTATTCAAAAGACCTAATAACATGTGTTATTAGGTCTTTGATTATTCATTTTGACTGCATTTAACCCTTTCCATCATCCAGACGCCTCTGCAGCAGAAGACTTTTGAAAACGTCATGGCAAAAGATGAAATTGCTTAAGATGAGGAATTTCTCCATTTTGCCACAATTATATATAGTGATTTTCAATGATTTTGTCTGGATGTTTACAAAGTCCTCTGCTGCAGAATTGTTGTATGTGGGAAAGGGTTAAACATCGAGCGCAAGACCAAGATGATTTAATGATTTAATTTTATACTCCAAGTTTAATTTGAAATTGTGCAATTAAAAAGGAGGAAAACGTCATGTCTGGCCATGGTCTGCTTATGGATAATGCATGATTAATGAATAAGTATAATATTTTACAAGGATGTTATACAAATGAGTTCCTTATAAAATTACTAAAATCACGAGCGGAGCCAACCTGTTATCACAGCATGAAATAATAAGTAAGAATAAAGGGATATCGAGGTTACTCTACACAACCATAATCAACGGGTAGAATTATACCGCAGACACGCCTAGTTGATAAAATAACTAAATGCGTGAATTTAGCGAGATTTGTTCTTTATAAAGCCAGAGTATCCTATCTCTGTATTTATATGTCTCTGCTCTTCTTGGTTGGAACCAAAACACATCATTGTAAACCTTAGCACGTCAAACTACCGTTGACATATCATTCTCAAGGAGCTGATCATACTGTCTGTCAATGGGTAACATTTTTAATTAATTCCAAGTGATAATCACCTGCAGCACTGAGTTTGAACATTCTCCTTCGCAGAGTTGTCGTTCCTTACAGTCCCATAGATGAATGTTATCGAGTCGATAGTGTTGGAGAATGGCAAATGAAGTGACATAATTACCTCATTTTTACTTGAAGTCTTCATTTTCTCAAATAGTTAATTGCTTTTGTCATTCCATTATGAGCAATCTCACCTTTGGCCACAATGTTTTCAAAAGTCTTCTGCTGCTTTTGCGTCAAAATGCGTCTGCAGGTGGGAGAGGGTTACAAGCGATCCTGAAAATATGATTTAAGTTTCAATACAAGAGAAAGTTGATGCAATGCATCAATGTCGCCGGATATCCATAGTGCAGTTATGCATAACACTAACATTATAGTAGTTGAATAAACAGTTATCAACTGAGGGGCATATTGGAACATCAGGGGTGGGGTCAAGTGAAAATGTATCATAACTTGCATTGTTTTGTCAACGAAGTGAATGATAATTGAAGCCTTTCATTTCATTGTTTATGATCAATCTCCATTCCAAAGTAGGTTGACTAGACACACAACCAACTAATTATTGATCATAAACAGTAATGGAAATAAGAAATCTTGCCAATCATTAGTCTTAGTATGTATACAGTGCTTTCATTAAGGAATAATTATAAGATTTGTGAATTCCACATACACTTTTCAAGATGTTTGTCAGAATATTTGAATTTTATTATTTTTCAATAAAACCACAAAACAGACAATTTAGGATTTGCATGCAATAGCACATCATTTTACCTTTCCTCTATTAAAGTCAACAGTGGACACCTTTGCAGCAATATACTTTTAAAACAATGAGTTAAGGGTTAAATCGCTGAGTTTTCTCTTTTTCTCAAAATGATATTAGCTTGGCATCCTAATTATATCATACTTTAACAAATGTTGAAATGTAGTCCAATATTTATAAATTAGACCACATTCTAATATAATATCAACTAAACAGTTACATCTCATTGAAATTGTTGTATAATTTAAACTTAATTTCGAACATAAACTGAGCCCTACAACATGTTAATTTATTTTAATTCTTTCCTTCCTTTTTTATAATGAAAATAACAAAACTACTCATGTTTTAAAATTATATTATGATGAGCGCCCTTGTGTCAATGATTCATAACAATATGCAGATCGGAAGCAATATGCCTTTAGGGAATTAAATGACACATTTAAAATTGTCAAGGACGAAATAATTTTGTACGAAAGACCCGATTCTTTCTTATTCGCAGAGGTGTCGTTCTTGAAACTCTCTTTATAGGCAGAGAGTGTTCATTCAAAGTAATTTTTCTATTAAAACTAGTTTTTATCTCGGTTTGTTCTTTTCTTCATTTGTTTCGAACCAAATAAACATTTTAAATCACGTACGATTTACTATTTGAAAGTGAGTGTAAAGAGACGGCTCTCTGCAAAGGAGATTGATCTACGCAGTTGGTATTCGCGAGTCACGCTTCAAGCAGGTGCGCGTATGTAAACAAATTAGACTGCGACGTAAAGGTTTGTAGTTATCGCCTTTTGAGTACATGTAGTATATAGTGTAAACATAACGTATACCAGTCTAGCTAATAGGGACTGTTTTGTCTTCGTAAATAAAACAACAAAACATAAATGCGAGTCAAAATAAAGAAACTGAAAATACCTAAAACATCGGAATATTTATTTCATTTTAGATGTGTCATTACTTAGTGTTTTTAAACAAACACAATTGACATATGTTCAAGACATCTAAATGTGTTTCTTTCTAATAATAATCCCCCCTCCCATGTGATTTCCGAAAACCTATTAAAAATAGAAGTCGCGGGCTTCTGCCCGGCGACTAACAATCACAATGAGAAATAAAATTGCTCGAGCGATGATGTCATTTCATAGTCATATAAAAGGTTTGTGACATTTGATCTTAATTGACGAAAGAAAAACCTGTACAAGAGGCGATGCTAGATAAAATGTGTGTTCAGTTTTATAACAATCGACTAAGAAATAAAGTTGGTAGGGCGATAACGTCAATTCACACAGGTCACTGAGACCTTGACCTTTAACCTAGTTTGGTGAAACATAATCTCATACAAGAGCTGATGTTGTTGAACAAGTGCATTCTGTTTCAAAACAATCAGTTACGAAATAAAGGTGGTACAGCGATGAAATCATTAAATACAGGAGTTTAATCATCGCTGTGACCTAGGTCAGTAAAATGCACAGTACAAAAGGCAATAGTGAACATGTGTGATAAGTTTCATAACAACCCAGCTAGCAATCTATATGGGACCCATATGGGTCCCTTATGGGCACCTACATGGGTCCCATATCGGCTGCCCATATGGGACCCAGGTGGGGAGTGCAACCGGGTTCCACATGGGTCCCATATGGGCTGCCCCATAAACATGCAATATGGGACCCATATGGGTCCCATATGGGCAGCCCTTGTACTCAATATGGGTCCCTCATGGGCATCCCAGATACTTCCATTTTGGGCAGATCTTGCATTTCTTGGCTAGATTCATTTGCATTTATTTCAATTTTAAGTTTGCTGGATTTTTAATAAACAACCACTTGTCAGAAACATCGGAAACAAACATGCGAAATTCTTTAAGCTGGAATGTAACAGCAGGTGCATGATTCTTGTACTTCCATTTTAATATTTGTTTATGTTTCAACTCTTTCTTTTTCCTGGAACAAAGAGATACTGTATTATGGCGCAAACGACTATATTATAATATCATCCTGCAAAGAAAACAAAACACTCTATGCTTTAACACTAAAACTTTATTAAGTAATCTCCTGTATGGTTCATATAAAGGCATGCATATAATCAGAATAAGAAATAAATCAAAATTCAACTTAAATGTAAACCGGGACCACTAAACGTATTAGTGGCCCAGATGTAAACAAAGAAACATTTGAATATTATGACAGCGGAATTCACGTCTGCGCATGCTCGAAATTTATTTTATCTTTAATCATGCAATGATTAAATTCTTGATAATAACTATGTCTAAATGATACATTATATATTTTAATTCATAAAAATTAAAACCTATATTAAAAATAAAATAAATCAATTTCGCGCACCTGTTCAGGGGTGTTGACGTTTATCGGGAGGCCCAAATGGGACCCGTATGGGTCCCACATGGGTTGTAAAATATACGCGTATGTGTTGAATTACTATTTTTAGATAAAATAATAGCAGTTTAGATCAAGGTAGTCACATACTAGCTCAAAGTAAATGTTTTTTAAATAAATAAATAAATAAATATTCGTTTTTCCTAAAGGTGCTGTAATATGGGAACCATCTGGGACCCTTATGGGCAAACCCACATGGGCTTGCCCACAAAGGTCCCATATGGGTCCAATATGGGCATACCCATATGGGCTTGCCCAGAAATAGCCCATATGGGACCCATATATGCATGTTTGCTGGGAAGAGCTGTCAGAGGACAGCATGCTCGACTGTTACGTGCTTGCCAATAAAACAAAACTATTTTGGGTGGTACAGAAAAAATAAGCAATTACTTTATCATACTATTTATAAGCAAAGTACTTTATAAGTCGTTAAAAGCCCCTAATTCGTCACTGAATTATGCACTCTTGGCTGGTGGTGGAGGTATTGATGGTAAAAAGTGTAAAGTGTTTAAGCTTGTAATATCTCTAATTGTTTTGAAAAAAAATTGATTTGGTATCAATAACTCAACCAAAATTCTAAATAGAAAGAGGACCATAATTCTTTAAAAATAACCTTGAGTTATGTACTCTTGTCTGTGGATGGAGGTAATGTTGGTAAATAAGTATTGTAAGTGTGTTAGCTATATCTCTAATGGTTTTGAACAAAATTGGGGTGGTACAAAAAACTTAAACCAAAATTCTAAGTAAAAAAAGGGCCATAATTCTTTAAAAAAACCTTTATAGAATTATTTACTCTTGTCTGTTGATGGAGGTTGTGATTGTGTTGTTAGTTTCGAAGCAATATCTGTTATGGTTTTGACAAAAAGTGAATTGGTAAAAAAAACTTAAACCAAAATACTAAATCGAAAAAGGGCCATAATTCTTTAAAAAAAACTTCGACAGAGTTATGTACTCTTGTCTGTGGATGGAGGTTATGATGGTAAATAAGTATTGTAAGTGTGTAAGCTATATCTCTAATGGTTTTGAAAAAAAATGGGGTGGTACGAAAAACTTAAACCAAAATTCTAAATCGAAAAAGGGCCATAATTCTTTAAAAAAACTTCGACAGAGTTATGTACTCTTGTCTGTGGATGGAGGTTATGATGGTAAATAAGTATTGTAAGTGTGTAAGCTATATCTCTAATGGTTTTGAAAAAAAATGGGGTGGTACGAAAAACTTAAACCAAAATTCTAAGTAAAAAAAGGGCCATAATTCTTTAAACAAACTTGACAGAATTATGTACTCTTGTCTGTTGATGGCGGTAATGATAGTGAAAAAGTGTTGTTAGTTTCGAAGCAATATCTGTCATGGTTTTGACAAAAAGTGAATTGGTACAAAAAACTTAACCAAAAGTATATGTCAAAAAGGGCCATAATTCTTACAAAAGCCTTGACAGAGTTATGTACTCTTGTCTGATGAAGGCGGTTATGATGGTGAATAAGTGTTGTAAGTTTCAAAGCAATATCTGTAATGGTTTTGACAATAAATGGAATTGGTACAAAAAACTTAACCAAAATTCTAAGTCGAAAAAGGGCCATAATTCTTACAAAAACCTTGACAGAGTTATGTACTCTTGTCTGTTGATGGAGGTAATGATGGTGAATAATTGTTGTAAGTTTCAAAGCAATATCTGTAATGGTTTTAAAAGAAAGTGAATTGGTACAAAAAACTTAACTAAAAGTCTATGTCAAAAAGGGCCATAATTCTTACAAAGCCTTGACAGAGTAATGTACTCTTGTCTGTTGAAGGAGGTTGTGATGGTGAATAAGTGTTGTAAGTTTCAAAGCAATATCTGTTATTGTTTCGACAATAAATGGAATTGGTACAAAAAACATAACTAAAATTCTAAGTCGAAAAAGGGCCATAATTCTTACAAAAACCTTGACAGAGTTATGTACTCTTGTCTGTTGATGGAGGTAATGATGGTAAATAAGTGTTGTAAGTTTCAAAGCAATATCTGTAATGGTTTTGACAAAAAAGTGAATTGGTACAAAAACCTTAACCAAGGTGTGACACCAACACCGACGCCGAGCTAAAAATCGGATAAGAAAACACTTAACCAAAATTCTAAGTCGAAAAAGGGCCACAATTCTTACAAAAACCTTGACAGAGTTATGTACTCTTGTCTGTTGATGGAGGTAATGATGGTGAATAATTGTTGTAAGTTTCAAAGCAATATCTGTAATGGTTTTAAAAGAAAGTGAATTGGTACAAAAAACTTAACCAAAAGTCTATGTCAAAAAGGGCCATACTTCTTACAAGAACCTTGACAGAGTTATGTACTCTTGTCTGTTGAAGGAGGTTATGATGGTGAATAAGTGTTGTAAGTTTCAAAGCAATATCCGTTATGGTTTCGACAATAAATGGAAATGGTACAAAAAACTTAACTAAAATTCTAAGTCGAAAAAGGGCCTTAATTCTTACAAAAACCTTGACAGAGTTATGTACTCTTGTCTGTTGATGGAGGTAATGATGGTAAACAAGTGTTGTAAGTTTCAAAGCAATATCTGTAATGGTTTTGACAAAAAAGTGGATTGGTACAAACACCTTAACCAAGGTGTGACACCAACGCCGACGCCGAGCTAAAAATAAAGAAATAAAGTCACTCAGCAACGACGTCATTGAGACTGATACATATGGGCAGATCCATATTCACACTTGTCACATGGGAATAATAAATGTGTTTTTGTCAAGAAGAGTTGAAAACATTGACTTATGGCTGGTCATTTATAACAGTGTACAAACATGCCTCTGACAAATAACACTTGGCACTTTCCCACAAACAACAAATTTGCTGCAGACAACTTTTTAAAATGTATTATGGAAAATCGCTTTAAACGAAAGCGTAATTATTGAATACATGGTGGCAAAAGGAGAAATTTCTTATATTCAAGAGCTGTCTGCTGCCGAGCCCGTCTGCTGCAGACTCAACAAAATGACTCTGCATGTGGGAATAGGTTAACCCTTTCCCTCATACATAAATTCTGCAGCAGACGACTTTGAACATATTTTGTCAAAAAACAGAACATCTCTATAATTGAATGGATAACCCAAGACTTAAAGTGGAAAACATTGTGTCAAATGGAGAAATTGCTCGTTTTGAGCAATTTCTTCTTTTGTCACTACGTCTGCTACAGAGGCGTCAGAAAGCGTCTATATGAGGGAAAGGGTTAAAGGAATTGCTTGGCTTATTTCACTTCCTCTTTTAGAAGAAGGGCCGTGAATAAATCAACTCTATTTTTCTGCTACTTTTACTGCACCAGTCCATGATTTGTAAACCAGATTGTTTCTATCTATTTCTATATTTAGGTCTTCGCCAGATTTGCTCCGAGCGCCAGTAGCTCAGTCTGTAGCGACACGGGCCGACAATCCAGGGTTTGTGAGTTCAATGTGACAAGCACGTTCGTCTTTCACCAATGGTCTAACAGTATATGTAGAAAAGCAGCCAGTTGCTCGAAAGACTGTAGTGTGGAGTACTGGTGTAAGAAAACCAAACAAGAGGGCCATGATGGCCCTTGAATCGCTCACCTGATTTTTTATTTTTTTTCACTTTAGCTATATAAGCCCTGCCCCCTGGCAGCCATAGTTTCCGACCAATCAACCTGGCTTGAAGGAATCTGATAGAGGGTCACCCTAGGAACATTTCTACAAAATTATTTGAAAATCGGCCAGATACTTTTGGAGGAGAAGATTTTTTAAGTTTTCACTAAAGCCATATAATGCAAAATAGCCCTGCCCACTGGCGGCCATGTTTTTTGACCAATCAACATGGCTTGAAGGAATCTGAAAGTGGGTCTTCCAAGGAACATTTCTACAAAATTATTTGAAAATCGGGCCGACACTTTTGGAGGAGAAGATTTTTTTTAAGTTTGCACTATAGCCATATAAGGCAAAATAGCCCCGCCCCCCTGGCGGCCGTGTTTTTCGACCAATCAACATGGCTTGAAGGAATCTGGTAGAGGGTCATCCAAGGAACATTTCTACAAAATTATTTGAAAATCTGCCAAGCAGTTTGGGAGATGAAGAATTTTGAATTTTTTTTCGTTTCGTTGCCATGGAAACCAGAATTCTGCATGGACCCCAAAAATTTGAAGGAATTCTGGTGAGGTCATTGAGAGGATGCTTTCTGTGAAGTTTCATCCCAATTGACCTACTGGTTACTGAGGAGAAGATGTTGAAGATATTTTAAGTTTTCACTTTGGCCATATAAGGCAAAATAGCCCCCGCCCCCTGGCGGCCATGTTTTTCGACTAATCAACATTGCTTGAAGGAATCTGATAGAGGGTCACCTAAGGAACATTTCTACAAAATTATTTGAAAATCGGCCAGACACTTATGGAGGAGAAGATTTTTTAAGTTTTCACTATAGCCATAAAAGGCAAAATAGCCCCGCCCCCTGGCGGCCATGTTTTTTGACCAATCAACATGGCTTGAAGGAATCTGATAGATGATCACCCAAGGAACATTTCTACAAAATTATTTGAAAATCGGCCTGACACTTCTGGTGGAGAAGATTTTTTAATTTGCACTATAGCCATATAAGGCAAAATAGCCCGCCCCCCCCTGGCGGCCATGTTTTTCGACCAATCAACATGGCTTGAAGGAATCTGATAGAGGGTCACCCAAGGTACATTTCTACAAAATTATTTGAAAATCGGCCTTACACTTTCGGAGGAGAAGATTTTTTAAGTTTTCACTATAGCCATATAAGGCAAAATAGCCCCGCCCCCCCTGGCAGCCATGTTTTTCGACCAATCAATACGGCTTGAAGGAATCTGATAGAGGATCATCCAAGGAACATTTCTACAAAATTATTTGAAAATCTGCCAACCAGTTTGGGAGAAGAAGAATTTTGAAGTTTTTTTCGTTTCGTTGCCATGGAAACCAGAATTCTGCATGGATTCCAAAAATTTGAAGGAAATCTGGTGAGGTCATTGAGAGGATGCTTTCTGTGAAGTTTCATCCGAATTGACCCACTGGTTACTGAGGAGAAGAAGTTGACGGACGACGCACGACGGACAAAAGGCGATCACAATAACTCACCTTGAGCAAAGCTCAGGTGAGCTAAAAACACATGGGTAGGTGACCTGGCCACCGTGATATGACTGAACAAGAGGCCCAAGAGGGCATGTATCGCTCCACGGCCATAAGGCAAAAATAAAATATCCAAACAGCCCTGCCCCCTGGTGGCTATTTTTTTTACCAACCACCATGGCTTAAAGGAATCTTGTAGAGTGTCACCCAAGAAATGTTTCTGCAAAATTATTTGAAAATCGGCCTGACACTTTCGGAGGAGAGGATATTTTAAGTTTTCACTATAGCCATATAAGGCAAAATAGCCCCACCCCCTGGCAGCCATATTTTTCATCCAATCAACATGGCTTGAAGGAATCTGATAGAGGGTAAGCCTAGGAACATTTCTACAAAAATTATTTGAATATCAGCCAAACACTTTCGGAGGAGAAGATTTTTTGAGTTTTCACTATGGTCATATAAGGCAAAATAGCCCTGCCCTCTGGCGGCCATGTTTTTCGACCAATCAACATGGCTTGAAGGAATCTGATAGAGGGTCACCCAATGAACATTTCTACAAAATTATTCGAAAATCGGCTGAACACTTTTGGAGAAGAAGATTTTTTAAGTTTTCACTATAGCTATATAAGGCAAAATACCCCCACCCCCTGGCGGCCATGTTTTTCAACCAATCAACATTTCTTGAAGGAATCTAATAAAGGGTCACCCAAGGAACATTTCTACAAAACTATTTGAAAATCGGCCTGACACTTTTGGAGGAGAAGATTTTTTAAGTTTTCTCTTTAGCCATATAGGCAAAATAGCCCCGCCCTGTGACGGCCATGTTTTTTTACCAATCAATATGGCTTGAAGGAATCTGATAGAGGGTCACCCATGGAATATTCTACAAAATTATTTGAAAATATGCTGAACACTTTTGGAGAAGATGATTTTTTAAGTTTTCACTTTAGCTATATAAGGCAAAATAGCCCCGCCCCCTGGCGGCCATGTTTTTCGCCCAATCAACATTTCTTGAAGGAATCTGATAAAGGGTCACCCAAGGAACATTTCTACAAAATTATTTGAAAATCGGCCTGACACTTTCGGAGAAGAAGATTTTTTAAGTTTTCACTATTTTGGTTTTCTTTTGGTTGCCATGGAAACCAGAATTATGGATGGATAAAAAAAAATTGAAGGAATTTAAGAGAGGACATTGAGAGGATGCTTCCTATGAAGTTTCAACCAAATTGGCCAAGTGGTTAGGGAGAAGAAGTGGTTTAAAGGAAAAAGTTAACGCACTTACAGACGCACAGACGCACGCACGACGGACAATTCGCCATGACATAAGCTCGACTGGCTTTCAGCCAGTGGAGCTAAAAATTAAAAACGGCGTTAAACCCCAATAAATCAACTAATCCTTTATTTGTCTTACCCTCCATTGTCCAGATGAGAGCAAGTTTTGCATACCTGTTGTCATCCATCCTGTTTCCATGTCAAAGATGGAAATGGCTTCAAGGAAGGACTTTAGACAAATTGACAGAGGAAAATGTTTTGACAAAAGAAGCAATATCAATGTTACCTCAATTGTCTGCTGCAAAGGCATCCATTTGAATTAATTAGTCAATGTAAAAATAAAGGTTTGTTAAACAAAAGACAGATGGAATATTTATTTTCGCTCTCTTTATTTCCAACATTATATAACACATGAAGGAATATATATATGTGTCACCCACCAATAGGTCAGTTATTGAAAGCATAACAGGCAGACCACAGAAAAGTGATCCCTATGTGTCACCCTGCAAAAGCAGGCGACACAAAAATAAATGTTTTATACCCAAAACCAACAATATGTTATACCATTATGACATTCCTATTAACTAAAAACATCCGCAAACACAAGTTGTACTAACATTAGAAATTTGTATGTCAAAATGAACAACCAGCAATTGTAATATAAAACCTGTCATGAATATCAAATGGGCAGTAGAAAAAATCTGATTAAATATGTTGTCATTAAATATTCATTTATATATTGTATACAAATAAGTTACTCGAGTGCCATTTTCATTTGTGAGTTTTAAAACAGACCTAGATTATGTTTGTTTATATTTAACAAATATGTATGTGTAACCAGTATCAACATAATCCAAACTTTTTGAACATTCAAGCAAAAAATACAGCTTTCTCCAACATACTGACATACATTGGTGCATCTGAAAACACAACTTTTGAAAACATTGTGGCAAAAGAAGAAAATTGCTCATGATGAGCAAATTTTCTTTTTGCCACAATGTTTGCAACTTTATTCAATAATTTACTTTCATTTATATAGATTGTCCATACCTTTGCCTTTATATTTTCAAAGTCACCTGCTGCATATTTTTTGTATATGGGAAAGAACTGAGTAACAATTTGTATCTGAAGCAGGAAAGCAACTAAGCATCAATAGACGCAAATATGATCACTTATATGTGGAGCATCACACCACAACCAAACTTTTTCATTGGTTGCGGTCGCAGTCACATGTGATATAACATAAGTTCTCCTAAATTTCCTCTTGGTAAGTTAACACATTCATACAGAGATGAAACAAAGTAGGTAAAGGATAACTTACTTCTTTCAAGCATTTTAAGTTGTCAGCAGTAAAAGAATAAAACAGCAGCAGGCATCTTTTAAATGGAAATACAATGTATGTCCTTCATTAATTATCCAATAGAGCTGAAAGCTCATAATGGAGAAACAAACGACAAATCTTTTACCAGGACGGAAAAATCATCTAAGAACAAATATGGAAAATTTCAAAATTTAATCATAATTTTTTAATAGAGTTGAAAACATTGTTGCAAAAGGAGAATTTGCTCATCATGAGCACTTCTCCTTGCACTATGTTTTCAAAAGTCGCCTGCTGCATGAAAATGTATCTGTCTATGGGTAAAGGTTTTAAAGTAGTTAACATTATACCAAATATTTTATTTTATGGTAAATACTTTATAAAATGTATTAAATACCAATAAAAAATAAATCTTAAAGCCAAAGATTATCCACATTCTGGCAATGTTCTTAACAACTCTAGTAATAAATAGTAAACATCAAAACAACCCACACAAAAAATTACTCAAGTTATAATGCTGAAACTATCCATTTTCCCCAATTGTTTCCAAATGCTTTTAAGACCCAGGTAAATGTGTCAATGATTCCCTTTGTTCCTTAAAACAAATTGAGCAAAATCTACAACAATTCTAAAATTCTAACAAGAGCACCGTGTACAGCACAGACGCTTGACCGATAGAAAACAGAAAAAAGCTGAGCTGAACAAAAAACCTTAACCGGACGACCACACCACCGCCGAAGCCAGGGTCATGACAATAGCTCTCGTTTTTTCAAAAGTCGAGCTAAAAATAATCTAGCACCATGCCATTTCAGATATCTTAAATTAATGATCTGTTCTGAAGACCTACTCGGTGGTGTAGCGGTAGAGTGTCCTCCTCCGGTGTTGTAGATTGCGGGTTCGATCCCAAGTCGGGTCATTCTCAAGACTTAAACAAGAGGCCCAAGAGGGCCAGTATCGCTCCACGGCCACAAGGCAAAAATAAAATCTCCAAACAGCCCTGCCCCCTGGTGGCTATTTTTTTTACCAACCACCATGGCTTAAAGGAATGTTTCTGCAAAATTATTTGAAAATCGGCCTGACACTTTCGGAGGAGAGGATATTTTAAGTTTTCACTATAGCCATATAAGGCAAAATAGCCCCACCCCCTGGCAGCCATATTTTTCAACCAATCAACATGGCTTGAAGGAATCTGATAGAGGGTAAGCCTAGAAACATTTCTACAAAATTATTTGAATATCAGCCAAACACTTTCGGAGGAGAAGATTTTTTAAGTTTTCACTATGGTCATATAAGGCAAAATAGCCCTGCCCTCTGGCTGCCATGTTTTTCGACCAATCAACATGGCTTGAAGGAATCTGATAGAGGGTCACCCAATGAACATTTCTACAAAATTATTTGAAAATCGGCTGAACACTTTCGGAGAAGAAGATTTTTTAAGTTTTCACTATAGCTATATAAGGCAAAATAGCCCCGCCCCCTGGCGGCCATGTTTTTCAACCAATCAACATTTCTTGAAGGAATCTAATAAAGGGTCACCCAAGGAACATTTCTACAAAACTATTTGAAAATCGGCCTGACACTTTTGGAGGAGAAGATTTTTTAAGTTTTCTCTTTAGCCATATAGGCAAAATAGCCCCGCCCTGTGACGGCCATGTTTTTTTACCAATCAACATGGCTTGAAGGAATCTGATATGGGGTCACCCATGGAACATTTCTACAAAATTTTTTGAAAATCTGCTGAACACTTTTGGAGAAGAAGATTTTTTAAATTTTCACTATAGCTATATAAGGCAAAATAGCCGCGCCCCCTGGCGGCCATGTTTTTCGCCCAATCAACATTTCTTGAAGGAATCTAATAAAGGGTCACCCAAGGAACATTTCTACAAAATTATTTGAAAATCGGCCTGACACTTTCGGAGAAGAAGATTTTTTAAGTTTTCACTATTTTTTTCTTTTGGTTGCCATGGAAACCAGAATTATGGATGGATAAAAAAAAATTGAAGGAATTTAAGAGAGGACATTGAGAGGATGCTTCCTATGAAGTTTCAACTAAATTGGCCAAGTGGTTAGGGAGAAGAAGTGGTTTAAAGGAAAAAGTTAACGCACGCACACACGACGGTCAATTCGCCATGACATAAGCTCGACTGGATTTCAGCCAGTGGAGCTAAAAATGGAAGTAATGGCTTCCCTTCTTTGAGCTCAGGTTTGCAGGGTTAGCATAACGACCAACTTGCAGACGTCAGGATAAATGGACCAGTACTACTGGTAACTTACCCAGGAAATTGCGTGATATAACTGATTTTTTTTTGAAAGTGGCGTAAAGCACCAAACAACCAATCAATGTGCTGAACAAAATTTAACGCTGTTTTTTTTTTGTGGCAAGTGTAAACAGCGTTATGCTCCCAAGAATACTTCTTTTAACCCCCCTTTCCCACATACAGCAAACAACTTTGAAAGTATATAAATGTAGGTATAATTACTGAAAAGAGTTGAAAATATTGTGGCAAAAGTATAAATTGCTAATTTTTAACGATTTCTACTTTTGTCACATCAATTTCAAAAGTAGTCGGCTGCGTAGGCGTCAGAAAGTGTCTATATGTGGGAAGGGGGTAAGAAGCTTTTGTAGAAACCATCCGTGAATATTTGAAAAACAGGGGAGACTTGATCAGACTGTGGGATTATGCACTAGTCAAAAATTGCTATTGCTTGGTTTTCAGTAAATGTGAGAATGATATCTCATACATTTGATTGTGTGGCAAGAATTAATCCTTTCCCACATATAGGCGTTTGTTGACGACTCTGAAGCAGACGATTTTTGAAAAAATAGTGGCAAAAGGAGAAATTGCTCATGATGAGCAATTTCTCTTGCACAATGTTTTCAACTCTGTCTAATTATTAAACTCTCATTTTTTTATATACCCTGTCCGTCTGTCTGTCCATATGTCTTGTAAGCGCAACAGGGGTATCCTTTTGTGAGTTCACTCACAGTTCTAGTTTAGATTTGCCATGTTTTTATCAATGTGTTTTCAAAGTCGTCTGCTGCAGATTAGTTGTATGTGGGAAAGGGTTAATTGAGCCATGCTCTACGAAAAACCAAAACCTAATACATTTGCGACCACTGCAGATCCAAATCAATCTGAACATCCACACTGGCCCTGCATTATTGTACATTACCCACACAAGGTTTCAAGAAACTTCTTGTTAACATTTACCATTTGGATAAAATATTAAGGAATGCAGATTGATTTAATCTATGTGTGTCATATTTACAATTCTTATAGCATGGCTCAATTGCTCATAGAAAACGATTTCTTCTGAATTGTCTACATTGATCTAACAATCAGTCCATATATTTACATACATAACTTAGGATTTCTCTAATAAATAATTTATAATCTGGAATAATATATTGCACATTAGCTTATTCTTTAACTCTTAATGTTTGTCATGATACAGACAACTTTTCCAACAATTATTGTCAACTTTTCAACTTGTAGATGCTTTAAGTTGCATCTGCAGCAGTAATCTTTTGAAAACATTGCGCCAAAAAAGAAATAGCCGATAACTGATTATTCTTTCTTTAACATAGCATTTCAATATTTTTGCCTAGATATTTTCACTTAGTACAATTACAAGTATTGAATGAATAATGAAACTGCATTATCCCACTTGCAGATGTATTTTGAAGCAATAGCAGCAGACGACTTTTGAAAACATTGTTGCCAAAGGTGAAATTGCTCATGATGAGCAATTTCTCTTTTGGCCACAATATTTTCAACTTTATTTATATCTTTTAGAGACATTTTTCAGGTTTTTGTCACAATGTTTTCAGTCGTCTGCTGCAGATTTTTTGTATGTGGGAAAGGGTTATAGTAAACAAAAGAAAATTATGTCTGTGTCTGCATGTGGGAAAGGGCTGACAGTTACAAAAATAATCCAATCATTTAGACGTTACCCATTTTTCCTGCAGATGTTTTAAGTGAAGATAAACATCTAACCAATCAACCCTTTCCAACATACAATAAATCTGCAGCAGACAGCTTTGAAAATATATTGGTAAAATTATTGAAACTTTCTATGAGGGAAAGTTTAATTAATGAAAAAATATGAAAACATTGTGGTAAAAGTAGAAATTGCTCTTTCGCCATAGAGTTTTCATAAGTCATCTACTGCAGAGGCATCAGAAAGTGTCTATATGTGGGAAAGGTTAAAGGTTTCAAATGTAACAGATGGGCACCCAAGATGGAGGATAAGATACAAACAGGAATCTAAAGACCAGCTAAAGCTCTGTACAGTAACATTCCATCTTCAGAATCCACAGTCAAATCTGTACTCTGATTGGCTGAAACAAAGAGAATGGTACCACGTTTTACAGCAATAGGCTGTGCTAATGAACCATTTTTAAGGGTTCCCGTTCCATCAATACATATAATGATGCTGGCACTCGATATTGCAGGTAATGTTGTGGACTTCAATCCTTTTGGCACCTGAAATATATCGAAACACACGCTTAAAAGTTATGAAAAATCAGAATTTTTTTTTTCTTCTTTTAATTTTTTCCTTTTCCGTGATATAAATAAATTTTCATGCTTCTGCAGCAGATGAACTTGGACAACATGGAGCTAGAAATGTGTTGCAAGGGCAATGAATTGATAACCATTTCGTACTGTTGATGAGTAATTTCTACTTTTGTCAGAATGTTTTCCTTTCTATTCAATAATTAGACTTTCAAGTTTGAAAAGTTTCAGCACTTTCATTTATTAAGATTTTCTATATTTTTGTCTTGATGTGTTAAAAAAAAAAAAAGTGTTTGCTGAAGATTTGGTGTATGTAGGAAAAGGTAAATTCAGTTTACCTGGATTTCTATGACAGAAAAATCTTTGATTGGTGGTGTAAATCTGCGTATCTGACACCCGTTTTCTGTCATAGACTGGGGCTGGTATTTGTTTTCACTGGCAGAACGCCCTGTGTAATTAAGCATTTCCACCAGAGTCTCTGTGTCGATAAACTTTGGTGTCAGTCCTGCTCTAACAACATTGTCAGAGCACGCCATACATTCCATGCAATCTGAAATTAGATTTATTGATTGATTGGGGGTTAATAATTTTCAAAAATGTTTCAGTTGTATCCCGACGGCCAGTTAACCTTCTCATGTGTTTCCTGGCTTTCTCACACCAGTATTACACACAACATTATTTCCAAGCATCTGGATGCTTTTCAACATCAACTGTTAGTCCATTGACGCTTTTCACAGTGACTTTTGTCAAACTTCGGAAAGAATGTTTGTCGATCTGTGATTCAAACTCGCAACCCCTGGATTGACAGCATGAGTCGCTACTGACTAAGCTACCAGAGCTAGGCTCTGAATTAGAACCTTTCATTGATAAGTATTTTAAACATAATTATTTTACCTGATACATATTTGATAACATTACAAAAGAGGACAAGAACCCACAAAACCAGGTTTTCAACAGTGACCATAACACAGATACTCAATTTTAAGAGATGGTGACCTCGACCTTGACTCAAATGGTTCCAGTGGTGATCTAAGGCTTCGTATTTCATAATCCTGGATTCACAGTGGTTAAGTCTAAATAAATTTGTCGAACAAAAATAAATTTGACATCCGACAATTTCACTCATCCAAGTGCCAGCACTATCAACTATTAGATGTATTAACAAAACTGACAAAACCATTTATGTGACCTTCACTCTAAATTTTTTTATATAAAAACAATCCGAATTCTTATCTGTCTCAGCTACTTTTGGTTTGAAACAGTTAAGTTTAAGGCTTTTGAATCCTAATAACACTCTCCCACTTTTTTAAATATTTGTATAATGTCGTTTAATCTCAGTACTTTCCGCGCCGTATTTCCATAACTTACATTCGCTAATTTTTGTTATAAAAAAAATCGCCCTAAATGTTATTCTTTGTTATCCAAGTAAAACCAGGGTAGAAAATGTATCGTTTTTTATCAATAAAGTAAACTTGAGTCGTTTTCAATTGTCCCGATGAAGGGGTTTCCTATTTAAAAATACCACGGAATCCTTCAGACGGGCACCTTGCAACAATCACGTGATATAACTATATAACGGTTCACTCTGACAGGCGTGTACAGTTATACACAATTTACACGTTTGGCGGAGTCGAACGACAGTAATCATAGAGATTTGTTTGTGATTGCATGAGCTCCTCGTGATTTTGCATAAAACCTTCATGGTATAAAAATGTTTCATTTAATGCGCATGCGTCCTATCGGTCATGTGACGACTTTTCAAGTCCATGATGAATGGGATTAAAAGCATCGAAAGCTATTTATAAACTTACCCCGTTACTGACAGGGTAGAATTTGCGATGGAAAAAGTATCGAAAACAAGAAAATCTCACCGATTATAGGGGTATGTAATATGTCAGTTATCATATTTTAATGCCCCAAATACAAAAATAACACTTATTTTCTTAATTTTTTTTTTCGACAGTTGGGTATCTGGAGTTCAGTCGCTTTAAAATCATGTCAAAATTAATTTCTTTGATTTTTTCGTTTGTTTTCTGTTATTGTTTACCCTCACATTTGGCTATATAGCCATTTGATGAGCATATTCTTGGACCTGAGCTGCATCAAATTTATAGTGTTGTTGTTGGAATTGAAGAAAGGATTCATAATTGAAACATATTCAATACATTCAGAAAACTTAATACACATACCTCCTGATAAATAGGCATGTGGCAGATTGGCTTCAAGGAATATAGCTTCCCCTCTCTTCAGTCTTATAACATTTAGAAAGTAAATAGAAAACCCTCCAACATCCCCAGGGAATTCTCTGTCTAACTTCATCAGAATGTCTCCAACATACCATTTATATTCCTCAGAGTCTGAATCTGGATTAACAAAAATGTTCGTTTTAAACTTTTAACCCATTCCCACATATTGACACTTCCTGATGCCTCTGCAGCAGACAACCTTTAGAAGTAATTGTGACAAAAGGAGAAATTGCTTATAATGAGCAATTTCTACTTTTGCCACAATGTTTTCAACTTAAGTATATATATCATTTATAGAGAGCTTTCATATTTCTGACTAAATATTTTCAAAGTCGTCTGCTGCAGATTTGTTGCATGTGGGAAATGGTTAACAAGTCTATGTCCAAGAATATCTCTCATAACAAACACTAAACTAGATCTGTGAGTGAACTCACAAAATGATACCCCCTGTTGTGCTTGCAAGACATATGGACAGACAGACGGACGGATATATTTCCGACCAGGATAATCTTACTTCATGCACATCCTCAGGTTGTGTACTGCAACTGTTTAAAGTTTTATCAGAATCGGTCCAGCCGTTAAGGAGGAGTTGCGCTTACAAGACATATCGACAGACAAATGGACGGACGGACAGGGCGATTCCTATATACCCCCCAAAACTTGTTTGTGGGGGGTATAATTAAGGGTAGGTACTCAGTGAGAAGATTTTATTAAGTACCCCAAATATTGAAGATCAAACAATGATTTTATAACACTAAATATTTTTCAAATCTAGAGCTTTAGTCTTGTTTTTATTTTTGTGATTGACAAAAACAATGCATAAATGGAAATATTCTTAAAATTGCAGCCTCTAATCAGACTAATGCAGCCATTAGAGGCTGCATAGACATTATATAATACAGATATGTCTTCAGTGGGGATCAAGTGAAAAGACCTTCACTTAGTTTGTAGCCCTTGTTCTGTTTAACCCTTTCCCTCATATAGACGCTTTCGGACGCCTCTGCAGCAGACGGCGTTTTGAAAACATAGTGACAAAAGAAGAAATTGCACAAAACGTGTAATTTCTCCTTTTGCCACAATGTTTTCCACTTTAAAGTTTTTGTCATAGGTTATCCATTCAATTATGGAGATTTTCTACGTTTTGACAAAATATGTCCAAAGTCATCTGCTGCACAATTGTCGTATAAGGGAAAGGATTAAAGAGTTTCTACATGCAGACACATTTTTATGCATGAGGGGCATCTACAGCAGAGGATATTTGAATACATTGTGGCAAAGTGACAAATTGCTCATAATTTCAATAAAAAACAAGATGTGTTTGTGAAACACTGATGCCCCCCAATGGCAACATCTAGGTCAAAGGTCAAGGTCGCAAGGTATACACATGTGAAATATGGTAGCATTACCTGTTATTGTTCAAAAGTAGTGGGGAAGGTTAAAAAAAAAATTGAGAATGGCAACATCTAGGTCAAAGGTAAAGGTCGCAAGGTCAAAAATGTTGGTACTGACAGAAAGGTCATGTCACAAGGAATACACATGTGAAATATGGTAGCCGTATCTGTTATGGTTCAAAAGTAATGGCCAAGGTTAAAGTTTTTTTCGAGAATGGCAACATCTAGGTCAAAGGTCAAGGTCGCAAGGTCAAAAATGTTGGTACTGACATGTGAAATATGGTAGCCATACCTGTTATGGTTCAAAAGTAATGGCCAAGGTTAAAGTTTTTTTCGAGAATGGCAACATCTAGGTCAAGGTCAAGGTCGCAAGGTACTGACAGAAAGGTCATGTCACAAGGAATACACATGTGAAATATGGTAGCCATACCTGTTATGGTTCAAAAGAAATGGCCAAGGTTAAAAAAAAATTCGAGAATGGCAACATCTAGGTCAAGGTCAAGGGCGCAAGGTGAAAAATGTTGGTACTGACAGAAAGGTCATGTCACAAGGAATACACATGTGAAATATGGTAGCCGTATCTGTTATGGTTCAAAAGTAATGGCCAAGGTTAAAGTTTTTTTCGAGAATGGCAACATCTAGGTCAAAGGTCAAGGTCGCAAGGTCAAAAATGTTGGTACTGACAGAAAGGTCATGTCACAAGGAATACACATGTGAAATATGGTAGCCGTACCTGTTATGGTTCAAAAGAAATGGCCAAGGTTAAAGTTTTTTTTTAGTATGGCAACATCTAGGTCAAAGGTCAAGGTCGCAAGGTCAAAAATGTTGGTACTGACAGAAAGGTCATGTCACAAGGAATACACATGTGAAATATGGTAGCCGTATCTGTTATGGTTCAAAAGTAATGGCCAAGGTTAAAGTTTTTTTTGAGAATGGCAACCTCTAGGTCAAAGGTCAAGGTCGCAAGGTCAAAAATGTTGGTACTGACAGAAAGGTCATGTCACAAGGAATACACATGTGAAATATGGTAGCCGTACCTGTTATGGTTCAAAAGTAATGGCCAAGGTTAAAGTTTTTTTTGTGCAGACAGACAGACCAACAGACAGGCCAAAAACTATATGCCCCCCGAATCGGAGATTCCGTGGGGGCATAAAAATAATTATACTTTCATTTATAAAAAAATCTTCAATATATTTGCTAAGATATTTTCAAAGTTGCCAGCTGCAGATTCCTTGTCTATTGGAAAAAGATTTCTGATAAGTTACCTGTTCCAGGGTTAAAGTTTACATTCTTTCTCCACTTTAATTCTTTCCCACATACGGCAAATCTGCAGCAGACAACCATGAAAACATGGTAACAAAAGCCAAAAAACCTACATAAAAGATAGCTTAATTGTTGAATAAAGTTGAAAACATTGTGGCCAAAGGAGAAATTGCTAATCATTTTTTCAAAAGTCGTCTGCTGCTATTGCTTCAAAATGCATCTGCAAGTGGGAAAGGTTTAACTTTTTTTTCAATGTTGTAGCACCATGATAAACGATGGTAAGACTCAACTCATTCCCACTAGCAGACACATTCTTACATATCTGCAGCAGGGGACACTTGAAAACATTGTGGCAAGAGAAGAAACTGGTAATTATGAGCAATGTCTCCTTTTGCATTCTTGTTTTCAAGTCAATTTCAATAATAATTCTTTCATTTATACATATGTTCTATATTTTTGACTCGATATATGTTTAACCCTTTCCCACATATAGAAGCTTTCTGACAACTCTGCAGCAGACATTTGAAAACATTGTGGCAAAAGGCAAAATTGCTCAAAACGAGCAATTTCCATTTGCCACAATGTTTTCAACTTTTTGCAGTAATTACACCTTCATTTATAGAGATTTTCCGGATTTTTGCCAACATGCTTTCAAAGTCGTCTGCTGCTGATTTGTTGTATGTGGGACGGGGTTAACCCTTTACTTCATATAGACGCTTTCTGATGCCTCTGCAGCAGACAGCTTTTTGAAAACATAGTGACAAAAGAAGAAATTGCTCAAAACGAGCAATTTCTCCTTTTGACACAATGTTTTCCACTTTTAGTCATAGGTTATCAATTCAATTATAGAGATTTTTTATATTTTGACAAAATATGTTCAAAGTCGTCTGCTGCAGAATTGTCATATGAGGGAAATGGTTATTAGTATTTACATACTTAGCGATTTGACTTTATCCACAAGAGGTTTTAGGGAGTCTTTGATTGTTTGCTTGACATTCATCATTAAAGCTGTAAAGCAGATTCTCGTACATTCTGTTTGAGATTCAATGTCATCACCTTTACTCGCTTTGATTAAATCCTCAGCATTTGTTTTGCCTACTACTGTCCGTAATTCAGGTATTTCTGAAACAAAACATTGGAAATGACTTTGAAAATATCTAGGCAAAATTTAAATGGAAAATCTTTTTACAGGAAATCATCATTAGTGAGGAGTTGAAATTGCTTAACCCTTTCCCTCATGCAGACACTTTCTGACGCCTCTTTAACAAACAGATTTTTGAAAACATAGTGACAAAAGAAGAAATTGCTCAATTGATTGATTGATTGATGTTAAAAGCAGTTTTCAACAATTTTTTAGTCATATCACAACGAAGAAATTGCTCAAAACGAGCATTTCTCCTTTCGCTACAATATTTCCACTTTTAGTCATAGGTTATCCATTCAATTATAGACATTTTCTAGTTTTTGACAAAATATATTCAGTCTTAAAATGAGCTATATCTCCATTTGCCACAATGTTTTCAAAAGTCGTCTACAGCTGATGAATCAAAATACATCTTCATACTGGAAAGAGTTAAATGTTTACCATCTACATTCAGCTTTATAATTTGTCCATTAACAAAATGGAACTTTTTGGGAAATTCAAAGTGTTATTTGATGCATAGTTGAAACAAAAATTGTGTTGAAAAGAGAAGTTGCTCATAATGATCAATTACTCCTTTCTCAAAATGTTTTCAAAAGTCCCCTGCTGTAGAAGTATCGTCTGTATCAAGGGATATGTTTACAATATAGGGCAGGCTATATGAAGATCTAACACAGCGCACAAGAGAACTCTGTGGACTATTTGCCACTCAGATTGACCCCAATCAGTCCTTCCACTTATTGGACCATCACCTTTTGAACATTTGTGGAGGAAGGATATACACAGATATTCTACATTTTCTTTGCCGAAAACAATTCCAATCAAGCGGTAATGAGGATGAAGGAAATATCGAACAACATTTGAAACATTGTGATAAAAAGGAATTTGCTTATAATAAGAATTTTTCCTTTTTGTCACAATGTTTTTAAATCAATTATTTTATTCTCCTTTCATTTAAAGAGACATTTCATTTTTTTGACTAGATATTTTCAAAGACATAAGCTAAATATTTGGTTTAAGGGGAGGTTAAAGCAAATCAACATGGCCTGAAAGAATCTGGTAGAGTCAACAGTATGTATTCATAAATCTGTCTGTAACAGGTAAGGGTTTGACTTACTTTGCATGAATTCTGCTACTTCCTGAATCGGTCTAAATCCACACAAACCATCGAAGTCTGTCAGGGCGATGGCCATTTCAGGTTTATGGTTTGAGTCTTTGTAGTTCAAAGGATCTCTCTGGTGTAATTCCTCTGCAAGTGTCTGATAAAACAAGTTACGTAAGTAGTGTAGGCTTTACAGAAGTGCCCTACCAAAACATTTAGACAAAAATATTGAAGATCTCTATGAATGAAAGTATAACAAGCAAATTCAGAGAATCATGGTCCCCCGCCAGGGTCAAGGTCACAAGGTCAAAAAATTGGTATTGATGGAAAGGGGTTGTCACAAGGAATACACATGTGAAATATGAAAGCAGTACCTATTACGGTTCAGAAGTTATGACCAAGGTTAAAGTTTTTGTGACAGCGTGACTGACGGACTGACGGACGGACTGACTGACGAATGAGAAATAATAGTCCCCAGCTTTCGCTAAAAGCGGGGGACAATAATTGAAAACAATAGCCATGAAACAGTATAACAGATGCGTCTGCATGCTGGAAAGTGTTAACAGGGAGTTAAAACATAATTCAATGAAGCTTAAGTTGTAGTTCTTAGGCTTCCAATCATTAGTTTATTATTTTCACATGCGGTTCACATGTTCAGCTGCTTAGAGTTGATAGTCAACAATTCTTAATATGAAGGGGATAGTTGATGATAGCCACAATTATTCTGAATATAATGATTGTTTTTTAACAAAATATTCAGTGTTGAAATGGTTAAGTTGTTGTAAAACCAATACACCTTATATAGTATCTATTATGTAGGTGAGGGGTCTATTCTGTAAATAGAATTGAGGATTTTGATATATGTGTAATTAGATACTTTTACTGCCTTGTTAACCCTTTCACACATAAAACAAATTTGCAGCTGACTTTGAAAACATCTGGACCAAAATGTATAATTAAAGTTGTTATTGAATAGATGTGAGCAATTTCCAATCTTGCCTCAAAGTTTCCAAAATTGTCAGCTGCAAATACTTCAAAATATGTCAGCAAGTAGTACATGTACAGGCTTAAACTCTACCATGTCGCTACATAGTCTAGCTCAGTAGCAAGGCAGTATAAGTATTATATTCATCATTTATACCTTATCAACATTTATACCTTCATCAACTTATATCCTGACCTTTGTGAATAAATATGCATTACCATAACATACATATTACGTTACATAAACTTTAAATTGTTGGTTACAGAGGACTAGATAAGAGGGAGTGAACAGATCATTTCCCCACAATATTTCTCTTATTACTCAACCAAATCCTATGTTGTGGGTACTCCAAAGAATAGTCTCACTGAGACGATTCTTTTGAGTACCCACAACATAGGGTTTGATTGTCATATAAGGATCCTTATCTACAGCTCTGGGGTTATTTACCTTATTTGGATGGGCCTGTATTGACAGAGCTTTGTCCACTGATAAAACTTTAAACAGGAATGGGAGCAAACCCTCAAAGGTCCGGCGAACTTCCTCTCCCAAACAGTCAGGGTTAACCTTCACCCACTCTTCTAGGGTTGACTCCTCCCTTCCCGAAACATGAACTCTGGAAGGTCCATTTGTGTGTGTTCCCATCCACAGCTAGAAACAGAAAATAGGGAATAAGGATTGGAGTCTACGAAAAAAATTATACACAAGACTACATGTAGTATTCTAATACAAATAAGTTACCATTAAACTAATGTGATATTTCTAAAGTCGTGTATGCTCAACATATTTAACACTTTCACACAAATAGACTCTTTCTGAGGTCTCTACAGCAGAAGACTTTTGAAATCATTATTATTTAACCTCTATATAATTAACATTTATAGAGATTTTCTAGTTTATTGACTTTTAAGTCTTTATCATTTCAAAGTCGCTTGCTGCAGATTTATAACAAGCAGAACAGATAATTTGCCTCTTCCATGCAATTTCACTTTTTCCCATAGTCATCTGCAGGAAGTTTCTTAACAAATCAGTATTAGGAAATGGTTTAAGTTAACCCTTTCCCACTTGCTGCAGATTTGTTGTATATGGTGAAGGGTTATAATCAATAAAATCAGATTTGCGCATTAATAAGTAAACAAAGTTTGAGAATAACTTAACCCTTTCCCTCATATGACGATTCTGCAGCAGACAACTTTGAACATATTTTGTCAAAAATTAGAAAATCTTCTATAATTGAATGGATAACCTATGACTTAAAGTGGAAAACATTGTGGCAAAAGGAAAAATTGCACGTTTAGTGCAATTTCTTCTTTTGTCACTATGATTTCAAAAAGCCGTCTGCTGCAGAGGCGTCAGAAAGCGTCTATATGAGGGAAAGGGTTAATATCATACCACCTTTGATAACAATTACTTGTAAATATGTTAATATGTCAGTACTTCATAATGGCATCCCGGTACTAGATTATGTATAATATGAGCATATAATGAGTTCTTCTCTCTTTTAATACATAATTACAATCATTAAATTATCATTATTTAACTTTGTAATATATTGTATTTTCTGCTAAAGTATATACTAGCTATTAAAACCCTTTCTGTTTTAAAATGTAAAGTTTCTAGCTGCAACTTATGACAAAGCTTTTAGATTCAAACATAATACATGTACAATACAAGTGCATTTTCCTAACGAGGTACAAAAAGCATCATAACATTTGTAAACTGTAAAAAGCAACTCAAATAATACTAGTCCATTCTTACCTCAGCATATCTCGCATTTTCATCAACTTCAAAAGCTGGATTACCATTTGATAACAGTTTGGCAACCTCACTGTTCAGACCCACCTTTCCCCATTGATAACTTTGATGTGCACATCTCAGCTCAAATACTAAAACAGCAAATGGATTTAAAATTGAATCCTAGATAGTGGGGAGTGATATTTCTCA
This sequence comes from Serripes groenlandicus, assembly GCA_031761405.1. NCBI lineage: Eukaryota > Metazoa > Mollusca > Bivalvia > Cardiida > Cardiidae > Serripes > Serripes groenlandicus. Next base: position 36,973,452 of record JASEVX010000007.1, read on the forward strand.
TAATCTTGCATTTATGAAATACACTGTTACACATTTACTGTTTTGACATGCCTGTACCAGTATTGATAACACTTTTCCAAATATATCAAATCTTCTCTGAAGTTGATTGAAAACATTATGAGCAATATCTACTTTTGCCACAATATTTTCAAAATTCATCTGCTGCAGATGCACCATGATGTGACTCCTCAATTTTTATTTTCCAGCAAAATTATCAAATCCATTTAAAAAATATGCTTTGAATTTCCATTATATTAACATTTTCTCACATGTTGACGCATTATTATGCCCCTGCAGCAGATGACATTTGAAAATATTGTGGCTCATTTTGAGTAATTTCTCCATTTACCACAATGTTTGCAACTCTGTTAAATAATAAATTTTATTTACAGTTTTCCATATTTTTAAAAGTCTTCTGCTGCAGATTTGTTATATGTGGGAAAGAATTAAAAAACCTTTATTCAAATATTTTCAGGGCAAAAAATTATCATCAGTGTGACAGATAATTTGGAAAATAAACTGGAAGAATAAAAAAAAGATTAACTGCTGAGATTCCCCCTGAAATTTCAGCATGTGATCGGTTCATGGCATACTCTTTAATTATACACTGGAGTTCCAGTATAGCGCAATATTAGGGGTCCAAGGGTTAAAATAGCGAGTCACAATTAGAAATTAAAGCACTCACGAGTTACATGTCTCAGCAAGCCAAAACCCGATACTGGTCAATCTCTATATTTTAACTGCATGCAATGGCGATGGAAAATGTCTCAAAATCTAATATTTTTTAGCAGGCTTGAATATGGTGTCTATATGTACATATACTTTTGCTGTAATATGAATATAATCCTTACTTTGATTTAGAAATTGGCTAATATAGAGGGTTGTAAAAGAAGCTCATTCCAACCGCCATTTGCAATGTGTGCTTGTTTTGAAAGTCGTCTTCTGTTTTCAAATGGATTTATAATCAAACAAATTTCAGTTAGTTTTACCACATTTTAATTACATGTTGACAAAACATTACCCTAGATGACTATATATTGTATTTAAAAAAAAAAAAAAAAAAAGATTTTAAATTGACTATAATATATCATTTAATTTTTTTTTTTTTATTCCAAAGTGATCCACTATTGGCGACTCTCAAATGTCCAAGCCTTGATTAGGTCTGATTTGCCAAGACTGTTACATCATATCATACGGCCTTCCAACTTCGTAATCTAGCTTAGGCCTTAGTCCTTCAAAAAAAGACATCGCATATGCTCTTTTTTCATTTTGTTAATATGAGTATAGGTGCTACCTATTTCGGGTAAACATTTATTAACTTTTGTGCTCGGTAAATAATTCCCTGTAAACTAGTCTGCAGTTAGCCCCTTGCTTGCAGCACAATCAGTTATTTACATCAATTACGAGTCCTACCGACCTAAGCAAAGAAAATAAAAATCATCATCAGGTTAAGCTTATATTTAACTATAAAATATGAAAATATGGCCATGATTTTAATAAAGTACCATAATTTACGGAACTACATTTGTAACAAGTCAAAGTAACGTTTCCTATAATTTCTGTTGTTTACCTTTTGGTTATTTATACATCATTGGCGTTACGCTGATAGAATGACGTCATATTACAGGAATTTGTATTTGTAACTTCCAGAAAGTCAGAAAACCCATATGAGTTGTTATTTGAACTTGTTTTAGAAAAAGACGACGAGTGTTCTTAAACAGAAAGTATCACACATAAAATTACTTGTGCTCATTCCTTTATCAAGTACGTATTATCATATTTAAATATTTCCTCTAGAAGTTTTTTTTGTTTCGATATTTTCTTTTCATCCAATCAAAATGTAGCAGAATCGTGACTGCATCGAAAAATCCACTATGGACACAATTTTTGGAAAGACGGTATAGCAAAGTTTTGCAAAGTTCATACACATTACCTATTTCTTCTACTTCTACCGCTGAGTGACCACTGTCATCATATTGACTATACTGTCACTTGTTAGATGTGCGCATGGAACTTAACACATTTTGAAAAAGGGGGTGCTGTACATAATTACAGGGTGAGGATAAAAGCATAGGATACAATTTAGATGGTAGTCAGCAGTCTCTTGAATGAAACAAGACTGCTGACTGAGGACACTGAGTAGGGCAGGGCATTCCAATCCCTAATTGTTTTTGGATAAAATTATTCTTTCCTTGTCGTGGTGTTACTTGACGGGATCTGGAAAGAGTTTGTCATCTTTCGTGACATTCTGTCTGGTGGTATGAGTTTGTAAATTGTATCCTGCGGTGATGTTGACTTCCTTGTTATGGATCTTGTACAACATGGTAAGCCTTGCATTTTTCCTTCTATCTTCTAATGGTTTCCAATTTAGTTGTTGTAACATGTCACTAATGGAGGATCTGTTTCTGTACCGGTTAGTAACATATCTAGCTGATCTTCTTTGAACCATCTCTATTTTGTGTTTGTCTTTATGATGGTGTGGGTCCCAGACAGCACTAGCAAACTCCACTGTTAGTCTAACGAGGGAGATGTAGGCTTTTTCTTTGATGTTGTTATTTGAGATGTTGAGGTTTCTTTTCAGGAATCCAATAATATTGTCTTGTTGGATTTTTGACAGATGTTTGATATGTGCGTTTCCCATTTTAGGTCTGATGATATTGTTACGCCTAGGTATTTTGCAGATTTTACTTGTTCCAAAGTGTAGCCATGGAGGGTGTAGTTGTATGTTATTGGCGTCTTCTTTGTGATAGAAAGGACCTGGCATTTATCAGGATGGAATTTCATCATCCACTTTTCTTCCCAGGTTATCCAGATCTTCTTGTTGTGTACTATTGTGTGATGTTGCTGTAATGTATGCGATGGTGTCGTCTGCAAAGAGCCTCACAGTAAGTTGATTAAATGGCTTCTGCTTCTCCGTCGATTTCTTTACCCGTATATCCTGCATACGCGACCAATACATGACATATGATAAAACGAGAAACCGAAAGTCTACATGATTTGGACTACCTTCGGCCTCAGCTCACGACGTCTCTATTTTCGTATTTTTTTCCCCATGTAGTTGAGAAATGTGTTACTATTTTCTGATGTCTATGCTCTGATGTAGTTTATTTTATTTATGATCACGAATTTAGGAGATGAGTTGGTTTAATTATTTAACAATTTCATGAAATTGACAACGTTGCAAAGCTCTATCGTATATCGACACATTAGTTACAATGTTAAAGAGCAAAGTAAGTAACACTTTGATAGCATTACACACTTTATGTTAATTTAACTAAGATATCAAGCAACGGCAATTCGATGTAGAACATTCATGACACCGAGTGACCTACAAATCGCGCAGAAATTTAAGAAATATCAAGTTTCCTTACCGGTTTCTTTTCCGGACATTTTGGTGACTTTTTTGCCGAATGTTCGTATTCTAGAGAAATATAAAAAGTACCTACAATCTTAAAATTATTATTTATTTTGTTTTCTATTATCATATCATGGATGAGATTTTTCTTTTACGAATATTTATTAATTACTATTTGATATAACAATGTTAAAGTTTACAATTTTTCTTTCGGATCTTTCATGTCAAAGCCAGGATTATCAATACGTACCACTATATTGACGTGGTTACGCATTTACGTTCCACTGCTTTTACGTACCATATTTTTTAAAATGTTACCGTTTAGTTATCTAACCAAAGACCTAATAACACATTTGTTATTAGGTCTTTGATCTAACCAATCTTTTATTTTGACATGAACAGAGTGTTAGCCTCATATATTTTTCACATTTTTCAAACAGCCAATTCCCACATACAACAAATCTGCAGCAGAAGACTTTGAAAACATTTAGTGAAAAATGTGGAAACGCTTTATAAAAGCAGAAATAATTATTTAATAAAGTTTAGAACATTGGGAAATAACTATTGTCCCAAATGTTTTCAAAAGTCTTCTGATGCAGGGGTGATTGTATATATGTGAAAGGGTTAATATGTGCAAAGTTTTCTTTTTAACTCCTCTTTAACATGTTTATGGGGATAATATCCCGGCCAAATTCAATTCAGATCACCCTTAATGCTTTAGACTTGTAGCCCAGAGTTTGTGAATTCATATAGAACTTGTATGTGACGCCACTGAAACAATTGGTGATGTCATGTTTTGGGCATTCACGGTGGCTCAATAACATGGAATATTTTGGTTCACTGTCTACGACCATATACATCATAGACACCAACATACATATTCTGTCAAAAAAAATGGAAGTGCAGCCCCATAAGATTTATGCCAATGTAACTACTAATGAAGCCAAACTAGAGGCAACAACATTACAAAATGCCAGATGTTGCTTATATAATATATGATAAATTGAAAGCTCTATATATAATTACCTATATTAACTTAATCCACATGAAATTGCAGCTATAATGATATATGATAACTTTAACAACAAAAAGGAAAGAAAGTTAGCACCTTAGGTTTCAGTTCTATATTACTAAGCTTTTCAATAGTCTGATGTCTCTGTTTTTTAGAGGAGGCTTATAGAGATTCTAACATAGAAGGGACTGACGGGTTCAACACCTGATAATTATGGTCCAAAATCTTTATATTTTATACTTATTCTAATTAATCCAAAATACATCGATATATATGTAACGGAATGTTGTAGAAGGTCGTACAAGTCTTGTTTTTCATTATTTCATAGGAAATAAGCAGTTAAAAAAACGTCCGCTCCGTGTTTTTCCGTTTAAAAATACCGTGGAATTTCCTCTTGCTCATTTGAATTTGTGGATTCAATTCGGCATTCTCTAACACTATCGACTCATTACATTCATGTATGCATGAGTGTAAGGAACGACAACTCTGCGAAGGAGATCGTCAATTCGGTTGTAGTGATCACGGGATAATTAATATACAGCGATATTTTTAGATTTACTGGGTTAATGCAAAATAACGAAAAATCTCCGCAATATTAATAGTGTGCATATATTGTAGTACATCAGTCAGCCAATCTCAATGCCTTACATGCAAAAACATCAAGGTAATAGCAATTTTTAACAATTTTCTTTTTTTCCGCTTTTTTCTCATATGGGATTCAGTCCCTTTAATAAAGCATAACAAATTTCAATTTGTATAAGCATATGTTTTTTAATAAAAATAAAAGCATTTTAAAGGTATAGGTATACATAACAGTGAAACAATTATAAAATAAAGTCTTTTATTTATACATCAATGATGCATATAAAGAAAGATATTTTTCTGATCCAAATGAACTGACTGACTGACTGTCTGTCTGTCTGTCTGTCTGTCTCTGTCTCTGTCTGTCTGTCTGTCTGTCTCTCTCTCTCTCTCTGTCTCTCTGTCTGTCTGTCTCTCTGTCTCTCTCTCTCTGTCTCTCTCTCTCTCTCTCTCTCTCTCTCTCTCTCTCTCTCTCTCTTGTTATTGCAAAAGTTTCTGCTTTGATTCAAAACTTAAATTTTCTCAGATTTTCTTTTATCTCTTTTCAAGAACTTCTCATATGATTTCATGACTTGATCGGGCGCCTCCCATTGTGGATAATGTCCAATATGTTCTTCTAACACATCAATACTAGGTGACGGTACTGTCTTTCTGGAAAGAGTATTTTAAAATGATCATTTAACCTTTCCCATAAAACAAGCAATTTCTCCTTTTGCCATAATGTTTTCAACCTTTTTCAGTAAATATACCCTCAATTATAGGGATTTTTGAAAACATATTGACAAAAGAAGAAATTGCACAAAACGTGCAATTTCTCCTTTTTCCACAATGTTTTCTACTTTTTGTCATAGGTTATCCATTCAATTATGGAGATTTTCTATGTTTTGACAAAATATGTTCAAAGTCGTCTGCTGCAAAATTGTTGTATGAGGGGAAAGGATTAAGGAACATTTAAGGAAAAATATGGAAAATCTCTATATCAAATGAAAGTGGTCATCTATTAATGGAATTCGCTTGTTAAGTTTGAAGACTCTGGTGCAGAGAGTCCACAAGGTATTTATGAGACAAAATGATGCAAAATTGGAGTGTCAATAAAAGGCAAAATTTCTAGATGCGGATCAAGAAAATCTGGTATAATAAACTGAAATTAAATTATTAGCATGATGCTTAGTACTTTGTACTGAGAAGTACTTTTAACAAGAGCTATCGGAGGACAGCGTGCTTGACCTTTTTGTGCTTGCCAATAAAACAAAACTTTTTTGGGTGATAGAGAAAACATAACCAAGTACCGGTACTTTATCATATTATATATAAGCAAAGTACTTTATAAGTCGAAAAAGAGTCATAATTCTTACAAAAACCTTTACTGAATTATGCACTCTTGGCTGTTGGTGGAGGTAATGATGGTAAAAAGATTTTTGTAAGTGTTTAAGCTATATCTCTAATTGTTTTGAATAACTTAACCAAAATTATAAATCGATAAAGGGCCATAAATCTTAAACGAAAATTGACAGAGTTATCTACCCTTGTCTGTTGATGGAGGTTATGATGATGAATAAGTATTGTAAGTGTATAAGCTAAATCACTAATGGTTTTGAAAAAAAGTGGGGTGGTACGAAAAACTTAACCAAAATTCTAAGGCGAAAAAGGGCCATAATTCTTACAAAGATCTTGACAGAGTAATGTACTCTTGTCTGTTGATAGTAGTACATGTAATGATGGTGAATAAGTGTTGTAAGTTTCAAAGCCATATCTGTAATGGTTTTTACAAACAAGAGGGCCATGATGGCCCTTGATTCGCTCACCTGATTTTTTTTTTTTTTCACTTTAGCTATATAAGCCTCGCCCCCTGGCAGCCATAGTTTCCGACCAATCAACTTGGCTTGAAGGAATCTGATAGAGGGTCACCCTAGGAACATTTCTACAAAATTATTTGAAAATCGGCAAGATACTTTTGGAGGAGAAGATTTTTTAAGTTTTCACTATAGCCATATAATGCAAAATAGCCCTGCCTACTGGCGGCCATGTTTTTTGACCAATCAACATGGCTTGAAGGAATCTGATAGAGGGTCACCCAAGGAACATTTCTACAAAATTATTTGAAAATCGGGCCGACACTTTTGGAGAAGAAGATTTTTTAAGTTTGCACTAAAGCCATATAAGGCACAATAGCCCCGCCCCCCCCTGGCGGCCATGTTTTTCGACCAATCAACATGGCTTGAAGGAATCTGATAGAGGGTCACCCAAGGAACATTTCTACAAAATCATTTGAAAATCAGCCTGACACTTTCGGAGGAGAAGATTTTTTAAGTTTTCACTATAGCCATATAAGGCAAAATAGCCCCGCCCCCCCTGGCGGCCGTGTTTTTTGACCAATCAACATGGCTTGAAGGAATCTGGTAGAGGGTCATCAAAGGAACATTTCTACAAAATGATTTGAAAATCTGCCAACCAGTTTGGGAGAAGAAGAATTTGAAGTTTTTTTCGTTTCGTTGCCATGGAAACCAGAATTCTGCATGGATACCTAAAATTTGAAGGAATTCTGGTGAGGTCATTAAGAGGATGCTTTCTGTGAAGTTTCATCCCAATTGACCCACTGGTTACTGAGGAGAAGATGTTGAAGTTTTTTAAGTTTTCACTTTGGCCATATAAGGCAAAATAGCCCCCGCCCCCTGGCGGCCATGTTTTTCGACCAATCAACATTGCTTGAAGGAATCTGATAGAGGGTCACCCAAGGAACATTTCTACAAAATTATTTGAAAATCGGCCTGACACTTATGGAGGAGAAGATTTTTTAAGTTTTCACTATAGCCATAAAAGGCAAAATAGCCCCGCCCCCTGGCGGCCATGTTTTTTGACCAATCAACATGGCTTGAAGGAATCTGATAGAGGATCACCCAAGGAACATTTCTACAAAATTATTTGAAAATCGGTCTGACACTTTTGGAGGAGAAGATTTTTTAAGTTTGCACTATAGCCATATAAGGCAAAATAGCCCCGCCCCCCCCTGGCGGCCATGTTTTTCGACCAATTAACATGGCTTGAAGGAATCTGATAGAGGGTCACCCAAGGAACATTTCTACAAAATTATTTGAAAATCGGCCTTACACTTTCGGAGAAGAAGATTTTTTAAGTTTTCACTATAGCCATATAAGGCAAAATAGCCCCGCCCCCCCTGGCGGCCATGTTTTTCGACCAATCAACACGGCTTGAAGGAATCTGATAGAGGGTCATCCAAGGAACATTTCTAAAAAATTATTTGAAAATCTGCCAACCAATTTGGGAGAAGAAGAATTTTGAAGTTTTTTCGGTTTCGTTGCCATGGAAACCAGAATTTTGCATGGATCCCAAAAATTTGAAGGAATTCTGGTGAGGTCATTGAGAGGATGCTTTCTGTGAAGTTTCATCCAAATTGACCCACTGGTTACTGAGGAGAAGAAGTTGACGCACGACGCACGACGCACGACGGACGACGGACGCCGGACAAAAGGCGATCACAATAACTCACCTTGAGCAAAGCTCAGGTGAGCTAAAAAGGGAATTGGTACAAAAACCTTAACCAAGGTGTGACACCAACGCCAACGCCGAGGCGAGTAGTATAGCTAGCCTTTTCTTCGAAAAGTCGAGCTAAAAATGACTTTTTACTTCTCTGCAGCAGATAATTAATGAAAACATCTCCATTTCCCTTATTTTCTAGTTTATCAAAATTATTAAATAAAATATGTCAGATTTTGCATTGTTTCCTTAAAGCAGACGACTTTTAAAACCACATATCATGTACTATAACCTTTATCTTAACCTTTCCCACACAATTTTGAACATCTGCAGCAGACATCTTTTAAAATCATCTGGCAAATTGAGAACTTGAATTGCTCATAATGAACAAAATCTCCATTTCCACAATGCTTTTAAATCCATCAATAATTTTACTTTAACTTGACACGCTTTTATAATGTCGTCTTTTTTTACAGATTTGTTAAGAAATCAGTGCACTAGATAAGTGGCGTTTTACATGTTCTTAATTCCTTATTTGACCCTCTAACCCTATGATGTGAGACGATTCTGTTGAGTACCCACAACATAGGATTTGCTTGAATTAAAAGAGATATATTGCAGGGAAAACAGCTGTTTATCCCTCCTTATCTGGACCTCTGAGTAAGGTTAAGTGAACAAGCTTAGCTGCTATGAAACTTACTTATAATGGTTGATAAACTCCCGCTTGTTGGTGAGGTCACTTGGAGCAAATATCATGTGGACTGAAAATAAATGTACTAAATCATATTCCAAAGCCCTAGATAAGGGGGAAACTTGATATTCTAATATACTCTCTTTCTTTCTCCCTCTTTCCCCCTCTGTTTTTCTCTCTCTTTTATGTACTGTATTATTTTTTCTTGTATGATAAATTATACAGCTTAAGTAAGCTGATACTTTCTGAACATGTAAACTATTCACATGATGCTTCCTGTATATCAATCTTTATTGGAGGGGACCTAAAATAAGCTATGATCTTTCAGTAAAATCCATTTCTAAACTAATATACTTATCTATGTTGTTGGTACTCGGAATGGTTCTTTTGAGTACCAACATCATAGGTTTAAATTGAGTTACTACAGTAATGAGTTCTTGTTGTACAAAGACTTACTCATTAACACCTCCCTATCAATTTCTCTGATGTTTTGCCCTTTCCTACATACAGCAAATCCGTAGCAGACGACTTTTAAAATATCTAATCAAGACACGGGAAATCTCTAGAATTGAAGTTATAATTACTGAAAAAAGTCGAAAATATTGTTGCAAAAGGAGAAATTGCTCGTTTTGAGCAATTTCTTCTTTGTCACAATATTTTCAAAAGCCGTCTGCTGCAGATGCGTCAAAATGCGTCTATAGGTAGGAAAGAGTAAACCTTATTAGTTATTACATTATGATATTTTTCACAGTATATTGCTAAGAAAACGTCTTATAATGTAACACATTAAACGAAGAAGTCTATCTTTAATTAAAAGTTGAAAACATTTTGGGAAAAGGAGATCTTTTTCATTTTGAGCACTTTCTTCTTTTTGCACATTTTCAAAAAAGCAACTGCTGTATATGTGTCAAAGCAAAATATATATGTATATGTACATAAGTATCCCAATCTTGTTATATTTCATGAACTCTTTTAGGGGAATGAACAAAATATATATTAGCTACTTTTCAACTTTGTTTCTTTGTCATTCATAATGCTTCCCCCCCAATCCACAGTGCAAAGGAGGGATAGTTATTTGTACCATTTTTAAAGTTTTTGGTTCCAAACCTGTGACTTCCCGCACTCGAGGTGGATACTTTACCACTACATCCCAGAGGCAGTCTAGTTTACAATGTTATTTCATCTGCATTATTCTTTCAAACCGGCTCTACTAATATCATATTGATAATCAGAATCACCTTTCATGTGTGATTTCATATAGCTGATAGTAAAGCATATGATTTCAACTTGCAAAAAGCTAAGAAATTGAAGCAAAGCCTCTTTTTCCCCACTATGTTAACCAGGTTCACATAAAACTATTATCTCTTTCCAGCAAACAACAATTCTGCAGCAGACACTTTTAAAAAAATTTGGTTAAAAATATGGTTAACCTCAAAAAACAAAAGTTTGATCAATGAATTATAGTGTAAAACATTGTGGCAAAAGCAGAAATTGCTCATTATGCCACAATGATTTTAACTTTATTCAATAACTACTTTCATTTAAAGAGAAATTCCACAGTTGTCAGAAAGTGTCAGTATGTGCAAAATGGTCAATTTTCATTCACTTGTCTGTATCTATATTCTTTTTTCAGAACTTTTGACTCTAGTTTGGAAAAGTTTAATTAACCATATACCACATGCAGCTGCTTTCTGACGCCTCTGCAGCAGATGGCTTTTTGAAAACATAGTGACAAAAGAAGAAATTGCACAAAACGTGCAATTTCTCCTTTTGCCACAATGTTTTCCATTTTTTGTCATAGGTTATCCATTCAATTATGGAGATTTTCTATGTTTTGACAAAATACGTTCAAAGTCGTCTGCTGTAGAACTGTCATATGAGGGAAAGGGTTAAATAAATACCACATGCAGAATAATAAAATGATGCATTTTGAGGTATCTGCAGCAGTCACCATGGAGGCAATAGAAGAAATGGCATATTTCTCCATTTAATAGCCAAACTGTTTTCAACTCTATTCAATAATTATGTTTTCATCTATAGAGATTTCAAACAGATTTGCCAAGATGTTTTTAAAGTCTGTCTGCTACAAAGTTGTTGTATGTGGGAAAGGGTTAAACACAGCAAATCCAAATAAAGGATATAACAAATCATACCAGGTACTGTTGCACGCTGTAAAGCTCCAACCCAGCGGTCTTTGTTCTGAGCTCTCTGGTTTAGATACTTAATAAGGCTGTAAAATAAAATGCAGTCTCTTAACTTATATTTTTAAACATTTTCCCACCTACAGATACATTTTCATGCCTCTGCAACAGACACATTCTAATTATTGCAATAGGAAATATTGCTTATGATGAGCTATTTCTCATTTTGCTACATTATTTTCAACTCATATTTAATAATTTAACTCTCATTTGTGGGGATTTTTCACATTTTGCGCAGACGTTTTCAATGATGTCTTCTGCAGATTTGATGTGTGTGTGAAAGGGTTAAACCTGTCACACATACAGGCTTGCTTAGAAACATCTTGTATAGATTTCCCTTTGTTTCAATGTTTTCAATTCAATTCCATAACTATTTTTTTGAAATATTGAGATATTCCAACAAACGCGTAAAAATGTGTCTACTTAAGACATAATTTAAATCTCAATATACATGTATACATACCTATAATTTCATGTATTGAAAATAAATATGATCCCTTTTACAACTTTTATAAGTGCATTGAACAAATTAAATATTTAGATCTTATATTAATTATCATGATACATATCAGTAAAATGTTATTAACTTAATTAGTCTGTGGGGGGTTATTTAAAATTAAATTAAACTAAGGGGATAAATTAACTTTGTAATGTATTTTATATGTATTTGCCTCTCTACTTGTAAAGTTGTTAAAAGTATTTGAATTTACTTATAACAAATAAAATTCTGTATTCTGTATTCTGTTTGCTGGGGTTTATACAGTTGTTTGCAGGGGGACTAATAACTTTGATTGCTGGAGTTTATTAACTTGTTTGCTGGAGGATTGATAACTTTGATTGCTGGAGTTAATTAACTTGTTTTCCAGGGGATTAATAACTTTGATTGCTGGAGTTAATAAGCTTTGTTTGCTGGGGTTCTATCACTTGTTTGCAGGGGGATTAAATATTTTGTTTACTGGTGTTTATTAACTTTGTTTTGTTGGGGATTTTCAACATTATTAACTTATTACCCTGCATTAGCAATATGTCCGTCTTTATGTCTGATCAGTGCATAGAAATCCTGTATCTCTTCCTCGGATGGCTGTGTCTGTTTACCAAATATTTCAGCAAATCTAGCATAAAACAAGGTAGACAGTAAGTCAAGCTTGATATAATCATCCTTACCGTCAAGTAAAATGAAATAAAATCAAACTGATGAGCCCTGTTTACCCCTTAATTTCCAACTGGCTTTCAAAAGTCGTCTGCTGCAGAAGCCTCAGAAAGCGTCTTTCGGTGAGAAAGGGTTTAATTTGGGTCTATATACTACATGCAAGCGGACAAGGGTTTGCACAGACTCAACCAAGTCTTCACTGTACATAGAAGCAGCAAGATCCAAAATCCTCAACCAAGGCTTAGTATGATAATACTGTACATCGAAAGCACATAAACAAAACACTGTAACATCTAGATGAATGGATGTATACTAGGGTCTCTGAAGTTTGTGGGTCTAAGCACTCAAAGAATTGCACTCTAGATGTCTAAAGGAATCTTTGGACATCAGAAAAGATTTAAAAAATTCTCAGTTGACAGCTAGTACAAAGTCACCCAATGAAAATGGATGGGAATCAATAATGATGTCATGAAATTAGGCTAATCACAAAGTTAAATTGCTGTATTGATTAAAGCTTGAGATAAGAAGATCATTTCACATCCCCAAATCCTTATATGTCCCTCAAACCATATGTTGTGGGTACTCAAAAGAATCGTCTCAACTCTTTTGAGTATTCACAACATAGGGTTTAGTTGAGACATAAGAGGATATTGTAGGGAAAAGATCAGTTCACTCATCTGATAGAGCTGCCAAGGTGTCATAATGTCGTCTTACCCAATCCTAAATAGTCTATAGAAGGACATTCTCACCAATATTGGACCAATATAAGGTACCAACATCAACTATAATAGAAAGATAATTAATTAAATGACTCTTTCACACATATAGAAGCTTTCTGACGCCTATGCACCAGACAAATTTTGAAACATTGGGACAAAAAGAGAAATTGCTCAAAACTTTTCACAGTAAATATACCTTCATTTATAGAGATTTTCTGTGTTTTTGCCAATAGGTTTTCAAAGTCGTCTGATGCAGATTTGTTGTATCTGGGCAAATCTTAACTCTTTCACACATAAGAGATATCTGCAGCAGATAAGTTGAAAACATATCAGAAAGCACTATAAATTGGAGTATTATAACTATTATTCAATTGAGAACATTCTGGCAAAAGGAGAAATGCATCTGCATGTAGGAAAGTGTTCCAGGGAATAAATACAGGTTACTTTTAATTAACCCATTCCCTCATACGACAATTCTGCAGCAGACAACTTTGAACGTATTTTGTCAAAACATAGAAAATCTCCATAATTGAATGGATAACCTATGACGAAAAGTGGAAAACATTGTGGCAACAGGAGAAATTGCATGTTTTGTGCAATTTCTTCTTTTGTCACTATGTTTTCAAAAAGCTGTCTGCTGCAGAGGCATCCGAAAGTGTTTATATGAGGGAAAGGGTTAAAAGCAGGAAAGTTGACAAGGTGATTGCTGATTACGTATGGATGCTTACATGAGGTGACTTTGACAGAATTCAATTAACCTTTTCCCTGATGCAGTCAACCTCAGACTAGTTTTGAAAATAATGTCTCCTTTTCCCATACTGTTTTCAACTCTCTAAGCAAAGCTGTATATCCAGTTTTCCTGATTTTGATTGCCCAAGATGTTGTCAAATGAGACAACTATGATTGTAGCATGCAAGGTACATGTAGTTTGTCTTTAACCCTTAAAACAAACCTGCAGCAGACCAATTTGTAAACAACTTGGCAAAAATATGAACAACCTCTGTCAATGAAAGTATAATAATGTAATAGATTTGAAAACATTGTGCCAAAAGGATTATGAGCGATGTCTCCTTTTGTCACAACATTTTCAAAAGTAGTCTGCTGCAGAGGCTTCATAATGTGTCGGTATTTGGGGAAGAGTTATACTTACATGTTGAAGTGGTCTTGGGGTATTCATCTCCGGGAACACACCTACACATGTAAAAAACAAAAAAATATAGATCAATCATAGACATTGTTTACGCTTTGCCACATACAGAAAACTTCTTTAAAAACATCTAGGCAAATGAATGGAAAATCTGTATAAATGAAAGTATAATTATATGTTGAACAAAAGTCAAAACATTCTATCAAATTATTGACTAAAGCTGAAAACATTGAGGCAAAAGGCAACATTCAGTATAGTCTTATCAAGAACTGCACTGTAAGCCATCCCATCAAAAGGTCCCAGGTTCAAATCCCTTGATGGTATTTTTCCACACAAACAGCATGAGAGCTGGTTATTTATCCAGGAAGCAGACGACATCGAGCGTGATTAATAGAAACTAAAAGCTTGTTTCGCAATTGATATAAATATGTATAGTTATGGGAATGTTTCAACTGATCTGCACCTTTCCAACATACAAAAAAAAAAAATCCATATTTTTGCAGTAAAGTTGTTTTCAAAGTCATCTGCTACAGATTTGTCGTATATGGAAAAGGGTTAAGGTCGGTTTCCATAATCATGACTTATTTTCTTACCTCCATTCAACATGCACAGGGATTTAATTCTAAATTTCCCTAAATTGTTGTTATGCCTGAAATTAATAAAACACTAAAATTAACCATTTCCCTTACATATAAAGTATGTATTCATATATTTCAAAACCATTTTGGAATAAAATATCTGAAGAAAAGTTCAATTCTTAACAAATCAGGTATCTTTTATTTTATAACGGAAATGCAGCAGAAAACTTTGGAAACATTTAGGCAAAAATATGGGAAATCGTTATCTATGAAAGCAACGATTGAAATACGTTGTCACAAAAGAAAATACATGTATTGCTCATTATGAGCAATTTCTAGTTTTTCCACAAATTCTTCAACTCTTTACAGTCTAACCTGTGTTTACAGACCAACCAGGGGAAGAGAACAATATGGTCTTTGTTCACAGGTGGTCTTTAATTACAGGGTCATTTATACAGAAAATGAGTCATTTGGAAATTAAGTATGATTGCTATAGACAGGGAATTGCTAAACAAAGGTAGTCTTTAGCACTGGTTTAACCCTTTCCCTCATATGACAATTCTGCAGCAGATGACGTTAAACATATTTTGTCAACAAATAAAAAATAAGAAAATCTCTAAAATTGAATGGATAACCTATGGCTAAAAGTGGAAAACATTGTGGCAAAAAGGAGAAATTGCTCGTTTTGAGTAATTACTTCTTTTGTCACTATGTTTTCAAAAAGCCGTCTGGTGCTGAGGCGTCAGAAAGCGTCTATATGAGAGAAATGGTTAACTGTAGCGATTTCCATACTTCTGCCTAGAAGTTATCAAAAGTGTCTGATGCAGATTTATTGTATGTAGGAAAGGGTAAATCGTTGAATGTGAACCTGGCCACTAACCTGTGTAAAAGTTCTAAAGCCACGGTATCTCCATAGTCATGTGATATCAGATGGGCCTCTTTGATAGATAATGACATCAGGATGGACTCCAGTATATCTGCTTGTTCCTCTATAAGGTAATTGTGATTTGACTGTAAAAGAGTTTCAGGGCTCTAGATAATATGCATATTTCATATTCACTAAACCTTATTTGACCATTAAATCTTCAGTTGTATATATGTCACAAGGAAAGAAAAACATGCAGCCAGTCCGGGGCTCGTACCTGGGACCTCTCGCTTTCAGCTCTGCTGACTGAGCTAAATACCGGGCCGCTTACATGCAATTGTGTACAAGTTCAGACTGCAACATACACCCCTGCTAAACTAGAAATTCGTCCTCAAATTTTGGAATTCCACTGCAAAGGATGTAATAAATCACACTGCAAGCACTTTTAGACTGACCAAGCAGTGCTGTCACGGTCCCTTATTGGGCGCCAATGTCACAAGGAAAGAATCCAGTCCGGGGCTAGAGTCGGGATCTCTCGCTTTCAGGGCAAGTATTCTACCGACTGAGCTAACCGGGCCGCTTTCATTCAATCCCTTCAATTGTGTACAAGTTCAGACCGCGACATATACTCAAAAGAATCGTCTTGTTGTGACAATTATTTTGATAAGCCAGATAAAGGATTCAGTTTTGTAATAAAGGAAAAATTGTTGGGTAAAGACCATTCAGATCCTTATTTTCTAGATCTCTGAATTTAACCATTTACTTAATACTTATGCTTAAGACTACCTTGGAATAGCAATTCCCTTTCTATAGCAACCACAATTTTAGTTTCCCAATTACTCATTTTCTGCATAATTGACCCTGTAATTAAAAACCACCTGTTAAACAAAGACCATTTAGTTCTCTTCCCATGGGTGGTCTTTAAATGCAGGTTGGACTGCATTTGTTTTGGAGTTGTCTGCCCTGAAAATATCTGATGAAACGAGCGTAACACCCGAGATAGCCGAAGTGTAATTTTGAAACATACTAGTTTGGAATATTGTAACCCGTTCCCTCATATAGAACCTTTCTGACGCCTCTGCAGCAGACAGCTTTTTGAAAACATTGTCACAAAAGAAGAAATTGCTCAAAAGGAGCAATTTCTCCTTTTGCCACAATGTTTTCCACTTTTAGTCATAGGTTATCCATTCAATTATAGAAATTTTCTATTTTTTGACAAAATATGTTCAAAGTCGTCTGCTGCAGAATTGTCGCATGAGGGAAAGGGTTAAAGACCACCTGTTAAACAAAGACCATGTAGTTTTCTTCCCATGGGTGGTCTTTAAACGCAGGTTTGACTGCATTTGTTTTGGAGTTGTCTGCCTTGAAAATATCTGATGAAACGAGCGTACCACCCGAGATAGCCGAAGTGTAATTTTGAAACATACTAGTTTGGAATATTGTAACCCGTTCCCTCATATAGAACCTTTCTGACGCCTCTGCAGCAGACAGCTTTTTGAAAACATAGTGACAAAAGAAGAAATTGCTCAAAACGAGCAATTTCTCATTTTGCCACAATGTTTTCCACTTCTAGTCATAGGTTATCCATTCAATTATAGAAATGTTCTATTTTTTGACAAAATATGTTCAAAGTCGTCTGCTGCAGAATTGTCGCATGAGGGAAAGGGTTAAAGACCACCTGTTAAACAAAGACCATGTAGTTTTCTTCCCATGGGTGGTCTTTAAACGCAGGTTTGACTGCATTTGTTTTGGAGTTGTCTGCCCTGAAAATATCTGATGAAACGAGCGTAACACCCGAGATAGTTGAAGTGTAATTTTGAAACATACTAGTTTGGAATATTGTGGGAGGTAAGGAAAATTGCTTGTTGTAGAACCTTTCTACTTTCGGCTTCTTGAAAACATAATGACAATAGAAAAAATTGTTCAAAACGAGCAATTTCTCCTTTTGCCACAATGTTTTCCACTTCTAGTCATAGGTTATTCATTCAATAGAGATTTTCTATTTTTTGTCATCTTCTGCAGAATTGTCGTATGAGGGAAAGGGGTAATTAATTAATTAAGTAATTATTCCTTTTAATCTACATTTTTATATATACAGTCAAACTTGTATTAAGAGACCACCCAAGGGAAATGCTGTAAGTGGTCTCTTAAGACAGGTGGTCTCTTATTGGGGTACAAAGGAAATTTTCTGTTTTGGAAAAATTATGTTTACTACATGAAACATGTACTTGTGTGCACATTTACATGTATTGGTATTAAAGAATAAATAACAATAAAAATTCTGTTGTTCTTTTATTTCTCTATTTGATTCATTTTATATTCATGTATTTTCACCCTCTCTTCTAATGTAAGACATTTTCTTTTTGTTGCGGACATGGTTTCTCGTTGATATAATTTTGTAGAATGAAAGAATTAAATGGAACCTGAATGAATACACTCGGACTTACAATATCTTGAAATTGGTGATAAACTGTATTGTCAAGTGTTTGTTTACAGATTTACTTATTTAAGAGCCGTTTAAATAAACGTGCTATCACCATTAAAAAGTAAAAAACAAACATAGATCTAATTAAACAGATCAAACATTCTAATCAAATTTATAATAATTAAACCCCAAACTATCCAATGATAAATTTCAATTTGATGTCATTCAACTTTCCTTTAATCCCATTAATTCGATGCTACATTATTTGAAACTTTCCAAACTTTAATGGTTTGACTTAATTAACATTGGTATTTAAGCAAAAGTTCACTAGTTAAGGGGCCATAACTCTGGAGCATCAAGTGGAATTTGATTTATATAACCTGACCAGGACTTTCCCTTTACCACAAGCAGAAATTATGATAACAGGGAAATTACTCAATCAGTTTAAGCACAATGCCCCAATGTTTTCAACTTCATTAAAAAATGACATTTTCATTTATTTAGATTTTCAATATTTTTATTTTCAAAGATGTCTGTCTGCTGCAGATTTGCTGTATGTGGGAATGAGTAAATCCCTAGTCTCTTAACCTCCTACACAATCGAGGGGGATACTAGAAGTTTGACACAGACTTACTGGTTTATCGGATAACCCATACCCCAACATGTCAGCCAATACCACTCTGTCATATTGCTTTTTCAAGTCTACAAGGAGCTGAAATTCACAAAAAAAATCTAAGATCACATGAATTTCTTTGGCTGAATACACATTCATCTATGAGCACATGTACTCCAATTAATAACAACAGGGCCATGATATGTTTCTCTGGCTGAATTCACATTCATCTATGAGCACATGTACTCCAATTAATAACAACAGGGCCATGATGTATTTCTCTGGCTGAATACACATTAATCTATGGGCACATGTACTCCAATTTATAACAACAGGGCCACAATGTATTTCTCTGGCTGAATACACATTCATCTATGAGCACATGTACTCCAATTAATAACAACAGGGCCATGATATGTTTCTCTGAACAAGTACTTATACATCTATGAGCACATGTACTCCAATTAATAACAACAGGGCCATGATATGTTTCTCTGGCCAAGTACTTATTCATCTATGAGCACATGTACTTCAATCCAATTAATAATAACAGGGCCATGATATGTTTCTTTGGCTAAATACACATTCATCTATGAGCACATGTACTCCAATTAATAACAACAGGGCCATGATATGTTTCTCTGGCTGAATACACATTCATCTATGAGCACATGTACTCCAATTAATCACAACAGGGCCATGATATGTTTTTCTGGCCAAGTACTTAATCATGTATGAGCACATGTACTCTAATTTATAACAACAGGGCCACAATGTATTTCTCTGGCTAAATACACATTCATCTATGAGCACATGTACTCCAATTAATAATAACAGGGCCATGATATGTTTCTCTGGCTGAATACACGTTCATCTATGAGCACATGTACTCCAATTAATAACAACAGGGCCATGATATGTTTCTCTGGCTGAATACACATTCATCTATGAGCACATGTACTCCAATTAATAACAACAGGGCCATGATATGTTTTTCTGAACAAGTACTTATACATCTATGAGCACATGTACTCCAATAAATAACAACAGGACCATGATATGTTTCTCTGGCCAAGTTCTTATTCATCTATGAGCACATGTACTCCAATTAATCACAACAGGGCCATGATATGTTTCTCTGGCTGAATACACATTCATCTATGAGCACATGTACTCTAATTAATAACAACAGGACCATGATATGTTTCTCTGGCTAAATACACATTCATCTATGAGCACATGTACTCCAATTATTAACAACAGGGCCATGATATGTTTCTCTGGCTGAATGACTCATTCATCTATGAGCACATGTACTCTAATGATCAATAACAGGGCCATGATGTAGTTCTCAATTAAGCTATCTTCATAAGAATTTTGAAAGTGATGAATATGCCAAAATGTGAAGATAAAGAAAAAAGGAAATATTTAAAAAAAAAAAAAAAAAAAAAAAGCATGCTGGAGTTATGTTTCTAATGCACGTACGTCCTATTATGAACTATTACTCTTCACAGCTGCAGGTCACAAAGCTAAATAAAAACCATATTTAAAATTGATACATTGCGAATAAATTGAGAAAATGGCAGCACAAAAGTTTAAGAAAAATGGAACTAACTCCAAAAATAAGCCAGCTGGAGATGTGCTCCTTGTATTAAAACCAGAGAGTCATTAAAGCCCTAAATTGCCAGTCGCGTTCCAATGGTGATATTTACCTTCATCCAATCATGACTCGCTGTTGGGAAACCATGGATACACAGGAGAACGCTACCGTCGCTTTTATCACCCTTTTCATCTGAAAATGAACATATCGGGTACTATAATTTAACCCACACATTCATGCAGATCTATGACTTTAAACAACTTTGCAGTAGATGAAGTAGATGACTTTTGAAATTATTGTAGGAAAAGGGGAAATTGCTCACCATGAGTTAAATTTCTCGTTTTCATTTTTTTTTCTGCTTGTGTTTTGAAAGAATATAGATGCCTTTTGTCACCTCTATTCAATTATTGAAACTTCATTTAAAGGGAGTTTCTAAAAAAATTCAGGGATGTTTTCAAGGTCGTCTGCAGAGTTGTCGTACGTGGGAAAGGATAAACAAATCATTGAAACGCTTTACCCTGTGATTTGGCAATTCCAATCAATGAATGACATCATCAAGTTGAAAGGGACCAGTTATAAATGTCCACCATTATATATGAATCAATCTTTAATAACCCTTTCCCACATGCATACGCATTTAGACATTTCTGCAGCAGACTACCTTTGAAAACATTGTGTCAAAGGAAGAAATTGTTCATAATGAGCAACGTCTCCTTTTGCCACAATGTTTACAAAAATGTGCAGAAGATTTTTCGTAATTTTTCAAAACAAATATAGATTCTATTTCTGTAAAAAAAAGTGTACCGCCTTAATGGTTGAGCTAGGTGATATGAAATACCGGTACTTCAAAATTGATAGCGATAGCTTTTGCTCTTTGGTGATAAGGATGGTGTGGTTTGCATTACAACTGACTAGGTGGCGTCTAAACCCTTTCCCTCATATAGACGCTTTATGACGCTTCTGCAGCAGACGTCTTTTGAAAACACAGTGACAAAAGAAGAAATTGCTCAAAACACAATGTTTTCCACCTTTAAGTCATAGGTTATGCATTCAATTATAGAGATTTTCTATTTTTTGATAAAATATGTTCAAAGTCGTCTGCTGCAGAATTGTCGTATGAGGGAAAGGGTTAATAATTGGATCAGTCTTGGTAGATTACCAAGGAAATGTTGTGATATAACTGAACATTGTTGAAAGAGGCGCAAACCCATAGACACAAACAAATATATAAATAACAGAATTTCAAAATAAATAAGTTCTAGTCACCTATGTAAAATATGTCATGTTCTTCATAATGATGAAATTGTCCCTTCTTATACCAGGATTTAACTCTTTCAGAAAAATCCGGAGCTGGGTAATTCAGAAAGATCACTGTTGCTATGGTAACCACAACTATCAATAGAAACCATCCTCCAATCATGTTTGAAGATTCCAATGCCTGCAACAAGAAAATGAGCAATAAAGAACAATATCTGTAGTACTGTATTCACATTCACATTATTTCTACAACGTTTTTCGCAGGTTATTCTAAATTAAAATCTAAGGAAAATTTACAGCTGGGCAATTCTCATTTTGCTGTACCAACAACTTTGACAAAATATTCAACAAAATTATTCTCAAAGCATATCTTCCAAGTTGAAATTGAAATTATGCATAGAAAAGAGGAAGAATTCATAAGAATAGGCATGTTTTTCAGTGCCGCTATATGATTTGTAATGGTCAAAGGGAAATAACTCCCATTTCTATAATTTATGACTAAATGAGTTGTCTAACTTTGACCATTAAAATCAAAACGGGCCCACAGGTCTCCAGTTTTAATCCACTTGACTGGTTCATGAAACAACTTATTCCTAATTCACATTAGACGGCTTGAATAGAAACCACACTGACTGACAAGATCATTGGATTCTTAACTTATGTAGAATGATGATCAGGAAATACATAGAATGTTCCCAAATAAAACCGGTCTGAAAACCGGGAACCATTATACATTTCTTTAGGTGGACTTGTTTGTGTATACCGTAGGTATATGCCGAATGTCCCGACCATGTGATAGGTACACCGATTCGGGACACATGAATCAAGTGCGGTTCGGAGATATCAAAATGGCCGCCAATATAATAATTGGATTAACAATTGAAGATTTTCTTGACGATGGGGCAAATGTGGATGATGAGTTGCTTTTATGAAAATTTGAGATCTTGACTATAGACATAATACAAATCACATTTTTTCTGTGAACTTTAAAATTAAGTACACACAAACTGCTAAGTACATGTATTAATTCAAATAGTATTCTTGCAGTTAAAAACATTTATAAGCTTTTTAAAGTACAATAATTCAATAATTTATTCGTTTATCAGTAGATTAATAAATTATTGTT
The DNA here is from genome assembly GCA_031761405.1 of Serripes groenlandicus. NCBI lineage: Eukaryota > Metazoa > Mollusca > Bivalvia > Cardiida > Cardiidae > Serripes > Serripes groenlandicus. The sequence goes on from JASEVX010000007.1 coordinate 36,996,268, forward strand.
CTCTTGTGCTCAAATACAAGTACACGCATTTTATTAACAAGGAAAATTAAATATTACAGTCAAACTTGTTGTTGCGTTCACCTCTGTTAATCAGCCAACGTGTATTACCCGGTAATGCCAATTAAATTATACAAACAAATATATTTTGTTATAATTATATTAAGCAGCCACCTCTGTTTAACAGCCAATGAGTGGCTGCTTAAGACAAGTTGGACTAATATTTGTAAATGGTCAAGCCAATAAATATTTGTGTTGAATTATTTTCAAACTGAGCCTACAGTTCTGGACACAAAGATTTTTTAAGTTTTTGATATATAAGGAAAACAAACCATGCCCCTTGACAGCCATGATTTCAATGGAACAGCTCAGAATAATTTGAACAAGAGGCCCAAGAGGGCCAGTATCGCTCCACAGCCATAAGGCAAAAATTAAATCTCCTAATAGTTTAGGAGGAGAAGCTTTTTTAAGTTTTCACTATAGCCATTATACTAAGGCAAAACAGCCCTGCCCCCTGGTGGCCATGATTTTCAACCAATCAACATGGCTTGAAGGAACACTTTCGGAGGAGAAGATTTTTTAAATTTTCACTATGGCCATATTAGCCAAAAATAGCCCCGCCCTCTGGCAGCCATATTTTCCGACCAATCAACATGGCTTGAAGGAATCTGATAGAGGGTCACCCAAGGAATATTTCTACAAAATTATTTGAAAATCGGCTTAACGCTTTCGGAGAAGATATTTTAAGTTTTCACTATGGCCATATAAGGCAAAATAGCCCCGCCCCCTGGCGGCCATGTTTTTTGACCAATCAACATGGCTTGAAGGAATCTGATAGGGTCTCACCCATTGAACATTTCTACAACATTATTTGAAAATCAGCTGAACACTTTCGGAGGAGAAGATTTTTTAAGTTTTCACTATAGCCATATAAGGCAAAATAGCACCGCCCCCCTGGCGGCCATGTTTTTCAGACAATCAACATTTCTTGAAGGAATCTAATAAAGGGTCACCCAAGGAACATTTCTACAAATTTTGTTGAAAATCGGCCCAACACTTTCGCAGAAGAAGATTTTTTTAAGTTTTCAATATTTTTTTCTTTCGGTTGCCATAGAAACCACAATTTTGAATGGATCATAAAAATTCGAAAGAATTTAGGAGAGGTCATTGAGAGGATGCTTCCTATGAAGTTTCAACCAAATTGGCCAAGTGGTTAGGGAGAAGAAGTTGTTTAAAGGAAAAAATTAACGGACGCACGATGGATAATTCGCCATGACATAAGCTCACCTGGCTTTCAGCCATTGGAGCTAAAGATCCAATTAGAGGGTAACTCAATTAACAATTGTGTCAGATTATATAGGTCAAGTAGTTTCACAGAATAAGTTTTGAAGGGACAGACAATTAGTTATCACATTAGATCACGTTCAGCCTTCGGCACAGGGGATCTTAATACAAACAACTTTGAGATCTTGATATTTAAATATCATAAGGCCTTGACTAGACATAATAAAGATCACAGTTTCCTTAAGTCGCCATCTTTGTGCCTAATGCGCCGAGCTATTTTGACCGGGCCATTCGGTATATCCCGAATACATGCGCGCGCAAGTCGTCCAATTCAATCGAGTGTAAATCGGTGTACCGCGGTACACCTAGGTTTAATTCGGGTCACCAATCAAGTCCACCTTTTGAAAACGCCATTTTTGGGATAGGGGCGTTTCGCCACTATCTCATAGCGAAGCTGCTTTCGAAAAGTCGGATTAAAAGCTGCAACCGCAGTCCACATGTGTATACCTACACCAAAATCGAGTTTTGATTGGTTATAATCTGCCTTTTCAACGATTTCATTGGTTCGACCGAATCACAAAACCCTCCGCTTGCATAACTTTATGAGACAAAATAGTTTCTATGAATGAAACTCACTCTGAACTATGGTTGACCTTAATGTCAGTAGTGTGAGGTAACGTCGACCGTTCTGTGACCCCATTAGTTTACAACAGTCGACTTATAGAGAAATGTGCAAAGCACTGTAAATACAATTATTGAAAGGAGTTGAAACCATTGTGGCAAAAGTAGAAATTGCCTACGAAAAGCAATTTCCCCTTTTGTCACAATGTTTTCGATTGTCGTCTGCTGCACATGCGTCTGTAAGCGTCTGTAGGCGGAAAATGGTTACATCCCTCCCATGGAAGCGGAACCCTTTCCGTGATACTATAACAGTTCGAATATTTAAAAAATATTGTTGAAAATGGAGCTATTGCTGACAATGAGCAATTCCTCCTTTTCACACAATGCTTTCAAACACGTTTCAAATTAATTCTTTTCATATTTAAACGTTTTACTATGGACGTTCTTTCCCTCTTTCTCCCTGCCGGACACATTTTGAATAACATGCTAGAGATGAATGATTACGAGCAATTTTGCCTTACATCAAGGGGAAAAATATATAGTTGAAACTTTGGTGGAAAAAGAGGAAATGGGTCATGATAAACAATTCTGCAGCCGTCTGCTGCACATGCGTCAAAAAAGCGACTGTAAGCGGGAAAGGGTTGAACCGTTCCCGTTATAGCTACTTAGTTACAAACAAATGTTGAAAGTATATTTGCAAACGGAGCAATTGCTGACAATGAGCAATTCCTCCTTTTCAAACAATGCTTTGAAACATGAATCAATTTGTTTCTATAACCTAGATAACGAAAACATTTGTCTACAGTTATTATTTTAACCTTTGCCCCTTTTAGACACATTTGACTAACCTTAACAGATGAATGATAATCAACAAGTTTGTCTTTTTCCACAATGTTTTCATCACTATTCAAAATCATACTTTTATTAATTCAGGTCAATAGTTATGCCTTAGTTCAATGTTGTTTGCTGTATATTTAGTCTATGTGGTCAAGGTTAAGGAATACTGTAAACAGAATTGTTGGTAAAACAGTTCGCGTTTTGTGTTGAATATTCTCATGTGTCGCTGTATGTAGACCCTACTAGGAAATAGAAATTAAATCTACAAATTATAGATAAGTTAATTTCAACATTGATTGATTGGGATTTAACGCCGTTTTTAACATTTCTTCAGTCATATCACGGCGGCCAGTTCACCTACAAATGTATTTCCTGGTTTTCTCAAACCAGTACTCCTCACAACAATCTTCCCAAGCAACTGGCTGCGTTTCCACATAGACTTAGCCATTGGTGAAAGACGAATGACGCATGTCGCATTGACTTTTGTCAAACGTCGGAAAGAAATTTGGCCGAATTTGTCAACACATCCGAGTTATAACCGCAAGGTCATTATTTATTTTATTATTGAGAACCTTCTAGCGATTTTGGGACTAAAATTATAATGTATATGCATTTGCGTTAATTTAAGACTCAACGTTCATCAACGTGTAATATAGTCCTAGATGTATCTGTTGACAAATAAACTAGAAATGTAGTCTAAATAGGTTTTTGAAAATTAACCTTGACGGTCCGGTCCCGTTTCGGAGATACAATTAAATTGCAAATACTTTACAAATACCATAATCTAAGCTGACGTGTTTTGACGCATCGAACCAGTCTTCTGTAATCAATACTTGAGTTGTCTCCGTCTGTAAAGCTTGGAGGTATAATCCGGCGTCCGGCCGGCTGTCTGCCTAAATGTGCATTCGTCCGTCCGTCATGGATTGCATGTATTGGTTAACACGTTGTTTCTGTATGGCAGATTTATTTCAAAGTGGTCACAATTATACCCGTGTGATCAGGAGAACGGCAAAGTACTAGGTACATAACTCTGGTCTGTTTTTTCAGTTATCTCCATTTTTCCTTATTTAGTTCAGCGATTGTCTCAATTAACTTTCATTGTATCAATTTCAAACTTGGTTTGTATGTAACTTATGACCTACATATTTGCAGTGCACCATTACCATAAATTAAGCATGCTGCGTTTGGAGTGTGTATATTTTTGTCTTTCAATGTTCTCCCTTATTATATGCAACACATGCGTTCCGTGAAATTCCCTTTTTCGTTAATGAGTGCTTCACCAAGATTTGTACTTCGTCAAATCTAATCTGTTTTTTAGGTGTAAACTCAATTTTTTCATTTCTTCGGTTATTGTCTCAATATATGTCCAATATATCAATTTAAGACTTGGTGTATAGGAAACTCAGAGCTGCAATTGTGCAGTGCAAAAGAAACATAACTCTATCATGCTTTCGATCGTCTTTCATTTATCAGCATGATTACAATATACATTGTGGATCTTTAGTGATTTCTGAACTAGAAATATTTTAATTAAGGGTAGCTGCTCGGGTTTTTTTTTGTCAATCTTTTGTCCTTCGATATTTTGTTTATACAAGAAAAGGGTAAAACTTGACAAATGAGGTATATGTTATTGGCAGGCAATATGTGTTGCTTCAAACATTTTTGGTTGGGTTTGTTTAAAGGTCATTGTTTCATTGTTTCAACAATGTTTGTCCATATGATCTATGCCATATGTTTTCAATTTACATATGCCCCCTATACCATCAGCGCTTTCAGCGCTTTGATTCGGATTTGTGTACGGAGAAGACTCTGATTAGACTGGTTGACCCGATTCTTCACTATTCGCAGATGCAATATGGCGATTGAGATGAATGACAGGGACTCTATAGGCGTCACGTCTCGGACAAATAGAACTTCGTGACTATATATAGCCTATGTGACTAACGTAGATCCAGAGCAGCCTGAACCTTTGCGTAATCTCATCAGCATCATAGCTGAGTTTTCGTCACAGATGGTCGACTAAGAATCCTGGAAAGCCCCTCGATAACGTTGATGACGAAAACCCAAACTGATAGAAAATGCAATATAATATTAACTGCAATTACTAACACCAAAGGTGGATTCATGGAATGTACGTTATATAGCCGGATGTAGATGAGAATGTCCTAGTTAGTCTGCTTAATTAACCTTTTCCCTCATATAGACGCTTTTCTATGGGGGAAAATGTTGCAGGCTGATCGACAGTAACTATAGTCAACTATAGTCACACGCTTTCTTCGAGGTCCAAATATTAATCGTAGTGTACACGGTTTTGGTGGAGTCATTGTCCCTAGTATAACTATTTCAACATGTAAACCCTTTTCTACATACAAACAAATATTCAGCAGACGACTTTGAAAACATCTATGCAAACATTGAATGTATTTATTTAAATGGAGTTAAAATCTTTGTGGCAAAATAAGAAATTGCTCGTTATGATCTGGTTCTCCTTTGACAATTTGTTTTGAAAAGTCGTCTGATGCAGATGTTTCTGCACATGGGAAAGAGTTTAAAAAACCGTAACCTGAATCCAATCATAAACGTAACCTGAATCCAATCATAAACGTTTCCAAACGATATTTGAATAGCCAATAGAGATTCTCACACGTATACTTATGAATTTAATCCTTTGAATACAGCGGAAACTAGCACATATATACCCACTACCCGCCTCTAACTATTTCATGTACTATCAGTTAAAATGTAGGTCGTCAGACATATTGAGAGTTAAAATGTAGGCTGCGTAAACCCATATACAACCGTTATCAGATAAATGACTGAATCGGTAATATTCATATGGACCTGGCATGCTATAACAAAAGGTATACTCTATTATATAAAAGAGGGTACCTTTTTTTTTTTAAAGCGTGGCAGGCCGCTGTGGTAAAATGGTGAACGTAACCTTATCCGTTGCACACACACAGACGCTTTCTGGCACCTCTGCAGCAGACGCCTTTTTAAAACATTCTGACAAAAGTAGAAATGGCTTATAATGAGCCATTTCTACTTTTGTCAAATTGTGTTCAACTCTATTCAAGAAGTATACTTTCACTTTAAGAAATGTTCTGGAGTTTTGTCAAGATGATTTCAAAGTCGTTTGCTGCAGATTTGTTGTATGTGGGAAAGGGTTAACCCGTTCCTCCACCCAAGTGGTTCAAAACAGTGTGGCAAAAGGGAAATTAAACCCAATTTGTTATGTTGTTATTAAGACATAAAACCCCATTTTGGTCATGATGCCGTTATTTAAGACATTAAACTCCATTTTGGTATGCCGCTGTTTAAGAAAATATTCCCCATTTTGGTACGCACTTATTTATGATATTAAACTCTTTTATTGTAAGCAGTTATTGAAGACATTAGACCCCAGATAAGCAGATATTTAAGACATTTAACCCCGTTTTGCGATCAATTTAGACCAATATCAGTTTGTACGTTCGTGCAATCCAATCTTTGTATATACTGTTCACTGCTCATTAAGTCAAAGGTAGCAAAAGACTTGTTATTGAAAGTGCAAGAACTTGTTAAAAACCCGACCGCCTTGGTGATGTAGTGGTAGTGCGTCTGCTTCGGGTGCGGGAGGTCGCCGGTTCGATCCACGGCTGAACCACTCCACAGACTTTAAAAATGGTAGTAATGGATGCCGTCCTTGGCTCTCAGGGTTCCGGGGTTAGCATAACGACTGACTGGCTGGTGTCAGGATGAATGGACCAGTAGAACTGGAAATGCCGTGATATAACTGAACAATTGCTGAAAGCGGCGTGTAACACCAAACAATCAATCAATTGTTCAAAACGAAAGGCGATGATACCAGTCGCAATAATTCAGCAGGATAAGGGTTTAACTTGGTCACCGTAAGTTAAGACCAAAATATGCTTAATCGTTTTAGATTTCTTAACCGAACATTTTGCGAAGAATTGCTGGATGAAATAAAGGCCGTGTGAAAAATTAGCCAGTTTTCTGTGTAAGATCTCAGTTTGTGTTTTAGATTAAGTCAGGTTATCTTGGCCCTGCAGAATAAAGATTGTACTGCACAGGCTGATCTGGTTATACGGTGGTGGCATGGTCCAGCAGGTTGGTAAAGGTCACAATGCACCAAATAAATTCCTTTCAACAACTACTTTCAACGCTCAATTGTCACACTTTCTAAGCGTTTCCCTTGTAGAATACCCTATACCATTGAAAATAATCAAAAGAAAATAGGGGTCATAATCCGGCGAAAGTGATTACCGACTTTCACTTTCAAACAAGGTCAAAATACTAAACCTTATCAAATCAATCATTTCCAGTGCATCCTACATGTAGATCAGAATGGCCGCGGATGTGTTTGGCGTAATTTGACCTTTATGTGTTACGCCGCTAAAATCTCACTCGACGAAAGGAAGCAACATGTTAAGACCAAATGGAAAATACGGCTGCTTCGTCTGGCGATTTTGGGGTCTTAGTGACTCTCCCTAAAATAATCCATAAATGCAAGTTGCGCTGAACTGTTACATAAAGGGGCTACACTTCCAGTCTTTTGTAAGAGGGTGAATTAAGGTATATGTACCAGATATGCGTACGAGTGCAGACTCGCGTTCACCTACATCTTCACTATAAGCAGATGATTTAACCCTTTCCCACATACAACAAATCTGTAGCAGACGAATTTGAAAACATAGTAGCAAAAACCTGAAAATCTGATAAAAGATAGCTTAATTGTTAAATAAAGTTGAAAATATTGAGGCCAAAGGAGAAATTGTTCACAACGTTTTCAATTATCGTCTGCTGCTATCGCTTCAAAATGCGTCTGCAGGTGGGAAAAAGTTTCAGACCGCAACTTTTCTGACGCTGCTCACCATGTCATAGGAAATCGAAGGAGTTGCCGAATCTTAACATGTTACTTCTTCTGGACTATTATTCAGGATGTAAGGCCTAGTGGTTAGCGTCGTAGATGTGGAACCGGGTATCCCGGGTTCGACCCCCCGTCGCGGCGGGAGCTGTGGTCATGGTGGAGTGCCCTTAGGCAAGGCACAGTTCTGAAAACGGCGTAAAACCCCAACTTATTTAGAATGTGCATATACACATTATGTATATAAAACTCGTATATGTTCAAAACCAGCAAAGGTGTTTGTAATGTGGACCACGTCACACGAAAACAGACCTTTACGACCAGACATGTATTTATATGTCTCTGGTCAAATGTAGGGGAGTCCGTCAATATGTCCATCCATACGCATTTACCTCCAAAATACTTCTCTTTCAAAAAAATGTCCGGTAATAATATACTGATATAACAGAAAGTGTTGGCCATCTACGCAAATTGTCTACGTAATCTTACTTAGTTTGAGAGCATGGCGCGTATGGGTTGTACTAGATTCCTTTTCGTAAATACGCTTATGGAACTTACTTTGAAAATCTAAGAAACATACTGGTCCGATAATGAAAAAATCTTACAGATATGATCTAGGTACCCATCTACACAATCTTTCAAACCATTCTGACCAAGTACATGTGTATTTATTCTTCTGTATCAAAAACAAACCAACATTACATTATTAAGAACTACCCGGTTCTCATGCATTACATGGCTTTTGTGTGTGATGCAGAAACCGTGTGTGGCAATCAAGTGTACCGGACAGAAGATATTGATTTTTTTGATTGGCTAAATACTTCATCTAGTTTGCACACGATTGAGACGATTATTTTGAGTACCCACAACATAGGGTTGTGTCGAGTCTTAATAGAGGTATTGTTGGGAAAATACCAGTTTAATCCTCCTTATCGAGTCTTCTGCATAGTTCTGTGTCGCTATACACTCGCCTTGGCAGTGTATCACTTACCTTTCTCTTGTCTGTCATGCATTATTCAGTGACTTATAAAGTCTGGTGACACAGTGGATACAAAGAGATGAGCTGTTGTAATTATCCTATACTACTAGTTTTTTTGTTTTAAACTTGCATTTGAGCTGAAGGTGGTCTCTTCTGATCACTCTCTGTCAGTAGTTGAATTTTAACTTCAACCGATATCTAAAGCACTATTAGAAAACTTTGGTCACTGCGGCATTAGAAGGGGATGGATGAATACATTTTAAATTATGTAATGGCTTTCCCTCTTTGCGGGGAATTTATTTATTGATTGGGGTTTAACGCCGTTTTTAACAATTTGTCCTGGTTTTCTCACACCAGTACTCCACACAACAATCTTCCCAAGCAACTGGCTGCTTTTCCACAAAGACTTAGCCCATTGGTGGAAGACGCTGGGTAAGCATTACGACCGACTTGCTGATGCTAAGATAAATGGACCAGTAGTACTGATAAATTACAAAGGAAACGCCGTGATATAACTGAACATTTATGATAGCCGTAAAACATCATACAAACAAAAAAGCACTCTGAATGCGTTGCAAGGTAGAATTTACTAGATACATTTCCCTCATACGACAATTATGCAGCAGACGATTTTAAACATATTTTGTCAAAAAATAGAAAATCTCTATAATTGAATGGATAACCTATATGACCAAGAGTGGAAAAAACATTGTGGCAAAAGGAGAAATTGCTCGTTTTGAGCAATTTGTCATTTTGTCACAATGTTTTCAAAATGTCGTCTGCTGCAGAGGCGTCTGAAAGCGTCTATATGTGGGGAAGGATTAAGAACAATGGAACAGCAAATTATCGACTATTTGATGATTCACACCATAGTCCGGAAGTAAACGTGCTAATGTGGGTCAGGAATATTTAAACAGTGTTGTTTTTTCCCACTTAAATCTTCTATGAAGGAGTAAAAAAATAGTAATTGTTTCCGCTTTCGATACTGAGACCAGTATTCAACGTCGCCTGTACATGCGTTTTATACAGACCCAAGCATTTAGGTACGGGACTACTAAAAATATGTTCTTCTTTATTTCAATGTAAATCAGCAAATTGTCATCAATGTATCAATAACTTCAGCTTTAATTCTTATAAAAAGGATGCCATGTAGCCAATGAGAAAAAACCCACGCATTCCTACTTTCTCTTTGCGCGCAAGCTCGGCACAAATTCAACCATCAAGTTTCACTACATAATTTAAGAGCATGAATTAGTTTCTTCCACATACTAAATACAGTTAGCTAGAGACACACGAGCATTTTAAGTAAAAAACGTGTGTTTTTTGGTATGATTATTTTGCAACTGAGATGCTGGGTCGAGAATGAATTTGCTATACCTAGTCCTTTCATCTTGCGCTATCAATAAGTATCATACTTCCTGCATGCAGTCCTTCTGATAACACGAAAAATCGATATTTTTAAATATTACTCCCATTTACAGAAACATATATCGTGTAAAAGACACCGTTATTTAAACTTAAATTGTTTTAAATATAACAGTTTGAGAATCTAAAAACAAAGCATAACCATGGATCAAGTGAAAGACTTCTGTGGTGTAATTTTCTAGCGGCCCCAAGTGTCATCGAACCTGAAGTTGAAAAGTAGTTACAGCAAACTCTGTCTGTCTGTCTATCTTTTTTCTCTTTTTCTGTGTCTGTCTTGCTAATTATGTTTGTGTGTGCTTCTCTCTATCTCTCTCCTGTCTCTTTCTCTATACCCATCTCTCTCTCTATCCTTCTCTATCAGTAATAATTATCTATATGTTCTTTCTCTCTCCACATCTCTCGTTCACTCTATCTATCTCTCTCCCCCTTTATCTATTTCTGCCTCTTTCTAACTATCTATCTCTGTATCCTCTCTCCCTCCCTCTCTCTCTATTTCTTTCTCTCTCTCCCCCCTCTCTCTCTCTCCCTGTCTATGTCTCTGTCTATCTGCAATGTACAATGTTAAAAATAATATTACAAAATATCAGATTGACTTATAAATCTTAGTTATTCAAAATCTACCCTTGCAAATAAGCGAATGATACAATATTGATAAGAAATAATGAAAAATAAGCAATCAGAAGTCACTTTATTTGAAATATAATACATGTCGTTCATATTACTTTTATTAGTATTGTTACTTTTCATTATTATTGTTTATTTGTCAGACCCCTGTTGTGAATAAATACTTCATCATCACGACATCAGCAGGAAAATGGGACTTCCATTGAAGAGATGTAAAAGAACTTTTGGTAAGACTTTACTATTTTCTTCTATTTGGCTAGAGATGTAGATAGGGAGGAGTATGGAAGTCTTTTCTCCACACAATCTCTAATTACGGAATCAACATTTTCCCACCTGCAAGAAGCATTTTGTGGCTTATGCAGCAGACAACTTATGAAAACATTGTGACAAAAGGAGAAATTTCTCTTTAACCCTTTCCCTCATACGACAATTCTGCAGCAGACGACTTTGAACATATTTTATCTAAAAATAGAAAGTCTCTATAATTGAATTGATAAACTAAGATTAAAAGTCGAAAACATTGTGTCAAAAGGAGAAATTGCTCGTTTTGAGCAATTTCTTCTTTTGTCACTATGTTTTCAAAAAGCCGTCTGCTGTAGAGGCGTCAGAAAGCGTCTATATGAGGGAAAGGGTTAACCTTCCCACTTGCAGATGCATTTTAACACATCATCAGCAGACAACATTTTTAAAACATCATGGACAATGGAGATATTGTTCATCATGTCAGAGCAATATATCCTATTGCCAAACAAATTTCAACTCTATCCAATGAACAGACTTTTATTTATTGAGATCTTTCTTATATCAGCCTGTATGTTGCTGCTTATTAAATTATTTGTTTGCCTGTGGGAGAGGGTTAAAAGTTTAATTGCTCAGATTGTTTAAAAGTTAAACTCTATTCAATAATTCATCTTTCATTTATAGACGTTTTCAATATTTTTATCTATATGTTCTTAGTCCTCTGCAGCAGATTAGTTTAATGTGGGAATGGATTAAACACGGAGTTGTTGATACTCTAAAGAATAAACTCACTGAGTTTTTGAACTCGATTTAAAAGAATAATCTCACTGATACGATTATTTTGAATACCACAGGTTTTATCCTTTTGCCCTTTGAAGAGGCATTTGACTCAACTGCAGAGGACTTTTGAAAACATTGTGACAAAAGAAAAGGTTTAATCCTTTCCCACATACAATTTTTTTTGCAGCAGACGACTTTGAATTGATATTGAAAAAAACATGAAAATCACCATCAATGGGAGTTTAATAATTAAATAGAGTTGAAAACAATGTGGTCAAAGGAGAAATTGCTTGTTTTTAGCAATTTCATCTTTTGCCACAATGTTTTCAAAAGTTGTCCGCTGCAGATGCGTCAAAATGCGTCTACAAGTCGGAAAGGGTTAAGGAAATTAGAAATTGTACGATATTGGCCCAATAATATTAATAAGCTTTTTAATGATCATTATCTGATCTGCTCATAAAAACAATCTTTTACCCTCTCCCACATATAAACACTTTCTGACCCATCTGCAGCAGAAGACTTTTGAAATAATTATGGCAAAAGAAAAATTGCTCATAATGAGCGATATCTCTGTTTGTTAGCATGTTTTCAACCCTATTATATAATTCAATTTTCATTTAAAGAGATTTTCCATATTTTTACCTCATGCTTTCAGTTAATTCATTATCTGATCTGCTAATTTTAAGAATCTTTAAGATAAAATATATATGACATCAAGGTCTCGGATGACAGATTTTTCCTCTTTTATAGGCATAAAGAAGATCATTGTGGTGACCTTTTGTTTGATCCTTGTGATGTACATATTTTCTGTCTTCCATAGAGTGCCAAGTAAGTAATTTCATACTTTCCCAAATACAACAAATCTGCGGCAGCCGACTTTGAAAACATATTGGCAAAAACGTGAAAAATCTCCATTAAATAAGGGTTTAATTATTGAAAAGAGTTGAAAACATTGTGGCAAAAGGAGAAATTGCTTGTTTCGAGCAATTCCACCTTTTGTCAATATGTTTTCAAAAGAAGTCTGCTGCAGAGGTGTCAGAAAGTGTCTTTATTTGGGAAAGTGGCAATTGATACTTTTTAGTGAATCAAATTCTGCTGTACTCACTGTTTCAAAAATAAATCTTGTTTTAGAAAGGAACGGATGTGTTTCGTAAATTTTACAAAATTAGAGTTTTCTTTGACTTTCTATCTTTTATTTTTCAACAAAGCTTTTACCTTGATGCTGCTTAACCTTTTTTTGACTATCTCTACCACCTGAAGGCAAAAGTGTATTCGAACATAACAAAACATCTGGCACAAACAACAGCGTCAATGCAAATTCAATTTATTGTATTAACATTTCTTCAACCAATCACCAGAATCTGTAGATATGTTAGATTACTTTTCTACAGATTTAGTAATTCCAGAGTTAGCCATGTATAAAGAATCTTGCTATATTTTTTATCATATTTTAATAATTTCAGAAAACAAAGACATTTATGATGTAGTCAACTTTAAGAATTATACAGGTAACCATTGATATTCAAATTGCTTAAATGTTTCCCACATTCAAATGCATTTTTACCTATCTGAAGCAGGCAGCATTTGAAAACTTGGCAAAGGGGAAATTGCTCATAATGAGCCATTTCTCCCTTTGTCACAATTTATTAAACTCTATTGAATAATTAAACTTTCATTAATAGAGATTTTCCTTATTTTTGCCCAAATGTTCCTAAGGTTAACTGTCAAAAAAGTTGTAACAGAGACATATAAATATATAGATACGTATTTATATGTCTCTGCTTGTTATAATGATAGGATAAATGAATACATTTATAAGAGTTTTTATCTAACAACCAAAATACAAGTTGTTGAATATGACTTGAGAATGATCGGGACTTGAATTGCACTGTACTAAAACCTGTTTCCTCAAAAACGCGTGAGTTGATACATTTCCTCTTGAATTTGCATGCAGTACATGTACCAATAACCAAATTTTATTTCACCTCTTTGACCTTTGAACCCATAAGTTTTGTCTCTGGCAAAATACAAAAAATACAAACTTAATTATTGATGCTTAATGTTCCATTACTTTATATAGATGACATTTGACGCCTGCTGTTGCAGATGACTTATGAAAACATTGCAATAAATGGTGAAATTGCTCAAAACGAGCAATTTCACCTTTTATTGCAAATATTCAACTTTTTATTAAGTGCTATAATTCTTTCAGTTTTATAGGTTGGTGAAATTGTTCGTATGATGATTGTAAAGCAGACAACCTAAGAAAAGTCATGTGAAGGGATAATATACATTCTGTTACCTTTTTATTTGCAGAAAATTTCTGTGGTATAACTTGCCCCTATGGACAAGTGTCCTTGTATGTGAAAACTGGCATTGAGAACAAAGTAGGACCAACACTTTGCTTTAATGATGTTGTGTAAGTGAATATTACCTTTTTTTTTTACCTTTCCCCACATGTAAATGCTTTCTGATGCCTCTGCAGCAGACGAAATTTTGAAAACATTGAAACACCTTTTGTTTTTTACTTTATTTAATGATAACACCCTAATTTATCAAGATTTTTCACATTTTTGCAATATGTTTGCATAGTCGTGTGATGCAAATTTGTTGTATGTGGGAAAGGGTTAACTTATTCCCTGATACAGGTTACTTTTGAAATCATTGGCAATCACTTTCCTTCATATCACAAATCTGCAGGAGAGGACTTTGAAAACATCTAGACATAGAAAGATCTATACATATATGTAAAACTATTCAATAGAGTTGGAAATATTGTGACTAAAGGAGACAATATTCATCATAAACACAACTTTTTTTGCTACAATATTTTCAGCATTTAATATACATGTAGTTGCAAAAATTGTGGCAAATGGAGAAATTATGAGAAATTTCTCCTTTTGCCACAATGTTTTCAAAAAGGCATGACCGATTTCAAATGGTTATGAAGTAAAATCAACTTTTCTTTTTTTACCAGTATCTTCAGTGAAGAGAAAAAGAACACTGGTAGAGGGATGAACATTGCTGTTATAGATTGTAAGTGTCTTCTAATTTCTACCTCAATCATTCGGGCCTTTTAACCTTTTTCCACATACAACAAATCTGCTGCAGAAGACTTTAAAACATCTAGACAAAATGGGGGGAAATCTCATTAAATAAAAGTTTTGTAAACTTAGAAAATTCATCTTCTTGCCCAATTGTTTTAAAACGTATTCTGCTACAGAGGAGTGTATATAAAAATCCCCATGGGTCTGAATTGCCCTAGTAGTCAAAATCCCCATGGGTCAAAATTGCCCTAGTAGTCAAAATCCCCATGGGTCAAAATTGCCCTAGTAGTCAAAATCCCCATGGGTCAAAATTGCCCTAGTAGTCAAAATCCCCATGGGTCAAAATTGCCCTAGTAGTCAAAATCCCCCATGGGTCAAAATTGCCCTAGTAGTCAAAATCCCCATGGCAAAAATGAAAGGGTAATCAAAATCCCCATGGTCAAAATTATGGGGTTTTCAAAATCCCCATGATGCGTAGCATAATCCACTTAATCAGTTACTGTTTGATCTCATTTTGATCTCTTTGGTCTTTGTCATTAGGTGAAAGCAAAGGTGTTGAGTAGGGGAATTAGTAAAATTGAAACCGGACTGGTGAATTTAATTGTTTGGTTAAACAAAATGGAGAAATTGCTCATGATGAGCAATTTCTCCTTTTGCCACAATGATTTCAAAAGTTGTCTGATGCAGAGGCATCAGAAAGTGTCTATATATAGGATAGGGTTAAACCCTTTGTTACGGGTACTCAAAAATATTGTCTCACTAAGTACCCCCCCTACATAGGGTTTGAGTGTCAAATGGGGATTTTGGAAGATGAAATATACACTTTATGCAGAGCTCTATGAAGTTAATGGTTGAATAAATCTTGTCTAATTTCAGCTTCGACTTATGAACTGGTGTTCACACAAACCTATGATACCTACCTAAGTGGTAAGATGTATTATTTTATACTTGTTTATAAATGTGTTCACCCTCTTTGCCAAGCAAAAAAAAGTGGAATTTTAAAAGACATTTTTTCCTATTCTACTAGCCCTGTTTCAAGTTAATTCAACACAAAGATTCCTAAGGAAGTCCTCTACCAAAATAGTTCAAACCATAGGTGGCCCTCTACCAAAATAGTTCACGTTTAATTAGTCAGAGCTAAAAGTAGAAAACCTGTAAACAACATCTCCTGCTAAACCTGTTTCCCAATTTTGAAATAGTTTCACACAAGTGTTCCTTACATGACCCTCTATCATTGCTCAATTCGTTCTGCTCCACTACATAAGATGGCTGCCACAGCAAAATGAAATTATTCTACAAAATCTCCCAAACCGATTGTCTAATTTAATAATAATTCCACACTAATGGTACCAATGGTCTACAAAATTGATTGAACCGTTCTATTTCAATGCATAATATAGCCACCTGAGATAAAAATATAAACGTTATTAGACAACATCTCCCAAACAGCTGAACCAATTTCAAAATAATATGTGTAATATAAGGCCATCATGGCCCTTTTGTTTTCAATTTTGCTGTGTCTCAAAATTGATTTTTATAAATGATGATGTTTTTATTTTAACAGATCAGGAATTTTTACAAGACATGAAAATCAAAGTCAAAGATAGTCAAATTGTAGCAGTGGTCAGTTATGATGAAATTTCTGGAAGGTTTGTAAATTTTCTTTATAATATTATAAAAATATTACCCTTCCCTTCATACATCAATTCTGCAGCAGAGACATTGTAAAACATCTTGGGAAAAATATTGAAAATTTCTATAAATAAAAGTATAACTGGAAAATAGTTGAAAACATTGAGTTAGAAGAAGAAATTGCTCATAATGATTTCATGAGTCGTCTGCTGCAGTAGTGTCAAAATGCATCTGCAAGTAGGGTAAGGTTAAGTTTGTTAGAAAAGTTACCATCATGGATCAAAAAGACCTGTTGACACCTGTGCAGAGAGCACTTTGTTGTAAACATATATACATTTACAATATTTATAAATCATTTCAAAAGTACTCTTCTAATGTCTTAACCCCACATACAATATATCTGCAAGAAATGACTTTAAAATCGTCTAGAAAAAATTTGTTTGGAAAATCTCTATTACTAACAGTATAATAATTGACTAGATGTGAACAAATTGTCGCAAAAGACATCTGAAGTAGATGTGGCAAATGATGTGCTGCATTTACATCAAAATGTGTCTGCATGTGGGAAAGAGTTAAATGCTTCTGTTTTGTCCGCAGACATTTTCAAACCTCATGAATAATTTCGGAGTTCTACTTATAATTCGGGAAACAAAATATGTTCAGGACAATTTAAAAGGAGAAATTGCTCAGTACTATTGGCACAATATTTTCAACCCTATTCAATATTTCTTCTTTCATATATGGAGATTTTTCAGATTTTTGTTTTATGATATGTTCAAAGGTATCTGCTTCAGATTTTTGGAAAGGATTAACCCTTTCCCACATATAGAAGCTCTCAGACGCCTCTGCATCAGAAGACTTTTGAAAACATAGTGACAAAGGGTGAACTTGCTCAAAACTAGCTATATTTCCTTTTGCCACAATGGTTTTAAGTCTTTTCAATAGTTTAACCATCATTTCTGGAGATTTTTCATTTTTTTCCAATAAGTTTTCAAAGTTGTCTGCTTCAGATTTGGGAAAGGGTTAACAAACATTTTATCTCATTTTACTGTATCTGTAGGTTCAGTCAAGACTGTACAATTTAAATTTTTGATAGATTGAATAAAATAAGTACATGTACATGCTATGTATCTTTTTTCTTCATTTTTCTTCTATCTATAATAATGATTGTTTGGTGTTTATGGCCGCTTTCAACAATTTTCTCAGTTATATCATGGCGTTTTCTGGGTAAGTTACAAGTACTACTGGTCCATTTATCCTGACACCAGACATTTAGTTGTAATGTTAACCCCGCAACCCTGAGCGCCAAGGAGTGCAGCCACTACTACCATTTTTAAAATCTTTCCATCTGTAATAACAAAAAACTGTCTATTTTTAGTTTGAAAGATGAAAGTCGCCAGTGGCTCAAGCTTGTTGGCAGTGAATACATAGATGTGGTCAGCTTTAGAGATGCCTTTCTTTTGATTGGTCAAAAAGGGCTCAGACAAAGAAATGCCATTGAATTTGTAAGTTTTATGTATGATTCAAATCCTTATCAAACTTTAACCATTTCCCATGTGTGGACCCATTGTGATTCATTTTCAGCAGATGACTTCTTGAAAACACTCTGGCAAGATGAGAAATTGCTCATCATGTTTTCAAAGGTATCTGCTGTAGATTTCTTGAATGTGTGAAAGGGATGAAATGCTAACCTATCTGCAGTAGATAATATAGGAAAAAAGAATATTGATCACTTTTTCTCGGATCGAAATTTTAAGAGTTGTCTGAAACATCTGAAGAAATATTTATTTCTGATAATGAATTTGTAAAGGTGTGAGATTAACCCTTTCTTAAAGATGCAACTTTAACCCTTTTCACATACAACAAATCTGCAGCAGATGACTTTTGAAAACATCATGGTATAATGAGAAATTACCGTATATCCGCAGCCATAAGTCTACTTCGGCCATAAGTCGAGGGTCCATTTTGACCCCAATTTCGGTGGTTTTGAGGTTACTCTCAGCCATAAGTCGAGGGTCGACTTTTTGAAAATTTCGGACCAGTGCTATCATGAAATATTAAATTTTTACCATTTTTTTTCACAAAAGTTGCCATAAAAGAAGTGGAATACGTTTCTGAAATAAATGTGTTTTTTTCATTAAAGAAAAGAGTATTTATTTCTTTAATTTTCACATCCCATATTGCAACTTTTGTTAAAAATATGATTAAGTTTAAGTTTTATGATTCTAACCGTAAAGAACACTTCATATAATCCAGTCATATTTAACTTATAATTGTAAAGTCAGATTCCAATACACGACACGCTGTCCTACATTCTACACAGGGGACAGGTGCAGATTACGTCATGCGTTAGCAACCACCCTAGATACGGTCGATGAAATTGGAAAGCAGTTTAAAAGTTAACCACTTAGGCCAATATCAAATAATCTTGTGTTCTACACTACATTTATGCAGTAATTCGTCACAATATATAATTGATTTTGACATTAATTACTAATTACGGTAATATGTTAATATTTGTCAAAACAAATATATGGAAGTGTGAAGGCATTTAATTATCGCTTTATTGTAAGCTATCTACTCAGACAAATAATAATTTTGATTGGCCTCGTTAGACCACGTGTCCGTTGCACTCGCAAATTTGTGTCTTTGATGTTTACACAAACTGTGAAATAAAAACAAGAATTAGACATGTCTTTAGAAATAAAGAAACCTACAATTTGTGAAATTTGGATTACTGGTAATTATAAGATGGTAAGATTTTTATAATTTTAGAAATCAATGTTCGTAAAAAAGTAACTTTATATCCAACACAAAAAAATCTAGGATTTTTACCCAACCTAATATTTTCCTCCAAAACTTCTCCGAAATTCTCTTTTTTTCTTAATTTGACTTTGTCATTCAGTCATAAGTCGAGTCCCTGCTTCAACACCAAAATTTGAGTCTCAAAAACTCGACTTATGGCCGCGGATATACGGTACTCAGTCTTCAACTCTTCTGAATAATTATGCTTTAATTTTAGACATTTTCCATATATTTGCCTTGATTTTTCCAGTCTTGTGCTGCAGATTTGTTGTATGAGGGAAAGGGTTGAATTAGGCCAAGCTTAATTAAGTGTAACCCTCTTCTGTTGGTCCACCTTTTAGTAAAGTTGGTTTCCATTCATTTTCTTTACAATGCAGCCAGAATGTTTTAAGTTATTGCCCTTGCACATTTTGAAATCTCAAAAATCAACCCCCTTTTTTTGCAATGCATACAGCTACATTGTATTTCAATGATATATTTGTTGTGAATACATATTTAATAATAGAAAATTTTGTGTGAAAAGGGAGAAATTGCTAACACGTTTGTATGTAAAATTGCAATTTGACAGTTATCCCCATAATTTCAAAACCTTCCAAAATATTCATGTGCTTTAAGCATAATTTGTGCAAGACATGAAGTTTTATTATTGTGTTGTTGTTGTTTTTCTAGACAAAATCGAGAGGAAGTGATAGCTATGCAGGTCAGGTAGAGAAACTTGGCTGTTTTTCTGTTCCAAGTAAGTTTCTACTTAGATGGTATTTATTGTTTTCCGACCAATTTACTTTTTTCCCTCTTCCAGATGCATTTTGACGCATCTGCAGCAGGTGACTTTTGAAAACAATTTAACAAAATGAGAAATTGCTTGTAAGGAGCAATTGCACCCTTTTGCCACAATGTTTCCAACTCTGTTCAAGAAAAATACTTTTAATTTCTCCAGATTTTGCATGTTTTTGCCTAGATAATTTCAAGGTCCTCTCCTGTTTTGTGCTTTACTTTTCTGACTGCATGCAATTTTTTTAACATTAAGCCCTTTAAGCCTTTCCCTCATACGACAATTCTGCAGCAGACGACTTGAACATATTTTGTCAAAAAATAGAAAATCTCTTTAATTGAACGGATAACCTATGACTAAAAGTGGAAAACATTGTGTCAAAAGGAGAAATTGCTCGTTTTGAGCAATTTCTTCTTTTGTCACTATGTTTTCAAAAAGCTGTCTGCTGCAGATGCGTCAAAAAGCATCTATATGAGGGAAAGGGTTAACAAACATTGCTGTGTTTATTGTGCTTTCATGATGCAATTATGTATCGCACGACGGATGGTTAGGTCATTTAAGACTTAATTTTATATTACCCGGGCAGCTTATAGATCTCCAATGTGAATTATTCCCTTCTAGGAAATTATGATTTTTCTAATCGCTGTATGTTACTGTAAATCATTGTTGTTATTGCTGTATGTTTCTGTAAATCATTGTTGTTATCGCTGCATGTTCCTGTAAATCATTGTTGTTATAATTGTATGTTTCTGTAAATCATTATAAATGTTATATTGATTAAATCTTTCCATCATATGATAATTTGGCAGCAGATGAAAACGAAACTGTGAATGATATCTTTAATGAAAGTTTGATTATTATGTTCATTATGTGCAATTTCTCATTTTGCCACACTGTTTTCAAAAGCTGGCAGTAGCAGATGTGACAGAAAGCGTTTGTATGTGGGAAAGGGTTAAAAGAAAATTTGTTTTGGTAATAAAATATTGTACTTATGACAATACATTGTACCACTCTTCCACTAGTGAGCTTTTGTACTGAATTTTGTAATACTGTAGTCAAAGCTTACAAAACACATTTATTTTCAGTGGGACCTCTAGAGCCTGCGGAAGAAATGTTACAACATGTGCTGAAACATAAGGTGATACCTAAAGGTGATCCCCTAGAAAACTGTGATGTTTTAGAGCCATGTGATAAGGGATTTTTCCCTGTGATGGCATTTACAGGCAAAGATAGCACAGTCTTCCCTGAAATCTGTGTCAATGGGAATATGTAAGTCTTAACTCTCTCCCGCATATAGACGCTTTCTGACGCCCCTGCAGCAGACAGGTTTTTGAAAACATAGTGACAAAAGAAGAAATTGCTCAAAACAAGCAATTTCTCCTTTTGCCACAATGTTTACCAATTTTAGTCATAGGTTATCCATTTAATTATTGAGATTTTCTATGTTTTGACAAAGTATGTTCAAAGTCGTTTGCTTCAGAATTGTCGTATGAGGGAAAGGGTTAACTCTCTCCAAACTTGCAGATGCATCTGCAGCAGAAGACTTTCTACTTTTGTCACAATGTTTATAATTCAGTTATTATACTGTCATTAATAGATGTTTTTATTGTATTAACATTTTGCCAAAAAGTTTTCTAGGTCATCTGCTGCAGAATTGTTGTATGAGGGAAAGGGTAAATTGCATGCATTTTATATTTATCTATAAACTTTTTCCAAGTGAACTTGACAATTTAAACATTTTGGGGGAAAGTGACAATTTCTCCTTTTAAATGTGTATGATAAAGATATGTTTGGATATTTGTTATTCACATTTTTATCAAAATGTTTTGGCCAGTTTGTTTTTCATTAATCCTGTCCTTTAATAATATCTCATCCTTTCACAGAAGACACACAAATTATAGCCTGTATTATAATAAATTGATTGTTCCTAGCTATATGGATCTCAGGTGCGCTGCAGCCTGATTTAGCAGCCCTGATTTGTTTTTGTTGTTACAAGTGGGTGGTCTGATCAGGAAAGGTCCTTGACCTTGCTGAAATCGTCTCCCAAAAACTAATCTGCCATAACCAGTCGAGTTCTTCAGTCATAATGTGACATTTCGAAAAAAAATTGAAAAGGAGTGGTTTGGCCCAATTTTTTTTTGAAAAGAAATGCTCTCCATGTTGTTGAGGTATTCTATTGGCCTAAAATCCAATAAATTATCCAACCATATAATTGGTGGAAAAATCTACAGGAATTGGTTGAATGTTTTTACTTTAACGACAGATAACAATGTTGCAAACATTTTGTAAAGTTTTAAAATGTGCAAATACAAAGGAATTCAGCAGCATACGACTTTTGAAAGATCTAGGACAAAGTTTTAAAAGTCTTTCTAAGGGAAAGTTATCAGACTACCGCTATTGATTAGAGTTGAAAACATTGTGACAAAAGGAGGATATGTTCAATATGAGCAATTTCTTCTTTTGTCACAATCTTTTAAAATTTCATTTGCTGCAGAGGCATCAAAATAAGTAAGTTATTTGTGTATCTGTATTCAGGTACATGCATAAAACTTTAAACAACGGAGGCAGGGGTATAAATGTTGTGGCTGTTGATGGAAATTCGATTGTACCAAAAATGGCTGTCAGATTTGATACTTATGAAAAAGGTAAGTGATATTTAAAGTTAAAAATAGAATGAAATATTCATTATAAAAGACTACCTTTACTGTGACAACAGGAAATACACTTCATGATAAGCAACTTTAAATTTAACCCTTTCCCACCTTTTTGACGCAATAGCAGCAGCCGACTTTTGAAAACATTGTGGCCAATTTCTCCTTTTTCCACAATGTTTTCAACTCTTTTCAGTTCTTACACCTTCATTTATAGAGCTTTTCCATGTGTTTGCTTTGATACATTTAAAGCCGTCTGCTGCAGATTTGTTGTATGTGGGAAAGGGTTAAGAAACATGTACACAGGGCCTGGGCTGGGTTAAGAAATATTGTCGCCATCAAAATCACAAAACTTGATACGTTTTTGCCACTTTTTGGACATGAAAGCCAAATGTTTCGTAACTTTGTTTCTTTAAATATGGCTTTTTAATAAAAGAGCAATTAAGAAATACATGTATATGTTTCAATAACTGCTAAAGACGGATGAGAATGAATTACCGGTATGTTATTAAATTGGAAAACAATTTCAAATGCGAAAAATAACATAAACCAGTATATCTGTGCAGAGCTCTAAATAAGGGGAGTTTTGCCTGTTCTAAAATCCTTATTTGACCTCTTGAATCGTCTAATTGAGTACCCACATCATAGGGTTTGGTTGGATGATAAGAGAGATATTGTGGAAAAAAAAAGAGCTGTATACGCCTCCTTATATGGACCTCTGTTGGTGGGAGACAACTATGTTATACTAGGAAGGTAGAGTACAGGGACAAGCAACGAGTAGTGATCATCTTTAAACAATAGAAATATGTATGTCGGGCTATCGCTTTTTTTTAAGGCGGCTCACCTGTGGATATTTATTGATGAACACCATGTAAAACATTTAAACAGATATCTTCCAACAGTTTTGAACCGATTTTCTGCAAATAATAATAAATGTTCCTATATAAAAATATATTCTATAAAACAAAAGATTATTGCAGGATATATGACTAAAAACATGCATCGCATCTTTTTCGCGTGATGATTTCACTTGTAAATTTTTATGTTAACTTATCAGCATTTTTAGCTCACCTGAGCTTTGCTCAAGGTGAGTTATTGTGATCGCCTTTTGTCCGGCGTGCGTCGTGCGTCGTCCGTCGTGCGTCAACTTCTTCTCCTCAGTAACCAGTGGGTCAATTGGGATGAAACTTCACAGAAAGCATCCTCTCAATGACCTCACCAGATTTCCTTCAAATTTTTGGGATCCATGCAGAATTCTGGTTTCCATGGCAACGAAACCGAAAAAAACTTATTAAAAAAAAAATTCTTCTACTCCCAAACTGGTTGGCAGATTTTCAAATAATTTTGTAGAAATGTTCCTTGGATGACCCTCTATCAGATTCCTTCAAGCTATGTTGATTGGGCAAAAAACATGGCCGCCAGGGGGGCGGGGCTATTTTGCCTTATATGGCTATAGTGAAAACTTAAAAAGTCTTCCCCTCCGAAAGTGTCAGGCCGATTTTCAAATAATTTTGTAAAAATGTTCCTTGGGTGACCCTCTATCAGATTCCTTCAAGCCATGTTGATTGGTCGAAAAACATGGCCGCCAGGGGGTCGGGGCTATTTTGCCTTATATGGCTATAGTGCAAACTTAAAAAATCTTCTCCTCCGAAAGTGTCAGGCTGATTTTCAAATAATTTTGTATAAATGTTCCTTGGATGACCCTCTATCAGATTCCTTCAAGCCAAGTTGATTGGTCGAAAAACATTGCCGTCAGGGGGCGGGGCTATTTTGCCTTTTATGGCTATAGTGAAAACTTAAAAAATCTTCTTCTCCGAAAGTGTGAGGCCGATTTTCAAATAATTTTGTAGAAATGTTCCTTGGATGACCCACTTTCAGATTCCTTCAAGCCATGTTGATTGGTCAAAAAACATGGCCGCCAGTGGGCAGGGCTATTTTGCATTATATGGCTATAGTGAAAATTAAAAAAATCTTTTCCTCCAAAAGTGTCTGGCCGATTTTCAAATAAAATGTTCCTAGGGTGACCCTCTATCAGATTCCTTCAAGCCAAGTTGATTGGTCGGAAACTGAAAAAAAATCAGGTGAGCGATTCCAGGGCCATCATGGCCCTCTTGTTTTCAAATTTCTTCAAATATTCATAATTTAATCATTCACTGTTTAACATGATTATCATTATAGAGTCAGTCCAACAAAGTAATGTATTTTTTAAAAAAAGTTAAACTACGCGCATCATGCGTCCCTTCAAATTTTCGCATGGAAAACAACACTTGGTTATGATTATTTTGTTTGCTTTTCTTTATAATAACAACACACCCATATAAATAAGATCCCCGGTCGTCTCATACCAAAGACTAGTTATGGTTGCCCTCTTTGGCGCTCAGGGTCAAGGGGTAAGCATTAGGACTGGCTGGTGTCAGGATAAATTGAACAGTATGACTGTTCAATTATCCAGGAAATGCTGTGATGCAGGATGGCACTTGAGAACGAAGCATCAGCTGCAAAATGCAAGGGTAAGTTGTCTTTGTTATCATAAGAAGGCTATACAAATGACAGCTCTACTCCTGTGCTTTTGCTGGGTATTATATTAATGGGTCATGTCACTAATTATTCAGGTCATTAATAGTTCTTCCAAATGTCTGATTTTGTTCAACTTGGATGTTTCATCAACAGGTCTTGGAAAGTAAAATCCTTTGCAATAAAATGAACAATGTGTTCTTTTTAGCAATTTAATGTATTCTGTGGGTAAGCAATTACATATCAAATTTCATTGAATTATGAAAAATAAATAGATTGTACAATTATACAACATTCTCTTGATTAAAACAAACACAATTTTAAGTAAAAAGATAATGAATTATGACACTATCAATCTCAATTTCTACAGTCTGTGCAGTCTGCTCAATATCTACACTGTTCACTTTTTGGTCAGAGATAATCATTCTTGACGTTTCTTGCCATCAGATTCTTGTTCTTTTCTGGGTTATGTATGTTGTCTTTGTTTGGCCTGCATCACATGTTTTCTTAAATGTTTTCCTGTAAGCCCTACAATTATGATGGCAGTTTCCACGTATTAGAAGAAACAGGATATCGATCTTATGTTTGATTTAATTTAGATAACCTGTTTCTATGTATCCAATATATTTTAGCTAACCAAGAGTGTCTGAAAAGGCAGCAGTAGGCATGAGATCCTACAAAAGGGGGGCCTGGATGTTTTCAAAGATGTCTGCTGGAGATTTGTTATATGTCGGAAAGGGTGAAATCAATCATAATATGCTTTTATGGTTTCATATTGAATCCATTAATAAACCAACAAGAATCCATTAATAAACAAACGATAACAAAGATATATTAACTTCGGACTAGCCATAATAAGGAATAAATCAATTTCAACACTAAATGCAAGGGTTGTGGATTAATTTAATTACTTAGCTTCCAGATGTTAGGTGGTATACAACATGTAACAGACCATAAGTTACTTGCATTAAAGTTCAAAGGAGTCCAATAGTTAATTGCTTTTGATGTGAACTTAGAATTGTTATTTAAAACCCCATAATCCTATATCACTCAAACTGGCATTTGAAGCCTCTGCATGTATATTTTTTGTGGCGCATCAACAGCTTAGATCAGTCAGCATAAAAAATGACTTTATTTTGTCATTCTTGTATTATAATGGACACTAGAAAGAATATTGTGTATATATTGGATAATGGTGTTGATGGTGGTAAAAAGTCATAATTAGATGGTTCACCTGCAAGGTTGGTGAAGATGTAATACAATTACAATGTTCCAAAAATGCTTTGTTTCATTATTATATTTTCACGTTAGTTTATCATAAACTCACATAATTTTAGTATCTTAGCCATTACTGGTATCCGTTTTATCAAACCCAGCCCTCCATATTGCATATGTACTGCTTGTTTTGGGGAGTGATTGAAAATACAGCGACCATTATTTTAAGCTCTTGCTAGATGAAGACGCCATTTTGCAATTCTGGCCGATTTTACGACCTCTAAATAACTTTAAATTGCTGAATGCATGGCCTTTTTTAGCTTTCGTTTGCCTGATATTGTTGTTTTACATCAATGTCTGTGGTCATGTCTCGGCAAGCTGACGAAAAATGAACAAGCAGGTGTGAAAAATAAATCTGATAAAACTATGAAATTTGTATCATTTCGAGCAAATCAAGTAAAATAGAGGTAAAATAACACTTATGTTTCTCAAATTTACACTGAATTTATCAACTTTGTCATAAGGATGCAAATAAATTTAACATGCTTATTTCTCTAAAGTTTTCCAGTTAATCCTTTATCACATACCAAAAACCACAAATCTGCAGCAGACGACTTTGAAAACATAGTGACAAAAATCTGAAAAATCTCCATAAAAGATAGCTTTATTGTTAAATAAAATTGAAAAAATTGTGTCCAAAGGGGAAATTGCTCATCATGAGCAATTTCACCTTTGGCCACAATGTTTGCAAAAGTCGTCTGCTGCAGAGGCCTCAGAAAGCGTCTGTATGTGGGAAAGGGTTAAAAACAAAATGGCGGAGAATTAGGGTGTACATGTACTTACATCTGCTTACAATGAAGACTCAGGTGAGCCTGTTTAAAGTTCAAAGTCTCACCAGAGTCTTCACTGGCTGTATGCTCATAGTATAAAGTCTAACCGTATATGTCAAAATGTCAGGCTATTGTGAAACCCTGAGCATCTTCGTCTTCACAAAACTTTAACCTTACCACATAACTCAAAAGCAGGAACACATATATTTAAATGAAACTTGGTACACATGTTTCTAGAAACATAATACATGTCTATGCCAAGAAGTCACATATCTCTGGCTTTAATAATTATTCTGTTATGCCCTTTTTTGGACTTAGAAATTCATGAAAATACAGACGAGTGTTTCATTCGCTCAGCAGCGCTCTTGTTTTGTTTCCCATATGAAGATGTATTAAAACCCAAAATTATCAGTTATGACTTAATTATGATTTGCTTTCACAGAGAGTACAGAAATGGAGACGTTCCTGGAGAACTTATCCCATGGTGATATTATCATTTGTGTCATTTTTGATGACGGATCCAGAAAGTAAGATATGAATGTTTTATATAAAAAAATTATTCGACAGTCAAGTGAATCCAACATTGGAAATTAAAATGATAGAAGTCAAGATTTATTCTAACCTGAATTTATATCACCTGCACAGCAGATGACTTTTTCTGTAATGCTAAAAAATGATACTTATAATTTTCCAAGATATATCACTTTTTTCTTGATCAATAAACTTTCTTAGCAAACAGTTCTTAAAATATCATATCAAACATAAATACATGTACATCTGCCAGAAAAGCGTCTGCATGTGGGAAAGGGTTAAAATCTTGCACTGCTGTATTATATTTTTTTAATATTTCAGATTGAGTTTTCATGCTAGAGAACTCTTGAACCAACTAGGCAGTAGCATGTCCCAGAACATCAAGTTTAGAGACGTTTGGTATTTTGTGGGACAAAAAGGAATTGATGGATTTACAAAGTTTGAATCTGTATGTATTTAAAAAAATAGAAACTGGTCACAAATTCTAATTTTCCTAAACCTTTTTCCGCCTACATCAAATCTGCAGCAGACAGCTTTTAAAAGATGAAGGCAAATATATTGAAATTCTCTAAAACTTTTAAGTAGAACTGTTGAATATGAGTTAAAAAACGTCATGCTACAGATGTGACAAAAACATCTGCATGTGCTAAGATTTTTAAAATAGAACAATCGCTTGCTGGTCAGACATTAAATATACCATTAAACCTGTGTTTAACCCTTTCCCTCATATAGACGCTTTCTGACGCCTCTGCAGCAGACGGCATTTTGAAAACATAGTGACAAAAGAAGAAATTGCACAAAACGTGCAATTTCTCCTTTTGCCACAATGTTTTCCACTTTTAGTCATAGGTTATCCATTCAATTATGGGGATTTTCCATCTTTTGACAAACTATGTTCAAAGTCGTCTGCTGCAGAATTGTCGTATGAGGGAAAGGGTTAAAGACGACCCATGGGCACACAACAATATGGTCTTGGATCAAAGGTGGTCTTTAATTGCAGGGTCATAGATTTTCCTTATTTTTGTGCAGATGTTTTCAAAAGTTGTCTGCTGCATATTTTTTGTATAAGGGGAAAAGGTTAAATGCAGTTTTAGTCGCTATTGCAATCATGCCATTCAATTGTACTGTATAATCTATTTAGTAAAACAATTTGATTAAAGCTATAAATTGTACATTTTTTGAAAGAAAAACTTTTGTATTGTAGATAAGTTATGCAGGGATGGAGTCTGAGTGGCCTCAACCTATAAAGAAATCTGTTTGTGTTCCAACAAAATGTAAGTAAAACTAAAAAGTCTTTAAAACAATTTTGCTTAAACAAATACATGTATATACCACTTTTTGGAGTTGTATTTCGGGAACAGCCACAGTGGACATTCATATCCACAAAATCCAATTTTCACAAAACTAGTTCACATTGTTTATGGTGACAGTATCTAGGTTTAATTTTTATGACCCCTTAATTATTGAAGTTTTGCTAAATAAGATTTATCCACTCTTAAACTTGAGCAAAACCTAGTTATTTTTGGGTCTTGTTAAATTCTACATTTAGGTCAGTTCTTCTCCTTACCTGTATACGGTTTGCCTTAAGAAACTTAAACTGTTCCCATCTTCAGACACAATTTGAAGCATCTGCAACAAACGACATCTGAACACATTTTGAAAAGGGAGAAATTGCTTGTAACAAGCAATTCCTCCTTTTGCCACCATCTTTTCACCTTACTACTCACATTTCTCCAGGCTTCAATATTTTGGTATATAAGTTTTCAAAATTATGTACTGCTGATTTGTTGTATGTGGGAAAGGGTTAAACACTTGTCTTATTATTTACTAGTGGAAGGTAGCCAAGTTATTCCAGACATTGGAGTTTACAGGAACGATGCTAGACGAGAGTTTTGCCAGGCACACGATGGTTATGATGAGTTTTGTGATCGTAAGTATTCAACTGTTTACCTTACATTACTTGGTCATAGTGACATAAACTTCATCAGGCCTTATCATGATAAAGCTTTAATACATTGTGCTTTCTTGCATGTCTTAATGCTTTCACAGGTTATCATCATAGAAGAACAACTGTTTTTTATATGCCTTTGCAAGGTTGCTTGGATGCTTACAGGCACAAATTAAAAGTGTGTTTTCAATAAGTTATTTCTCTATGGAAGGATATGGATTTTGATAACCTATCATTGAATCCCAAAAACCTATCTAACAGTATCTGCAGCAATATCAAACTTTCTAGAAAGATTTTTTATGAGAAGTTGGTCTAGTCTGCTTTTCATAAGGCATGGAGAATTAGTTTGTTTTCAAAGTTAAAACTATTCATTAAAGAATGTGACGTCATCTTTGGCGGTTCAGTTATTAGGTTTGTGTGTGTCTAGTTTCCTTTCCTCTAAATTATTTGTTTAGATTTGAATGACTTTGAGCTTGTATTTTAAAGATAGAAAGTCAGGCTATTGTGATGGCCTAGGCGTCGCCAGCGTCGTCACAACAATTCAACCTTACCTCATAACTAAAAAGCTGTTAAACATTATCAAATTAAACTTGTTACACATGTTCTTAGAAACAATATGCAAGACTCTGAAGTAACTCTGGCTTTAATAATTATTAAATAATGCCCCTTTTACGACTTAGAAAAAACAGACGAGATTTGGCGTTCGCTCCGCGGATTTTGTTTCTTTACTTCATTGGAAGTAATCTTAGATACCAAGGAAGCCTGGGTTTTATCCTGGGGTAATTTGTGTAAAGGTCAAGGTCATGGAAGACTATCACAGTGGAAAAGTATTAGCTTCTCATACCAGAGGTTGCAGATTCAGATCATGTCAAGAGCATGTTCTGCCTTTGGGATTTTCCCACACAAACGTTGCTAGAACTAATTCAGTCTCTCAGAAGTCGATATTGATCCAATGATTATAGGCTGAAAGCCTTTTTGGAAATTTGCATAAAATGAATAGGTTTTAGAGATAAGGTAAAGGTCAGTGTTTCTAAAAATAGCTCTCTTGCATTTATGGTTGAAAACCTGGTTTCATTGATAAGCTGTGTTTCTTGTTTATTATCAATCTTCTTATAATTACAGCGGCTCTTGTTGATGAACCATTTCCCAAACCGGTTGGTCTAGTAGATGAGAAATTACAGAAGAATCCTGTCTACTCCACACCCATTTTAATAATACCAGGTAGGTATATCAGATAAAATATTAATCCTTTCCCACATAATACAAATCTGCAGCAGTTGACTTCTAGGAAAAAACATGGGAAATCTCTATAAATGAAGGTAAAATTACTGATTTTTTTTTAAAACATTGCAGCAAAAGTCGTCTGCTGCAGAGGCGTCAGAAACCATCTTTATGTGGAAAAAGGTTAGTTATTGTTAAACCCCCAAACCTGTCTCAATGGCTTAACAGTTATCCCTTTCTCACCTGCTGACACATTTTGATGCATGTTCAGCAGACGACATTTGAAAACATTATGGCAGATAGAAAAATTACTAATGATTAGCAATTTCTTCTTTTGTCTAAGTTTTTTCAACTCTATTCATAAATCTTTTTTTCATTTATAGAGATTTTCCAAAAAAAAATCATAGATCTTTTCAAATAAGCTGCTTTGAACACATCTATGGGGACAAGATCATGAAATTTCAGAATCCTTTTTTTATTTTAACACTTTCCCACATACAGAAAACCAGCAGCAGATATCTTTGAAAGTTTCAAGGCAAAGATATGATTTTTTTTTCTTAATGGTGTAGTGTTAGAGCATCTGCCTCGGGTGTGGGTTTGATCCCTGGCTGTGTCATACCAAAGACTTTAAAAAATGGTAGTATTTGCTGCCCTCCTTGGTGCTCAGGGTTGCAGGGATAGCATTATGACTGACTGGCTGGTGTCAGGATAAAGGGAGCAGTAATACTGGTAACTGTAACCCAGGAAAAGCCGTAATATTATTGAAAAATTGTTGAAAGCTGCATAAAAAAACAAACATCATTCTTCTCTTCCCATAATATTTTCTAAATTTTATTTTGCAAGGGTATTGAAAGTTGTCTCTGTCAGAGAAAGGATGATATTGTATGTTAATGTATTACAGGATTCAACAACTTCTTTTCCCAACCGCCTCGGTATTATAGTGTTAGAACTTCCGCCTCGGGTGTGGGAAAAGCTGGTTTGATCCCTGGCTGTGTCATACCAAAGACTTTAAAAAATGGTAGTATTGGCTGCCCATAATATTTTCTAAATTTTATTTTGCAAGGGTATTGAAAGTTGTCTGTGTCAGAGAAACAATGATATTGTATGTTAATGGGTTACAGGATTCAACAACAATGCACTAGTTAAAACCATACAGACCACTCTAATGATATTGTATGTTAATGTGTTACAGGATTCAACAACAATGCGCTAGTTAAAACCATACAGACCATTTTAATGATATTGTATGTTAATGCATTACAGGATTCAACAACAATGCACTAGTTAAAACCATACAGACCACTCTAATGATATTGTATGTTAATGTGTTACAGGATTCAACAACAATGCACTAGTTAAAACCATACAGACCACTCTAATGATATTGTATGTTAATGCGTTACAGGATTCAACAACAATGCACTAGTTAAAACCATACAGACCACTCTAATGATATTGTATGTTAATGCGTTACAGGATTCAACAACAATGCACTAGTTAAATACATACAGACCACTATAATGATATTGTATGTTAATGTGTTACAGGATTCAACAACAATGCACTAGTTAAAACCATACAGACCACTCTAATGATATTGTATGTTAATGTGTTACAGGATTCAACAACAATGCGCTAGTTAAAACCATACAGACCATTTTAATGATATTGTATGTTAATGCATTACAGGATTCAACAACAATGCACTAGTTAAAACCATACAGACCACTCTAATGATATTGTATGTTAATGTGTTACAGGATTCAACAACAATGCACTAGTTAAAACCATACAGACCACTCTAATGATATTGTATGTTAATGCGTTACAGGATTCAACAACAATGCACTAGTTAAAACCATACAGACCACTCTAATGATATTGTATGTTAATGCGTTACAGGATTCAACAACAATGCACTAGTTAAATACATACAGACCACTATAATGATATTGTATGTTAATGTGTTACAGGATTCAACAACAATGCACTAGTTAAAACCATACAGACCACTCTAATGATATTGTATGTTAATGTGTTACAGGATTCAACAACAATGCACTAGTTAAAACTATACAGACCACTCTAATGATATTGTATGTTAATGTGTTACAGGATTCAACAACAATGCACTAGTTAAAACCATACAGACCACTCTAATGATATTGTATGTTAATGTGTTACAGGATTCAACAACAATGCACTAGTTAAAACCATACAGACCACTATAATGATATTGTATGTTAATGTGTTACAGGATTCAACAACAATGCACTAGTTAAAACCATACAGACAACTCTAATGATATTGTATGTTAATGTGTTACAGGATTCAACAACAATGCACTAGTTAAAACCATACAGACCACTTTAATGATATTGTATGTTAATGTGTTACAGGATTCAACAACAATGCGCTAGTTAAAACCATACGGACCACTTTAATGATATTGTATGTTAATGTGTTACAGGATTCAACAACAATGCCCTAGTTAAAACCATACAGACCACTATAATGATATTGTATGTTAATGTGTTACAGGATTCAACAACAATGCACTAGTTAAAACCGTACAGACCACTATAATGATATTGTAAGGTAATGTGTTACAGGATTCAACAAAAATGTACTAGTTAAAACCATACAGACCACTCAAATGATATTGTATGTTAATGTGTTACAGGATGCAACAACAATGCACTAGTTAAAACCATACAGACCACTATAATGATATTGTAAGGTAATGTGTTACAAGATTCAACAACAATGCACTAGTTAAAACCATACAGACCACTATAATGATATTGTATGTTAATGTGTTACAGGATTCAACAACAATGCACTAGTTAAAACCATACAGACCACTATAATGATATTGTAAGGTAATGTGTTACAGGATTCAACAACAATGCGCTAGTTAAAACCATACAGACCATTCTAATGATATTGTATATTAATGTGTTACAGGATTCAACAACAATGCCCTAGTTAAAACCATACGGACCACTCTAATGCAACCTGGTGTGAAACTGGAAAATATTGTGGTAAGTTTCTTTAATCCTTTTCCAGATACAGCAAACTTGCAGCAGACAAATTTGAAAACATCTAAGCAAATATATGGAAAATTTTCCAAAATGTAGGTATAATTACTGAAAATATTTGAAAACATTGTGGCAGACGGAGAAATTGCCTGTTTTTAGCAATATCTCCTTTTGTCACGATATTTTCAAAAGTTGTCTGCAGCAGAGGCATCAGAAAGCGTCTAAATGTGGGAAAGGGTTTACCCACTTTGGACATATAACAGGGTCTGAGACTTTTGAAATTGTAGTAATGGCTTTCCATTCTTTGTGCTCAGGATTGTAGGTTAACCCTTACCCTCATATAAACACTTTCGGACGCCTCTGCAGCAGACGGCTTTCTGAAAACATAGTGAGAAAAGAAGAAATTGCACAAAACGTGCAATTTCTCCTTTTGCCACAATGTTTTCCACTTTTAGTCATAGGTTATCCATTCAATTATAGAGATTTTCTATTTTTTGACAAAATACATTCAAAGTCGTCTGCTGCAGAATCGTCGTATGAGGGAAAGGGTTAAGCATTTTGACTGACTTGCTGGTATCAGGATGAATGAACCAGTAGTACTGGTAACTTATCCAGGAAACATTGTGATTAAAACAGGGATATTGTTAGAAGTGGTGTAAAACACAATACAAAAAAAACATACAACAAATGTAAAACACTTCACTTTTAAAACATCGAGGCAAACCTGTTGAAAATCTCTATATTTGAAAAAGTAATTATTGAATCGAGTTAAAATATTTGGCAAAAGGAGAAATTTAAAAAGCATCTGCTTCAGATGCGTCAAAATATGCCTGCAAGTGTGAAACAATGTGCATTTCCCTTATGTGATATAGTTCGCTGCTTTAGAAAAACATCTTAAGAATATCATGACAAGCATAATAAGAATTTTAATTTGGACAGGAAAGATTGTAACGAAAAGAAAAATTGCTTAGCTTTAGCAATAAGAATAATAATAATAAAAATAATAAAGACTTAATTTATAATGGCAACAGTGTTGGCATGCCCAGTCTTACCAGTGGGCCTCTGTTTAAACATAAACAAATATTAACATATTAAGAACGTATAATACACATATTTATATTGACAAATGATACATTTAATATATCAGCACTGTTATGGGAGAATAATAGATGTCCACCATCATGCCACCAGGAAAAAATTTCTGGAGCAATATTTCCTATGCAGTTTATTTTTTTGGTTAAGTACATGTTGAAGTTACAGGATTCTTCTTCCATATGATATTATACAAAATTTATATCTTTACTTCCTATACTCTTTTTTTCAGTGGCAAATTGAAAGATTTTAAATCTTTTGCTTAAGTCGGTTTTAAGGTATATTTGTACACTTTTGTAAATTAACTTTGCAACTAACATATTTCTGTTGGCTTCAAGGAATGTTTTAACAAGTTATCTGGTTCATTTTCTTGTGATGTAATGCTTTTGACCAAATCTGAGGAAAAGAAGACAATACATGTATTTTCAAAGACTGGACGCATTATTTTGAATGAAGATGCACCTGTAGGAAAAGAGGAAATCGAGGGCTTGGCTCAGAATGAGCAATGGCACCTAAATTTCTATTGTTTACCAAGAAAAATTATTTTAACGCTTATAAAGACTTTATGGCCATGTGATTAATCTTGGTTTTAAGGTATATTTGTACACTTTTGTAAATTAACTTTGCAACTAACATATTTCTGTTGGCTTCAAGGAATGTTTTAACAAGTTATCTGGTTCATTTTCTTTCCTGATGTAATGCTTTTGACCAAATCTGAGGAAAAGAAGACAATACATGTATTTTCAAAGACTGGACGCATTATTTTGAATGAAGATGCACCTGTAGGAAAAGAGGAAATCGAGGGCTTGGCATGAAACGGTTGTAACTAAAAACCTATTTTCAAAACCCTGGTTTAGGGGCAATTTTGACCCCTTTGTAAACAATGCAAATTTATGTGCCATTGCTCAGAATGAGCAATGGCACCTAAATTTCCATTGTTTACCAAGAAAAATGATTTTAACGCTTATAAAGACTTTATGGCCATGTGATTAACCTTGGTAAAAAAATACAAATTTTAGTTACAACCGTTTCACGCCAAGCCCTCGAAATGCTCATTATAAGCAAAATTTCTCCTTTCCCACAATATTTTCAATATTGGTCGCTGTATCAGGAAAAATAGTGAATCAATGCAATGTTAACCCTTTTCCACATACAAAAAATCTGCAGCTACATATACATGTATGAAAATATAAAATATAAATGTAAGTTTTATAAATGAATCAAGTTGAAAATATTGTTGCTAAATGGGAATTTGCTCATTGTGAGCAATTTCTGCCTTTGCAACAATGTTTTTAAAAGTCGTCTGCTGCAGACATGTGTAAATGCATCTGTACGAAGGAAAGGGTTGATACACTGGGTAAAAGTTTTTATCTAGTTATGTTATTTGACCTGTTTGCTTACTGCTCTTATTCTAAATAAAAGAGTCTTAACAACTCAGTCACCAATAATGATGCCTAGGGGTTAAAGGTTTTAACCCTGGCTTGGGCATTCATTATTTCTGTAGATTAACAAAAGTCAATGTGACAAACATCATTCTTAATTGTCTATGTAGTAAGGCATGATATAATCATGATACTGTTGTAAACAATGTTTAACTCCAATTAATCAATTAATAATCAAAGTAATGTCTGCAGAATTATTTCTCTTTGACTTTGAAAAATTGAAAATATTTCATAGTTTTTCCCAGTCATTTTTATTCACCATGCAATTAAGAAATGCAATGATTCTAAGTTGGTAGTTTTATTATGGAAAGATACCAAGCAAGTTTGAATGATGTTGCCTTTTTTAGCTCACGTGCAAGGTGAGCTTTTGTGATCGCTCACCTCCGTCATTGTTCACATTTTCATACAAACGACTTCTCCTCCTAAACCAATTAACCATATTCAAATTAATTTTACAGGAATGTTCCTTGGGTATTCCATTCAGAACTTTGGTTGCCACGGCAAAAAAAAGGGAAATTAACCAAAACTTCTTGTCTGAAAGTAGAAGGCCCATGCCTTTGATATTTGGTTTGTAGCATCATCTAGTGAACCTATACCAAGATTGGTCAAATTAAAGCCCTACCCCGGGGTCACTTGTTTTTCATAGACTCATATAGGGAAAAAACTTTAAAAATCTTCTTGTCTATGAGTAGAGGGCCCAGGCCTTTGATATATGGTATGTAGCATCATCTAGTGGACCTCTACCAAGGTTGTTCAAATTATAGCCTTGGGGTAAAAAATGACCCCTCCCCTGGGGTCTATTGTTTTACATAGACTCATATAGAGAAAAACTTAAAAAAATATATTTTTTAAAAGTAGAGGGCCCAGGCCTTTGATATTGGGTATGTAGCATCATCTAGTGGACCTCTACCAAGATTGTTCAAATTATAGCCCTGGGGTCAACTTGACCCCTCCCCTGGGGTCTATTGTTTTACATAGACTCATATAGAGAAAAAACTTAAGACATCTTCTTGTCTAAAAGTAGAGGGCCCAGGCCTTTGATATTGGGTATGTAGAATCCTCTAGTGGACCTCTACAAGATTGTTCAAATTAAGCCCTGGGGTCAAAAATGACCCCTCTCTGGGGGTCACTTGTTTTACATAGACTCATATAGGGGACTTTTTAAATCTTCTTGTCTAAAAGTAGAGGGCCCAGGCCTTTAATATTGTGTATGTAGCATCATCTAGTGGACCTCTACCAAGAGTGTTCACATTATAGCCCTGGGGTCAAAAATGACACCTCCCTGGGGGTCACTTGTTTGACATAGATAGGGAAAATCTTCTTTTCTAAAAGTAGAGGGCCCAGGCCTTTGATATTGGGTATGTAGCATCATGTAGTGGACCTCTATGAAGATAGTTCAAATTATAGCCCTGGGGTCAAAATTGACCCCTCCCCAGGGGTCACTTGTTTTTCATAGACTCATATAGGGAAATAACTTAAAAAGTCTTCTTGTCTAAAAGATATTTGGTATGTAGCATCATCTAGTGGACCTCTACCAAGCTTGTTCAAATTATAGCCCTGGGGTCAAAAATGACCCCTCTCTAGGGGTCACTTGTTTTACATAGACTCATATAGGGGATTTTTTTAAAATCTTCTTGTCTAAAAGTAGAGGGCCCAGGCCTTTAATATTTGGTATGTAGCATCATCTAGTGGACCTCTACCAAGATTGTTCAAATTATAGCCATGGGGTCAAAAATGACCCCTCCCCTGGGGGTCACTTGTTTCACATAGACTTGTATAGGGGAAAAACTTTAAAAACCTTCTTGTCTAAAAGTAGAGGGCCAATGCCTTTGATATTTGGTATGTAGCGTCATCTAGTGGACCTCTACCAAGATTGTTCAAATTATTGCCCTTGGGTCAAAAATTACCCGTCCCCGGGGGTCACTTGTTTTACATAGACTCATAAAGGGAAACAAATTAAAAAAATCATCTTGTCTAAAAGTAGAAGGCCCAGGCCTTTGATATTTGTATGTAGCGTCATCTAGTGGACCCCTACCAAGATTGTCCAAATTATAGCCCTGGGGTAAAAAATGGCCCCACCCGGGTCACTTGTTTTAATCTAACTTCATCTAGTGGACTTCTTCCAAGATTGGTCAAATTATTATAGCCCTGGTGTCAAACATGGCTCCACCCTGGGGATCACTTGTTTCACATAGACTTGTTAAGGTAAACACTTTAAAAATATTCTTGTCAATTTGCCATGAATGTTCTTTGGGTGCCCCTCTACTAAGACTTCAAATTACTTTGATAGGATGATAAACAATGCCATGCTTGTTTTCCGTATATATGTATAGACAAAGAACATCGAAAACTTTTTAAGTTTGATTAAATCAGGTGAGCGATATAGGACCATCATAGTCCTCTTGTGTTATTCTTAGCCTTGCATTTCAGAGTTCATGGTTGTCAGTTTCAGGGGAAGAATAAACATAAATTACTAAAAATATTAATAGAATGTGTAGCTTACATCTTGTATGATTTATTAACCCTTTCCCACATACAACAAATCTGCATCCGATGACTATGAAAAAATAGTGGCAAAAACCTGAAAAATTTCCATAAAAGATAGCTTAATTGTTAAATAAAATTGAAAACATTGTGGCCAAAGAAGAAATTGCTCATCATGAGCAATTTCGCCTTTGGCCACAATGTTTTCAAACGTCGTTAGTTGCTATAGCGTCAAAATGCATCTGCAGGTGGGAAAGAGTTAAAAGAAATAACAGTTTTGCTAATGTCCAACCAATAACTAAAAGAGTATTCATAGAAATGTACCTAAAACTCACAGTTTTTATACGACCGTTTCTTAAAAACGGTACGTATTATGGTATGGTCATGTCCCTCCCTCCGTCCGTTCGGGTTTTCTGCACTTTTTTCTTACATACTTTGAGCAATTGAGCTGAGATTTTGTATAAGGCTTTGTAGTGA
This sequence comes from Serripes groenlandicus, assembly GCA_031761405.1. Taxonomy (NCBI): domain Eukaryota; kingdom Metazoa; phylum Mollusca; class Bivalvia; order Cardiida; family Cardiidae; genus Serripes; species Serripes groenlandicus. The sequence goes on from JASEVX010000007.1 coordinate 37,035,624, forward strand.
TGTGTCACAGATCAAGTTCATATTTCCTGGGGTTTCGTCAATTTTTGAATGAGTTATGCCCCTTTTTGGACTTAGAATATTTGTTTTCCGCACTTTTTTTCTACATGCTTTGATGTATTGAGCTGAAATTATGTATATGGCTTTGTAATCAAGTGTCACAGATCAAGTTCACATATCCTCGAATTTCGTCAATTTTTGAATGAGTTATGCCCCTTTTTGGACTTAGAATATTGGTTTTCCGCACTTTTTTCCTACATACTTTGAGCTATTGAACTGATGAAACTTTGTATATGGCTTTGTAATCATGTGTCACAGATCAAGTTCACATTTCCTCGGATTTCGTCAATTTTTGAATGAGTTATGCCCCTTTTTGGACTTAGAATATTTGTCAATTTCTGCATGAGTTATGCATTTTTCATAGTTTCCCATTATTCTTTAACAACTTATCCTGAATGACTATTAACTTTTTACAAACAAACAATATTTCCCCTTTTTGGACTTAGAATATTGGTTTGCCGCACTTTTTTCCTACATACTTTGAGCTATTGACCATATGAAATTTTGTATATGGCTTTGTAACCATGTGTCACAGATCAAGTTCACATTTCCTCGGATTTCGTAAATTTTTAAATGAGTTATGCCCCTTTTTGGACTTAGAATATTTGTCAATTTCTGCATGAGTTATGCATTTTTCATAGTTTCCCATTATTCTTTTACAACTTATTCCTGAACGACTTTATTAACTTTTTACAAACAAACAATATATCAAAACAAAGGAAACTTACAAAGAAGTTCCTGACGGGCGTATTATGTACCGTTTGCGGTACTCTTGTTAAGTTCTGTATTTTGGTCACCTTTTTGTCAGAGTTAGCTATTTCTTGTAAGGACCTTAACTCCCACAGGATCAATCCTTTTTAAATGAAACTTGGTGTGAGGTTATTCAAAGTCCATGAACCATAACTCTAGGTTATAAAATTGCTGCATTAACTCCCCTGGAACGAAAAGAATTGCTTGTCCAGAGCATAACTTCAATTGTAGATTAGGTATTCAAATGAAAATTCACATGTAGATAGATAAAAATGAGACATGTAACCATAACTCTGGCTGAGTTCAGGCACCATTACTCTATCTTTGTTACATGTTGAATTATTTTCCATTTTAATGACAAATATTTAATGCTTTTTTGCAAACATTCTTTTGTATGGTACTAATGGAGATGAAATTTCTCTCATTACGGGCCACATTTACTCGATAACAATTCACATGTCGTCTGCTGCAGAGGCATCAGAAAGAGTCTGTATGTGGAAACAACATGTACTACATTTCTTTCTTTCATTTTATATGTCCCTCATCAGATCTGTTCTCGAACAGGGACTAGTTCTGATGCACCTTTTTGGAAAGCAATGTTGAATAGGAGACACTGTTCATAACAATTTCAGGTCGTTCCAAAGACTTCAAAAATGGTAGTAATGGTGCCCTTTTTAGATCACCTGAGCCGAAGGCTCAAGGTGAACTATTCTGATCACTTTTTGTCCGTCGTCCGTCCTGTGTTAACTTTTAGCTTTAAACATCATCTCCTCCCAAACTCCAAGGACAATTTCCGTGAAACATCACAGGACTGTTCCTCTGGGCCTCTTTCAAAATTGTTCAAAGATTTAAATTCCATTGAGAACTTTGGTTGCTGCAGCATCAGAAAGGGGACAAAATGTCCAAACTTTAAAAATCTTCTCCTCCGAATCTGCCTGTCAGATTCAAATATAATTTGGTAGAAATGTTCCTTGGGTGACCCTCTATAAAAATTGTTCAAGCCATACTGATTGGGCGAAAAACATGGCAGTCAGGCGGCATCAAAAAAGGGGCAAAATGACAAAATTTGAAAATTCCATTTTTATGAAAGTGCTTGTCTGATTTTAAGAAAATATAATACGAATCTTACTGTAATGATCCTCTTTTTAATTTGTTTAAGCCGTTTTGATTGGTTACACAATCATAGCAACCAGGCGTCATCACAAAAGGGGTAAATTGAACTTTTAGCTACAAATGACAACCAACTCCTACCATTCCAATAGACCAATTTCCACAAAACATCACAGGAATGTTCCTTTGGTGGTCCTCTTTCAAAATTGTTCAAAGATTAAAATTCCAATGAGAACTTTGGTTGCTGCGGCATCAGAAAGTGAGAAAAATACCCAAATTTTAAAATCCTTTTCCTCCATAATCTACTTGTGCGATTGCAAGATAATTTGGTAGAAATGTTCCTTAAGTGACCCTCTAAATAAACTGTTGAAGCCATATTGATTTCGTTGAAAAACAGGGCAGCAAGGCGGCATCAGGAAAGGTGCAAAATGACAAAAACTTTATAATTCCATTCTTATTAAAGTTCTTGTTAGATTTCAAGATATAAAAGGCCTTTACTGATAAGCTGTTTCTTGAGAAGTGTCCACTCCTTTGCAGTTTCATTTGCACTCCCTGATCAAATTTTCCCAGATATTTGAAGTTAAATATTTGCTACTAATTTACTATCAATTAGGTGATCGATTTAGGGCCTTGTTTGCACTCAGGGTTGAGGGGTTAGCATTAGGGCTGACTGGCTGCTGTCAGGATCAACAGGATAAGTACTGGTAACTTACCCAGGAAACGCAGCAATATCACTGACAATTTGTTGAAAGTGGCGTCAAACACTTAACAATCAATTAATCACAACAATTTCATCTTTTCTTTCAATTCTTTCTATTGAGGAACTCGCAGGATTACCTGATATATTAATTTTGAATACAAAATCAAACCTTTAACTTATTTCAACTTGCAGAAACTTTTTGATGCATTTGCAGCAGACCACTTTTGAAAACATTTTTGCAAAAGGTGAAGTTGCTTTTTACCCAAAATATTTTCCAAGTTGTCTGCTGCATATGCGTTGTATGTGGGAAAGGGTTAATATTCCATTATGATTAGTTAAGCATGCTGTCATTTGATAGGTCTTGTTTTTCCTAAATGTCAAGTAACACTTCTGATTAACAAATGCTGGGACTAGATCATCTCTTGAGTATACTAATTAAACAGATTTAACCCTTTCCCTCATACAACAATTCTGCAGCAGACGACTTAAACGTATTTTGTCAAAACATAAAAAATCTCCATAATTGAATGGATAACCTATGACAAAAAGTGGGAAACATTGTGGCAAAAGGAGAAATTGCTCGTTTTGAGCAATTTCTTCTTTTGTCACTATGTTTTCAAAAAGCCGTCTGCTGCAGAGGCGTCAGAAAGCGTCTATATGAGGGAAAGGGTTAAAAGAAATATGGGTTTGTTTGTTCTTTTTCAAATTTGAAGTTTGTTTCTTTTTGATGTGATATGGTTTTAGCTTAACTCTTTCCCACATACAACAAATCTGCAGCAGACGACTTTGATAATATACTCCCAAAAAAATGGAAACACCCTTTAAATGAAAGTACCATACTTGAATAGAATTAAAAACATGGTGACAAAAGGAGAAATTGCTCGTTTTGAGCAATTTCTTCTTTTGTTGCCATGTTTTCAAAAAGCCATCTGCTGCAGAGGCTTCAGAAAGCGTCTACCTGAGGGAAAGGGTTAAATTAATTTAGTATTGCCATCACTCTTTGAACTGTTTCAGTAATGTGACTGATTGGTCAGTAAACACTGTAAACCTTTCCCACATTCAGGAACTTTCTGAAACCTCTGTGAAAGACGACTTTTGAAAGCATTGCTACAAAATTAGAAATTGCTTAATTAAAACAAGCAATTTCTCCTTTTTCTACAATGTTGTAAGTTTTATTCTATAATTGTTGTTTTTTCATTTATAGTTTCCATATATTTTACCAAATGTTTTCAAAGTCATCTGCTGCAAATTTGTTGTATGTGGGTCATGATTAATGGTTTTCACTGAAGGAAACATGTAAAGATTAACCCTTTCCCCGCATACAGCCCATTTCTCTGATCTGCAGCAGATGACTTTTGGAAACTTTGCTTATAATGAGCTATTTCTCCATTTGAGACAAATGTTTTCAACTCTTTTTCAATAATTATACATTAATAGATTATTTTCTTTAATTTTTGCCTAGATGTTTCCAGAGTCGTCTGCAGCAGATTTGTTGTGTATGCAGGAGAGGGATCTACTGTATCTGTCTGTCTAAATAAATGGATAATGCAAAAAAAATAAAATAATGATTGGAACTATATATAACGATGTTCTGTTATAAAAGGTCTCCATATTTTTTACTAATTGTCTTCAAAGCAGTCTGCTGCAGATTTGCTGCATGTGGGGAAAGGTTAACCTTTGTTTTCAAAAAAACCATCTGCTGCAGAGACGCCAGAAAGCGTCTATATTAGGTAAAGGGTTAAGAAAGTACATTTCCCACATACAACAAATCTGCAGAAGACAACATTGAAAACGTCTCGGTAAAAAAATGACAAATCTCTGTAACTGAAAGAACAATAGTTAAAATAAAGTTGAAAAAATTGTGGCAAAATGAGAAATAGCTTATGTTAGCAATTTATCCTTTTGCCAAAAAGTATTCAAAAGTCGTCTGTACGATGGAAAATGTTAACGCATCTGTCATTATTTTGTAGGTGACATTTGATGAGAAATTTGCGGAGCAGGGATTATTAGCTGGTGTGTTTGGAGTAAGAAACATCAGTATTAATAGTAGTACAACATACCAAGGTTAGTGTCATTTCTTGTTTGAACTGAGTATTGAGACTTGCCCAAGCAGATGACTAGATAATGAGGAGTGAACTGGTCTCTTCCCCCAGAATATCTCTCTTATTAATCATCATAACCTTATGTTGTGGGTACTTAACCCTTTCCCTCATATGACAATTCTGCAGCAGACTACTTTGAACTTATTCTCTCAAAAAATAGAAAATCTCTATAATTGAATGGATAACCTATGACTAAAAGTGGAAAACATTGTGGCAAAAGGAGAAATTGCTCATTTTGAGCAATTTCTTCATTTGTCACTATGTTTTTAAAAAGCCGTCTGCTGAAGAGGCGTCAGAAAGCGTCTATATGAGGAAAAGGGTTAAAAGAATCCTAACTGAGACGATTCTTTTGAGTACCCACAACATGGGGTTTGAGTGTCAAATAAGGGTTTAGGAATTTGAAATATTAAACCCTTTCTGAAGAAACTTATTCGCTGCAGACCTCTTGGTAATTTATTGAAAACAGATGTGAACATTGAGGCAATAAGAGAATTGACTAATTATGTCTCTATTAACCCTTTCTCTCATATAGACGCTTTCTGACGCCTCTGCAGCAGACGGCTTTTTGAAAACAGTGACAAAAGAAGAAATTGCACAAAATGTGCAAATTTCTCCTTTTGCCACAATGTTTTCCACTTTTTGTCATAGGTTATCCATTCAATTATAGAGATTTTCCATCTTTTGTCAAAATATGTTCAAAGGCGTCTGCTGCAGGATTGTCGTATGAGGGAAAGGGTTAAAGAATTTATATTCATTAAAAGGAGTTGAAAACATTGAGGCAATAAGAGAAATTTTTATTATGCTCATTTTCTCTTATTGCCTGAATGTTTTCAAAAGTCATCTGCTGCTGCACTGCAGATAGGTCAAAATGCATTTGGATTGTAACTCATACATTGAACCGTTTGTGGAATTTTGCATTTTTTTTATAGCTTTACATCAAATAAACAACTCGGCAACAGCTACATTAAAAGCATTGTTGAAAAAGAATTCAGAGTTTCAACTGTTTGTTTTAATTTATTTTTAATTCTCCAGATGTTTAATTTTATTTTCATGAATAAATTTCATTTTGAACAAGCCGGGACTGTGTCCCATGAAAGTTTTTGTTGTCGCCCTCTCATTATACCCCCAAAAAACAAAGTTTTGGGGGGGTATATAGGAGTCATTGTGTCTGGCAGTCTATCTGTCTGTCGGTCGGTCGGTCGGAAGCCATATTTTGAGTCAAGGTGCTGTTTTGGGGGTATTTATCATCTTCAGTGATATTTCTAGTTGCAGTTGGTAGTGTTAGCAAAGTTTTCAAAAACTGTCCTCTAGGCCAATCTTTAAACCCTTTCCCTCATGTAGAATTTTTTTTAGGCCTCTGCAGCTGGTGGCTTTTTGAAAAGAAGCAATTTCTCCTTTTGCCACAAAGTTTTCAACTTCTATTCAATAAATAAACTTTCCATTATAGTGAATCTCCATAATTCTACCTGGAGTTTTTTAAAGTCGTTTGCTGCAAATTTGTTGTATGTGGGAAAGGGTTAAGACATGAAAGAGCCAACATTTAGAACTGTTGGCAACTTAAACAAATTGGTATTTCAGCTGCTAGAGGGTTAAGATATTGTACCAAACAGATCAATAGAAATGAGTGATTCATAATATTCCTTTGCACTCTTTTAACCCATTCACACATACAACAAATCTGCATCATACAACTTTAAAATCATCTGTACAATAATATGAAAACTCTTTATAAATAAATGTCTTACTCTTAAACAAAAATAAAAAAATTGTAGCAAAAGCAGAAATGAGCAAATTCACTTTCTGTCACAATGCTTTCAAGAGTCGTCTGCTGCAGAGTTGTCAGAAAGCGTTTATATGTGGGAAAGGGATAATTAAGGTGTCAGTTCATGTTCTTATGATTATGGTACATTATTGAAGTTGTTGTTTATTTTCCCTTCTCAGATTTGATGATGAAATCAATGATTAAAGTTACAGAACTATACAAGGACGCAGTATGTATTTTTGTGTTCAGCCATTCTCTATGAAAACCTATCATAGATCATTTGTTGGTCCAATTTAATCAAAACATATGACAATGAGTCACAGACGGTTTCAAGAAATTTCTATCAAATAGTTTGTATGAAGATCAGATCTTTATCTACACCTGTCATAAATATGATAAGTTCGGTTTTCCTGGAGTACAGCTTATTTATTGTACCAACCCACTGAATAAAAGATTATTAAATTTTCTTGAATAGATTTGAAATAATTGTGACAAATTCTCCTTTTGCCACAATGATTTTAAAAGCCATCTCCCACGCATTTGTATGTAAACAACAATTGTTTACCTTAATTGGCTGAAGGACAGAAAAACTACTAGTAAAGGTTGGATTCCATCTGTCTTTAACGTTTTTTGGTGAACATGATTAAGTCCACAGTTTTCATTTGATTCTTATGGAATGTTTACAATTTGTTTACTATAGAGAAATGGTTATTAATTGAATAATTGATTGGGACTTAATGCCGTTTTCAACAATTTTTCAGTCATATCACAGCAGGCTGCCGCAGCTAGTTCACCTACTCATGTGTTTCCTGGATTTCTCACACCAGGACACCACACAACAGTCTCTCAGAGCAACTGGCTGCTTTTCCACATAGACTGTTAGCCCATTGGTGGAAGACTAATGACGCTTGTCAGTGACTTTTATCAAAGGTCAAACAGAATGTTGGCCAAGCTGAGATTCGAACTCACAACCCCTGGATTAAAAAAGGGTGTATGAATGTGCTGATGATATGGGTCTGCACAGCATTCATTTGATATTCCTTTCTCTTTTCAGAAATATGTTATTGTAATTGAAGAGGAGCTTTTGCTCGCATCTGATTTTCTACACTATATGTCTCAAACATATGACATACTGGATAAAGATCCAAAAATATTAGCTGTTTCTGCATTTAACTTTAATGGTAAGTTGACACACTGTGAGGTATTGTCTGTGTTAATTGAATTGTTTCATGGAGAATACTTCGAAAGGCCATTTACAAAGAAATATCAATAAAATAATCATCATTATGTATTCATCATACTACAGTTCAATTAACATGGACATTGACCCGAGATACCTTTCAATTTAGTCCTCCCTTTCCCAGTTCCCACATACAACAAATCTGCAGACGACAACTTTGAAAATATCCTGGCAAAAATGTGAAAATCTCTATAAATAAAAGTTTAATTATTACATAGAGTTGAAAACATTATGGAAAATGGAGAAATGGCTAGTCTTGAACAATTTTTACTTGTGTCAGAATGTAATGAAAACGTTGTCTGCTGCAGAGGCGTCTGTATGTGGGCAAAAGTTAAAACTGCTATTTAAGTACAAGGTGTTTTAACCTTGTCCCCGATGCCAAATTCTTTTTATCCCCTATCAAAGGCGGATGAGCAATCATGAGCAATTTCTTCTATTGCCAGTGTTTTCAAAAGTCAACTGCTGCAGAGACGTCAGAAAGTGTCTGTATGTGGAAAAGGGACAAACATGCATAAAACGTAGAAATTTGAGAAGCAAAACGGTTATTTACACATATATAAAAGAACTAACATCATTATAACAAAAATCACACATTCAAAATATATAACAAATTTCAATGCTGAAATTCACTGGCTGGAATTCAGCAGGAAAAGGGTTTACATGTAAATCAACAAACAAAATGGTAAAACATGTTATACTGCTCTTTTAATGCTTGATTGTTAACCCTTTTCGGCATATAACTGCTTTCTGACGTTCTCTGCAAATTCTCCTTCTGCCACAATGTTTTCAATAATTTTCATTTATAGAAATTTACTATGTTTTTGTAATTATGTTTTCAAACTCGTCTGCTGCAGATTTGTTGTATGTGGGAAAGGTTTAAACAGTAGTGTATTGGAAAAAAATACAATTTACTTGATAATATGAAAACAATCATATTGGTTCATATTTCAGGGTATGAAGAATCATCGGGAAACACTACACTTTTATATAGGGTTGAAGATTTCCCTGGTCTTGCCTTTATAATAAAAATGTCCACCGTTAGAGAGAAATTATGGAGAAAAAATCCTAAATATTGCTGTTCTCGAAGGTAGGTACTTAATTAATTACCTATAGACTCATTTTGACGCAGCTGCAACAGACAACTTTTGAAAACATCGTGACAAAAGGAGAAATTGCTCAAAACGAGCAATTTCTGCTTTTATCACAATGTTTTCAACTTTTTATAGTAATTATATCTACATTTTTAGAGATTTTTCAATATTTTTACTAGAAATTTTCAAAATTGTCTGCTGCAGATTTGCTCTATATGGGAAAGGGTTAAGCCTTTCATACATCAAGTTGGCCATAAAAACACATTCAAGCAAAACTATGGAAAACTTGATAAAAGCGTATCTATTGAATACAGTTAAAAACATTGTGAGAAAAGGCATAACTTCTCATTACGGAGTTCAAAACATGAGAATAAGAGATCTCTAGTTTTAATCCCTTTCCACATACAATCAATTTGCAGCTGACAAATTAGGAATCATTTAGACAAAAATATGAAAATCTCTATAGATAAAAGTGTAATTATTGAAAATAGTTGAAAACATAGTGAAAAAAGTTGTCAAAATGTGTGTAATTGTTGGAAAAGGACCCCATATTTAACCAGCTAAGATTTTCTATCACCAGGACTGTCTCTCAGGTGAGTCTATGCTGACGCGCTGTGTTGGTGTTGGCAAAGATGCTTTAGTTATTTATTTGACCCCATTGGTCCAGCTCTGTTGTCTACTGACGGCTCTTGCTTTTAGATACAACTGCTTTGACCCTTCCAAAATACAACAAATCTGCAGAAGATGACTTAACCCTTTCCCTCATATAGACGCTTTCTGACGCCTCTGCAGCAAACAGCTTTATGAAAACAAAGTGACAAAAGAAGAAATTGCTCAAAACGAGCAATTTCTCCTTTTGCCACAATGTTTTCCACTTTTAGTCATAGGTTATCCATTAAATTATAGAGATTATCCAATTTTTAGCTCGACTTAAAAAAAAAAAGAGAGCTATTGTCGTGTCCCTTGCGTGGTCGTCTTCGGCGGCGGCGTGGTCGTCCGGTTAAGGTTTTTTGTTCAGCTCAGCTTTTTTTTTTCTTCTGTTTTCTCCCTATCAGTCGTGCGTCTGTGCCGTACGCGGTGCTCTTGTTTACAAAATATGTTCAGTCATCTGCTGCAAAATTGTCTTATGAGGGAAAGGGTTAATTAAAAAAACATTTAGTCAAAAATATTGAAATCTCTTGAAATGAAAGAACAATTTTTTTTGAATGAAGTTGAGAACATTGTGACAGAAGGAGAAATTGCTTATTGTGAGCGAAGTCTCCTTTTGCAAAATTATTTTCAAAAGTTATCTTCTGCAGAAGCATCAAAACATCTATATGAGGGAAAGGGTTTAAACATCTGAGGCAAATAAATTAACTCCTGGTAAATTAGAAGTATTTTGATAAAGAGTTGAAAATGCTGGGGGAGTATAAGAAATTTCTCCTTTTAACCCTTTCCCACATACAACAAATCTGCAGAATACGACTTTATAATAATCTGGACAACAATATGAAAACTCTCTATAAATAAATGTGTTATCATCAAAAATAGTTAAAGACATTGTGGCAAAGGAGATTTTCTAATGAGCAATTTTACATTTTATTACGGAGCCTGGAGCAAAATTTATGGTCTATTTATAGTATTTATACTTTGAACCATTGATTATATGAATACATACTGGAACCCGATGTTGATCTATTCTTTATATAAAGCACTTCACTAATTTTAGAGCCTGGAGCAAATGGTCTATTTATTCTGGGAACCATTCCTTATATGAAGAGATAGTGGTACCCGATGTGTCTAGGGCTATGAGACTTCCATATCAGGGATCCGGACCAGATGAAGATTATCTGGTTAATTTATTTAACAGGAAAAGACTTACTAACAGGTGAGTAGAACTACTAGTAGTTTGACATAAATTGAGTAGTTATCATATTGTCTTAGCTACACTTCTTTTATACCCCTATAAACAACAACGACAACAACAACATTGTTAGCATGTACCAGGCAGGCTTTATTAGTACAGGACTGAGATACAAATAATCATTAACAGATTCTTCTGATCAAGTCTTAAATCAACATTAGTTATATGAACCCGATCTTGATATATCGAGCAGATCTATAAACAATATGAGCTTATTTAATGCGGTCGACTGGCCCAGGAACAACCAGAGATAAAAAACATCTTTTTGATGAAATAACTCTGGAAACCTGTGTCCGGGCGTCAAATGCCATACCGCGAAGCGCCGGACCTTACTTTGCTCTAGACAAATGCAATACGCACTCCTTTAGTGCGCAGTAATACCTTTAGTGGTACATGGTGACTTAACCAAATATAAATATTGTCCCTTTCAACTCTCAAAGGACTTCAATTATTGAAAATAATCGACTTTCATCTAAAGTAATGTATAAAGAAATACCGAAATCATTAATGAAATTGAAATTGAACACGTCTTGCCTGTACGTGACTGACTGGTAGAATGAGTTGCTTACACAAACTGCGCACGGGTTCACCCGTGCGTAAATAACATACCCACAATTCAAATCACATGTCGCTAAGACAACATTTTCTCTCTATACTTCGCACCGCGAGAAAATACTAATATCCTACCCTTGATGTTGCTGTCCTGTTTACCAGGTAAATGGGCATTAGGTAAGTAAGTCAGTTACATGTTTTGTATCTCCCCTTTTTTCATCAAAATATTTAAATTTCTACTTGAAGTTACTGTTTTGTTTCCCCTGCCTTTAACCCTTTCCCTCATATAGACGCTTTCTGACGCCTCTGCAGCAGACGGATTTTTGAAAACATAGTGACAAAAGAAGAAATTGCACAGAACGTGCAATTTCTCCTTTTGCCACAATGTTTTCCACTTTTTGTCATAGGTTATCCATTCAATTATGGAGATTTTCTATGTTTTGACAAAATATGTTCAAAGTCGTCTGCTGCAGAATTGTTGTATGAGGGAAAGGGTTAAGACTATAAGTTATTGCATTAATGTGGGTAAACATTATTAGATCAGAAACTATGTATGTATTTACTCACAGCTAGCCCTATGAATAGACCAGATTATTTTTGTGTATGTCTATCGTTTTTTCACTGCGTTTCATCTACAAATAATTTACCAAACATTGTAAGCTGGTCTTTTAACTCACAAAAGGTTGAATGGAAGCTCTTCGTAACGTTACTGTATGGAAAACGTTCCATCAATAGCAGCACATACACAAAATCTGAGTGCAATATCAAAGCTTGATAATGCATCCTTTTTTCACATGGGAAATAGAAGGAGCAATACCAAAGTATACAGTAAAAAGTAATATTTAGAGATCACTTCTCTATCACCTGTCTGTCTGTTACACCTTGACTTTGGTTGCAGCTGTTGGTTATTGTCAGGCAACATGTGTTCTTTTAACCCTTTATCACATATAATAAATATGCATCAGACGACTTTCAAAAAACGCAGCTCAAGATATTGAGATTATCTATTAATGAAAGTTTAATTATTGAAAAGAGTTGACAACATTGTGGCCAAATGAGACATTTCTCAATGTGAGCAATGTCTTATTTTGCTACAATATTTTCAAAAGTCGTCTGCTGCAAATGGGCCTGCTGTTTATCTTGTGAGTTTCTTTCTTGGATGTATGTCATGGAGGAGTGCTCTTTGGCAAGATACATTTACTCACTTGTTATTGTTTAGTTACCAAGGAATAATGAATCAATGTTTTGTCCCTGTGATATAACTAAAAATTGTATTGAAAATGGTGTAAAAACTTCATTTAGCCCTTTCCCATGTACAAAATATCTGCAGTAGACAAATTCATAAAGCTCTTGAAAAAAATATAAGGAAAATCTCTATAATTGAAATTTGTCAACACTGAATAGAGTTGAAAACTTTATGCAAATTGAGAAATTGCTCATTGAAAAAGTGGTCTGCTGTAGATGCGTAAGAATGCTTCTTCAAATTGAAATTGGTTTTAATTTGTTTTCCTATTATTCCTTTCTTTTCAGCAAGGGAAATACAGCGTTGCAAGGACTGACTGCACTAACAGGGAAGAAATACAGTTCCTTGATTAAAAACATATTAAAAACATCAATGTCAATAAATACAAGTATACTCCATGACTGTATAAAGGCTGGCGGGAAAGAAAAGCCAAAATTTGTGAAAATTGGCGGGTAAGTTTAATTGAGCAATCCTAATGAAATATAGTAAGCTCAATCACAACCAGTGTAGATACAGATCAATCTGCATCCACACATTTTTACAAAGGCCAGTAATTCAGAATCCTAGCTAGGCCAATATTCTTTTCAATGATTGACGAGATTTATTGCTACTATCGGCACTTCAATGGGCTTAAGTTTATGTCGAAACAAGGCCAGTTACTTTGAAAGAATGTAATGTGGGATACTGTCGCAGAGTCAGGAAGCCCATGCATAGGTTGATTGGCCATTTTGATATTGAAATACCATTTTAAGTGGTGTAAATCTCTAATTAATTAATAAATACTTATTTGGCAATAGTGCAGATTCAGCTCATATCCTGCAGATGTGCATAAGGATCTCAATCTACACTGGACACAAAAACTGACAACTATGGTTGATTTTCCAAGAGCATAGCTTATTACTCAGCCAATAGTAACTTATTAGACAATTAGCTCAATCTAAATCATGGTTCATGTAGTATTCTGATCAATGAGTCAAGACTTAAGAAACTCCCAGACATTTGTTGAACTTGAACCTTTTTCCATTTGCACACACATCTGCTGTAGACGATTTTTGAAACATTGTGGCAAATGGAGAAGTTGTTCATAATAAACAATTGCTTCTTTTCACAATGTTTTTAACATATAGAGATTTTCCAGAATTTTGCTAGGAAGTCGTCTGCTGATAATTTGTGGTATGTTGGAAAATGTAATAGGTTTACTTGATATGATATTTGTTATTGTTGTCTGCTTTGTAAGTGTATGAAGAAGAAAAATGGGCATTTTTGGAGACTGAAAATAATTAAATTAATGACTACAATTTAAAACATTGAGGGAAAAGGAACAATTGCTTGTTTTCAAAAATCGCCTGCTGCAGAAGTAGATTATAACAGGAAAAGTACACTGAATACATATGGGTCTTCAATTATGAAAGATATCCAATTTTATCACCTTCCTGATATGCTAATATTAATTACATATAGACAACTTCTGACACCGCCACAGCAGATGACTTGAAAACATTGTGGCAAAAGGAGAAATTACTCATTGGTTCTACTCTGAAAGATATTTTCTAATTTTTTCTTTGGATGATTTCAAAGTCATCTGCTGCAGATTTGTCTTATGTTGGAAAGAGTTAAGCTTTTGTCCGTTCCGTTCGTCCTTCCGTCCTTCCGTCTGTCACACTTGTTTCCGCTCAATAACTGAAGAACGCTTGGGCGTAGGAACTTCATACTTGGTATGCAGGTTGGTCATGACCAGGAGCTGACCCCTATTGATTTTGATAACAGAAGGTCAAAGGTCAAGGTCATGGTGACCTTGTGAGGTAAAAAATGGTTTCCGCTCAATAACTGAAGAACGCTTTGGCCGAGGAACTCCATACTTGGTATGCAGGTTGGCCATGCCCAGTAGAAGACCCCTATTGATTTTGAGGTCAGTACGTCTAAAGTCAAGGTCACAGTGACCTTGAGCTGAAAGGTCACAGTGACAATGAGCTGAAAAATTGTTTTTGCTTGGGCCCAGGAACTTCATACTTGGTGTGCAGGTTGGTCACCACCAGAAAATGACCCCTATTAATTTTAAGGTCACTAGGTCAAAGGTCAAGGTCACAGTGGTCAAGTCACGTCCGTCACACTTGTTTCCGCTTAATAACTGAAGAACGCTTGGGTGTAGGAACTTCATACTTGGTATGCAGGTTGGTCATGACCAGTAGATGACCCCTATTGATTTTGATGTCAGAAGGTCAAAGGAGGTAAAAAATGGTTTCCGCTCAATAACTGAAGAACTCTTGGGCCGAGGAACTCCATACTTGGTATGCAGGTTGGCCATGCCCAGTAGAAGACCCCTATTGATTTTGTTTGATTTTGAGGTCAAAGTCGAGGTCACAGTGACCTTGAGCTGAAAGGTCACAGTGACAATGAGCTGAAAAATTGTTTTTGCTTAATAACTGTATAATGCTTTGGCCATGTAAGTTAATACATGGTGTGCAGGTTGATCATCACCATCATATGACCCCTATTGATTTTGAGGTCACTAAAGGTCAAGGTCATGGTCACCTTCAGCTGAAAAATGGTTTCATACTTCATACTTCATACCTGGTGTGCAGGTTGGTCCTAACCAGTATATGACCCTTATGGATTTTTCTTTTAATTTTGAGATCACAATGTCAAAGGTCAAGGTCACAGTAACAATGAGCTGAAACATTGTTTTTGCTTAATAACTGTAGAATGCTTTGGCCATGGAAGTTAATACTTGGTGTGCAGGATGGTCACCACCAGTAGATGACCCCTATTGATTTTGAGGTCACTAGCTCAAAGGTCAAGGTCATGGTAACCTTCAATGAAAAATGGTTTCCGCTCAATAACTAAAGAATGCTTATGTCGAGAAACTTCATAACTGGTGTGCAGATTTGTCCTAACCAGTAGATGACTTTATTGAATTTGTTTGATTTTGAGATCACAATGTCAAATGTCAAGATCACGGTAACCTTCAGCTGAAAAATGTTTTTTACTCAATAACTCAAGAACGCTTATGCCCAGGAACTTCATACTTGGTGTGCAGGTTGGTCCTAACCTGTAGATGACCCCTATTGATTTTGATGTCAGTAGGTCAAAGGTCAAGGTCCCAGTGACCTTGGGCTAAAAATGGTTTCCGCTCAATAACTGAAGATTGCTTGGGCCCAGGAACTTCATACTTGGTGTGCAGGTTGGTTACCACCAGCAAATGATCCCTATTCATTTTGAGGTCACTAGGTCAAAGGCCAAGGTCATGGTAACCTTCAGCTGAAAAATGGTTTATGTTCAATAACTGAGGATTGTCACTGTTGCTTCATCTCCAGTCCAAAACTACAAAATTCATCTCCATCATTTCTTTTCCTCCCCTACGACCACACAAATGGGGAGACAAGCGCTTTTTCAAAAAAGCAATCTCTAGTTTCTTCATTTACCACAGGCTTCTGTAAAGTCACCTTCGGCATCCAAATGTGTCTGTATCAAGGATATTGGTTCAGTCTGTTTTCCTTAATTTTGTTGTACTGTACTATGATATTTTCATTTACAGGAGTTTTTCTGTGTATTATAAACAACGTGATAAATCGGACCTGACAGTTTTGAAACAGTTGTGTCAATGTTTTGGTCTTCCATATAGCAGCAGTCATCCACCAAGAAATATGTACAAGGGAATCCTCAGGTATATAGAGTTAACCTTTTCCCACATGCAGATGCATCTGTAGCAGACAAAAAAACAAAACATTGTGCAATTTGTAGTTTTTCAATGCTTTTGTCTTGATCATTTCAAAGCATCTGCTGCACATTTATTGTATTTAGGAAAGGGTTAACACTGGCTCAACAGAGCTTTCACTATTTTTAATATGGCATGGGATGTATTTTCTGACAAAAAAATATAGGCGAGGCCGAACTTGTATCATATCTTTAATTGATATCAAAGGGGATGTAACAGCAAGTACCCTTTCCACTACACAGTCCAACCTGTGTTTAAAGGCCACCCATGGGAAGAGAACACTCTGGTCTTTGTCTTCAATTGCATGGTCATTTATGCAGAAATTGAAATTGTGTTTGCTATTGACAGGGAATTGCTCACAATGGTTGTCTTTAGTACAGGTTTAACTGAACATGTATGCATCCCATATTTATCAACTTTTGTCCTTTTGCTAATGGCCAGTCAACTCTTTTGTTGTTGTCACATCCAGACATATCATTTTGTGTATATATGCTATTTAAATGCAGTCAGTTTTGCAAGACTTGATGCAGTGTTTTGATGCATAGTTGACAAATAGAAAAGAAGATTTTTTTCATTTTGAATATTTTCTCTGTTTCCTGCATAATTTCAAAATGGTTAAAGTGTATAGTCAAAAGGTTACATGATTTGAAATTCTTATTTGTAAAATTTATTATTTTATGTAGAACTTAACTTTATTTAGCTTCCCTTCAGAACTTTGCGATCATCCTCTTCCTCAATTAACCTTATCCCACATATAGACACTTTCTGACACCTCTAGCAGACGACATTTGAAATCATTGTGACAAAAGGAGATATTGCTCATAATGAGCAATTTGCCATAACAATTTCAACTCTATTCACTAATCATATTACCATTTATAGAGATTTTCTTTATTTTGGATTGATAATTTCAAAGTCGTCTGCTGCAGATTTATTCTATGTGGGAAAGGGTTAAACAATTTGTGTTTCCTGTTTCAGGTTATGGTACATGCAGAATGAAATACTATTGGTGGGAGCCCAGTCAGAGTTTGCCAAATATAAACCAGAAAATGTGCAATATTTTTATTAAGAAATCCATTTATCAAACAATTTAATGTCGGGCGCTTTAAATCAGCTGTGCCAAATCTTTTAAATTATATATATATTTAGATGTATGTATGTATCTATTCATTTGCTTTTACATATAGTTTTTAGAAGTTTTATGAATGATTGATATGTTATATTAAGTGATATATTTTGCCATTTATCATAAAGTTCCTACCTGCAGACGCATTTGGATGCATCTGCCGCAGACAATTTTGAATACATTGTTGATAAAGGAGAAATCGCTAACAATGAGCAATTTCTCCTTAATAACCATTTCTAGAGATTTTTCTATATTTGTGCCTTTCAAATTTGACTGCTGCTGTATGTATGCAAGGGTTAAACCCTAACTTAATCCTTTCCATCATACGACAAATCAGCAGCAGATGACTTTGAAAACATACCCAAAATTGTTTTGAAACTCCCTTTAAATGAAAGTACAATAATTGAATAGAGTTGAAAACATGGTGACAAATGGAGAAATTGCTCGTTTCGAGCAATTTCTTCTTTTGTTGCCATGTTTTCAAAAAGCCGTCTGCTGCGGTCTGCATCAGAATGCATCTATATGAGGGACAGGGTTAATGTAAAAAAGATAAGTGGAAAGGTTTTATTTAGAACAATTAATTGGATGTGGTTTACTTAGGGCATGCCAACAAATGACATCATTAGATTCCATATTGCATACGGGTTGAAAACGAAAGTTTGAATGGTGTGAATTGAAATAGTACATTATAAATAAGGTTATCATTGTTGAAACTTGCCCTATTTTACATGCTTATTAGTATTTATTGTATAATAACTGTGCCATGTATCCCCAAGTATTTATAATGCATAGCAAACACACTATGGTAGGTTTTTAACCCTTTCCCTCATACAACAATTCTGCAGCAGACGACTTTGAACATATTTCGTCAAAAAATAGAAAATCTCCATAATTGAATGAATAACCTATGACAAAAAGTGGAAAACATTGCGGCAAAAGGAGAAATTGCATGTTTTGTGCAATTTCTTCTTTTGTCACTATGTTTTCTAAAAGCTGTCTGCTGCAGAGGCATCAGAAAGCGTCTATATGAGGGAAAGGGTTAAGATATAATTTTTATGGGTTAACATTTTAACTGAATCATATGACTTTTGAAAACAATGTAAAAAAGGTAAACATTCTTAAGTCTAGCATTTTCTCCTTTTCCCACAATGTTTCCAACTCAGTATCAAATAATACTTCCACACATTTTCACAATACAATAATGATTTCCCCAATTGTTTTCAAAGCAGACAACTCTTAAATCTTTCCCACATACAAAACATCTGCAGCAGAGTACTTCAAAAGACCTACTATTAGATAAAGAAAGTCTATAAGTGAAGGAATTATTACTGAAAAAAGTTGAAAACATTGTGACATAAGGAGAAATTGCTGATCATGAGCAATTTCTCTTTTGTCACAATGTTTTCAAATGTCGTTGGTTGCAGAGGCGTCAGAATTTGTGTCTGTATGTGGTATTATTTCATGTATATTATGACAAAGAACATGAAAGTAAACTATTTACTTTATTTTTCTATGCCACTATATATGGTCAGTGCTCTAGATAAACCAACACTAGGGCAATGTAGACCAGTGTACATACAGATAAGCCTGCACATCAAATCAGTCTCATCTGGATCTCAATTAGGTCAGGAAACTTCAGAATTATTTTTTCATTTGGATCATGAAGCATCAATGCACAGAAAGGGATTTAAATATATATGTGTCATACACACCCTAGGTTGGTTTACCTGGAGCACAGTTCAATTAAGATTAAATTATTTTGAAAATCTCTGTGCATTAAGCAATTACCTTGAGACTTATCTCTCTGAAAGTCTCATTAATTGTCTTTATCTGTTTAACCATTTCCCATGACTTACATGCCTTAACTTGCAACAAACAGCGAAACATCCAAAGATATTTTTTTCAAATGTTCAATAATTATTTTATATATTTGTATTTTGCATTGAGTAGTTCATTTTAGTTCATCTGTACAACTTATACATCACCTTTGGTAGTCACAAATGTGGCTTAAATTGAGATGTGCTCTTGGAAAACCAACCTTTGCGCATACACAACCAGTGTTGTTCTGAATCAACCTGCACATCAACACAGCTTAATCATGGTCTGCACTCCTGATCAATAAGTCAAAGTTGGGTTCTGGATATCTGAAGGTAGTACCAATTTAGATCCTTAAGTATGATTGTAAAGGCAGATTTTTATCTACTTGTGTAATAATTACACTAAGGTTAGTTTTCCTGGAATACTACACAATTTTACAATACATGTCAAGAAGGATTCTTTTGTTAATTTTCCCTTGGCTTGATATTGATATTTTAAGTTTTATAAAGCAACGCAGTATCTCAAGATCTTAATACAATAGTTTAAGGTTTGACCAGTCAAGCTTATGTCATGGTGAATTGTCTGTCAAATCTAAGTTTTGGATTTGAATTTTGACTTGAAACAACTTTGCCTCTGTAACCACTTGGCCAATTGGGATGAAAAGGTAGCATCCTCTCAATGTCCTCTCCTTAATTTATTAAACAAAATGATTCATGCAGAACTGGTTTCCATGGCAAACGAAAGAAAACATCTTAAAAATCTTTTCTTCCCATACTGGTAGGCAGATTTTCATTTTCTTTTTAAAAATGCTTCTTCCCTTTCTTTGGTAACCTGTCAGATTCCTTCAAGCCATGTTGATTGGTCAACAGACATAGCTGCTAGGATGCAGGGCTTTTAGCTTTATCGGACTGTAGAGAAAACTTAAAAAATCTTCTTAAGTATGTATCTTCAAATAATTTTATGACATTATTCCTTGGGTGATCCACTATGTGATTGGTTAAAAAAAACAAAGCTAACAGGGCTTAAGTGAAAACTTAACAAGGTTACAGGGACCTTTATTGTCAAATCTGATTCCTCTAGAACCCTATGTTCCAGAGTCTTCAAACTACATAGGATGATTGATGATCTTATTGAGGATACAATACCAACTGTCTTCCTGTTCAAAGGATAAGGTCACATGGGCCATTTAGTTCAAATATGTTACCGTTCAATACCTCAAGAACCCTTTGTCCTAGAGTTTTCAAACTTCACAGGAGGATATATTCCTTGAGTAAATGACCCAATATGGTTTTGGATTCACTGGGTTGAAGGCCAAGGTCACAGGGACTTGTAAATGTCATATATGTTTCCTTCAATATTTCAAGAGCCCATTTGACCCAGATTCTTCAAACTTCACAGGATGATTATATTCCTTGAGTTAATCACCTGTAATGGTTTTGGAGTCACTGGATCAAAGGCCAAGGTCACAGGGACTTGTAAATGTCATACATGTATATGTTTCCTTCAATATCTCTAAAACCCTTTGACCCAGTTCCTTCAAACTTATAGGATAATAATATTAATTGGACTCCATGAGAAGATGATCGCTACTTTAGCTTAGGTCACTAGGTCAAGGTAAATGTCAAATTGATTTCTTCTCTAGAGCCCTTTGACCTAAAATATTAAAACTTCACAAAACGATTGGATTCGAAGAGTAGATGATCCAAATAGAATTGGGGCATTGGGTCAAATGTCAAGGCAACACTTCACTAGATGATTGATTCCATGAGTAAATAACCTTTTACTGTTTTTATGGGTCCCCACCTCAAAGGTTGAGGTTGTATGGGCCATGAAATTCAAAACAGTTTCTGCTTAATATCTCAAGAAACCTTTGACCTCGCGTCTTCTAACTTCAAAGAATGTTTGGCCTATGTGTGCAGATGGCCCTATGACTGCAGTGAGGGAGACATACGCTTCTTTTGATAAAGCATCAGAATCTGAAAATATAACTTTGACAATATAACCTGGCAAGGGTGGGAGGTTGTATGCATTATATGGTTTAAAGAGTGAATTCAAAATTGACCTTACTCAAAGTTTGCCATATTTCACAGAAATGTTCCTGGGTCAACCTGTACCAGATTCCTTAAAGATATGTTATGTTGATTGTCAAAAAAGATCAATCCATGAGTGCAGTATAGCTTAAGAACCAGATTCAGAAATCGGATCAAAAGCACAGGCCAAATTATGATATTTATTCTATTCACAGGGTGTGCATGATTGTAGAAATAAATTTTCTGAAGAATTATTGAATAACATTTTAGCCTTTACGTTTTTTTTTTTTTTTAATGGCATGTATAGTCATTGTTTCACTATTTTATACCAGATTTTCATCATTTTCATGTATTGGAATTTTACCTTATAAGCTCAGTTTAGCATGAAGTGATTTGGTCGAGCTATTGTCATCACTCACCATCTGTCTTTGTGACGTTGACAGTTTTCTTCAAACAAATTCTACTAATAAACCAATGGATAAACTTTAAAAGAAAATACAGGGATGTTCCTGAAATGGACAAAAAAATTCAAACCATTCTACTCCGCTGCACAAGGTGGCCAACTGTTAGATCAAAAATAGAACAATGACTACATGTACCACTCGCCAAATTTCACACAAATATGTCTTTAAGTTGGTCTCTACTAAAATTGTTCAAACCATTCTGCTCCACTGCAAAAGATGGCCACCATAGTAAAATAAAAATCTTACAAAAACCTGTGGCTCAATTCAAAATATATCGCACATATCCTTAAGTGGCCCTCTACCAAAATTGTTTAATAGGCTCTGCTCCATAGGACAAATTAATTGCTTATGCTAAAAATAGAAAAAATTACCTAGTCACTCAAATACAAAAGTAGATTTCAGATGAGCAATACAAGACATTCATGGTCATATTATATTTATATTTATTATATAGTTGCACATTTTCCATAGCAAATACAGGCAGGTGGTCATGCGCATTTCAATCATGACAAATTTAAATTCCATATTTGACTAAGTCAAATACAGTAGCAAATATTGTCATTCAAAATGTGGTAGTTGAGCTTGATTGAAACGCCAATCATAAATCATGTTTTATGTGTAAATTATGTTTTTTCTCTTTTTAGAACATGGTATTTGTATTTTTTTGCCTTTACTCTATCTTATAAGTTATACATGGTATATTTTAAAAGGAAAACTTTATTGCAGTAGCTATACAGGTTTTAGTATTTTCTTCTCAGGGCGTGGACAAATGATATCTATCGAGACCAAGGGTCTTGAGAGATATTGATTGTCCATGCCCGAGTAGTTCATATTCCCAATATATATGCTCTGTAGTTAGATACACTGCCCATTCCAACAAATCTACAGCAGAAGGCTTTGAAAATAACCAGACAAATATAAGGGAACTAATAAGATTAATTAAATAGAATTGAAAGCATTGAGGCAAATTGAGTTATTGCTCATTTTTAGAATTTTGCAATTTCTTTGATTGCTTCTTTGTTTTCATTATTGCCGTTACGTATGTGCTAAGAGCATATCGAGGGCTTGGCGTGAAACGGTTGTAACTAAAAACCTATTTTGAAAAACCTGGTTTAGGGGCCATTTTGACCCCTTTGTAAACAATGCAAATTTAGGTGCCATTGCTCGTTCTGAATTTCCATTGTTTACTGGTACCAAGAAAAATTATTTAACGCTTTTAAAGACGATATGGCGAGGTGATTAACCTTGGCAAAAAAATACAAATTTTAGTTACAACCGTTTCACGCAAAGCCCTCGATATGCAAGTTGGAATGGGTTAACTGATCATGCAACAATACCACCATTCAGAGACTGTGATGCCAATAGTATGTAACATTACTGTTAACTACAGAGCTCTATATAAGAATAATTTTCATGTTCTAAAATCCTTATTTGACATTATAACCCTGTATTGTGTGTACTAACAAGATGATTATTTTGAGTACCCACAGCATAGGGTTTGGTTGAGTTATAAGAGAGACGTTGTTGGGAAAAGACCAGTTTAGTCCCCCTTTATCTAGTCCTTTAACATTCATTCATTTTTCTAAGCAATACAGGCTATTTATGCCTATTCTGTCATGGATCTTGTTGTAAATGTTTGAATACAGAAATAAAAACAGTTTTATAGGAGTTTTATTTGTTTGGTCTTTTCCGTTATTCATATTCACATCAATTCAGTCAGTATCTTAGTAGTGTTGTTTTAACCTTTTTTGGGAATGGAAACATAGCTCACCATGAGACATTTTTTATCCCCCACCGCAGACGGATGGATATTGGTTTGGCATTATCCTTCTGCTTTTTCATCCATCTGTCCAGAGTCATAGCTTACACATGGTTTGTTTGATTTTATTAAAACTATGTCGACAACATAGGGAAATGTCAGACTACAAGTTTCAATAAGATCGCCTCAAAAACAATAATCTACAGGCCACATTGTACATTCAATTGTTATGAAAGTTCAAAGGAACTTTCATTTTCATTAAATCTCGGTCAAACTCTTTACCCTTTTCCTCATATAGATGCTTTTTGAAAACGTAGTAACAAAAAACACACTAAAGCCTTTTGTTCACCAAAACTTCATGAAAAATCATTAGAACCTTCATCTCCATCAAATCTTAGTCAGAATTGAAACTGAATCATTTGGGGTCAAAGAACAGGTCACTAGGTCAAATTTGTTCATTTTGTTAGGAAACAACGGAGGAATTATTTTAGCATTCAGAAAATAGGAAGAAACAAGACCGGGCTGAGGGTGTCTCGCCCTTCTAGGAAAACCAGATATTAAATGGTATCAATATATGCAAAAAAAAAGTAAAGTCGATAAAATGAAGATTGAATATCAAAAATGAATTTTAGTGACCTAGTTTTTGATCTCTCATGACCTAGTTTTGAACTTAACAGAGATTTGTTTGAGACAAGTGTTCTGATAAACTTTCATGTAGTATGAATGAAAAATGTGGCCTCTACAGTCAAAGTTAACTGAGGTTAAGTTTTAAGGCTAAGTTACCTAACCAAGGTCAAGTTCTGCCAAACTATGACCTTGACCTTGGTAATTTTGACTTTTAGAGTGTTCACAAGGTTATTGAAACATTTGACCTAGTGCTCTAGTGTTTGACCCGCCAAATTACCCAGTTTTGAACTTGAACAATATTTGATCTAATAACTTTTCATGAAGATTAAATAAAAAATGTGATTTTTAGTGTTCACAAGGTTATTCTAACAATTGACCTAGTGACCTAATTTTTGACCCAAGATGACCTATTTGTGAACTTGACCTAGATTTGATGAAGACAAATCTAGTGGTTAGTATCATGAAGACCGAATTAAGAAAGACTTCTTGAGTGTTAAAAAGATTATTCCAACATTTGACCTAGTGACCAAGTTCTTGAAACCCCATGACCCAGTTTAAAAAACTTGACCGAGATGTGATGGAGACAATTGTTGTGACTCAATTTCATGAAGATTGAATATCAAAATCGAATTCTAGAGTGTTCACAAGGTTATTCTATCAATTGATCTTGTTACCTTGTTTTGAACTTGACCAAATTTGATGGAGATAAATGTTCTGATAAACTTTCATGA
Source organism: Serripes groenlandicus (assembly GCA_031761405.1). Taxonomy (NCBI): domain Eukaryota; kingdom Metazoa; phylum Mollusca; class Bivalvia; order Cardiida; family Cardiidae; genus Serripes; species Serripes groenlandicus. The sequence goes on from JASEVX010000007.1 coordinate 37,060,404, forward strand.
ACAATGAATGCAAAATGTGGCTTCTACAGTCAAAGTTTACCAAGGTTAAGTAACTTAACCAGGGTTTAGTTAACCAAGGTTAAGTTTTGGCAAACTACTACTTTGACCTTGGTAATTTTGATGTTAAATGATAGAATAAAATGTTTTGATGGATTGTCATGACGATTAAATGAAAATGTAGGCTCTACAGTCAAAGTTAACCAAGGTCAAGTTACCTAAACAAGGTCTAGTTCTGCCAAATTATGACCTTGACATTAAATGATGTTCCATGACCAAACAATACATCTAACAAACTTTCAGAAAAATTCCACCAGGGGTTGCTGAGCTGTAACCAATGTTAAGTTGTGAGGTTAAGTTGCCTAACCAAGGTCAAGTTCTGGCAAATTATGACCTTACCTTGATAATGTTGACGTTGGATGATGTTCCATGACCCAACAATACATCTGACAAAGTTTTAAAAAAAATGAAGAAGGGGTTGATGAGATACAACCAAGGTGAAGTTACCTTACTAAGGTCAAGTTCTGTCAAATTATGACCTTGACCGTGAACATGTTGACGTTGAATGATGTCCTATGACCAAGCAATACATCTGACAAAATTCCAACAGGGGTTGCCGAGAAACTTGTAAAAGTTGTTGCCGCCTTCGTCGCCGTCACCGGAATAGAGACTGCTATGTCTCGCTCCACTATCATGCGCGAGACAAAATGAAAACATTGTTAAAAATGTGTCTGCTGTAGAGGTATCGAAATATGATAAGTTAACCCTTTCCCACTTGTAGACTCGTTCTGACGAATATGCACAGAGACATGCAAACTTATATGTCACTGATCTGCAGCAGACGACTTTTAAAAACATTGTGACAAAAGTAGAAATTGGACAATATGAGCAATTTCTTCTTTTACCACAATGTCTTCTACTTTTTTCAGCAATAATACCTACATTTTAGGGATTTTTTTGTGTTTTTTTCAAAGTCGCCTGCCGCCCAATGCTTTCAAAAGTTGACTTTGAGTTGCCAAAAGTCTTCTGCAGCAAAGAAAGCAAAGTGTAGAATACTATTGATCTATTAAATAGGTCAATTAAAGGAAATGGTGTCGTGGTTTGGTTTCACATTTCACCTAAGTGAAATGCATAGGAAAGATTGATTTTCAAGAGGAAAATACAACAGTGGTCAAGGTTGGTTAAATGACAAAACTACAATGTTCCTTAAATATTTCATATTTATTGAATTAAAAACATACCCTCCAGAGGCCTGTTTTTCAAAACCTGGATAATTTTATCCCTGGGTTAAATTACGTTTAAAGTTATCCAATTTGGTTAAAAAATTGATGCTGCTTTTCAAATCTTTAGCCGGATTATTTTCTGACAAAATATGGATAACTTTAACCCTAGTCCATAGGTCGGTCAAATATTTACCCAACAAAGAAATTTAATGGTCGCGATCGAGGTTTTGGCACTCGCTTGGAAAATATGTTTTGCTTTTTTATCATCGATAAACAACGATAAATGAGATAAGTGATGCTATGACAGTTTCCTGGCGGTCATATACATTCTGTGGAAGGTATTTTATCCGACGATAATACCTGCTCATGTGTTTCCTTGTTTTCTAACACCAGTACTCTCAACGTAAGTCTTTCAAAACAACTTGCTGTTTTTTCCCATTTTTCTCACTGACTTCTGTCAAATGTATGTAAGAATGTTGGCCGAACCGGGATTCGAATGCACAACCCCTGGATTGACAGCATGTTTCGATACAACTGAGGGAAAAAACAATTTGGCAAAATAGAGCCAAGCTAAAATATAAGTATTATTTTTAGGATAGCCATGGGCATACATTTCAAAGTAGATCTATATGCAAGGAAACATTCACCTCTTGTGGCAGTTAACCCTTCCCATATGTAAACTATCTGCAGCAGAAGACTTTGAACTTTTTAGTCAATAGTAAGGAAAATCTCTATAAATGTTGGTATGCTTATTGAATAAAATTGAAAAGATTGTGGCCAAAGGAGAAATTGCTTATTATGAGCAATTTCTTCTTTTGTCACAATGTTTTCAAAAGTCTTAATTCTGCTTCAGATGCGTAAATTTGCGTCTTTAAGTAGAACAGTGTTAAAATCATAGACTGACGGGGACATTTCATATTTACAAAGTTGTATAAAAAACAAAGATACGTCATTACATAAAGAAAATCAGTTGAAATATTGTATTTGAAATTTGAATGGGGGGGAAATACATGCTATACGTTAGGATCGAGATCGTTACTTCCTGTTAACTGTTACAAAAGAAATAAGTCTATGAATATTGTAAAATTATATTCTTTAAATATTAACACTACAATAGAAAGTTGATGCAACGCATCAATGTCGCCGGAAATCCATACTGCAGTTATGCATAACACTAACATTATAGTAGTTGAATAAACAGTTATCAACTGAGGGGCATATTGGAACATCAGGGGTGTCAGAAATATCAGAATATTTGAATTTTATTATTTTTCAATAAAACCACAAAACAGACAATTTAGGATTTGCATGCAATAGCACGTCATTTTACCTTTCCTCTATTTAAGTCAACAGTGGACACGTACCTTGCAGCCATCTACTTTAAAACAATGAGATAAGGGTTAAATCGCTGAAGACATGAGTTTTCTCTTTTTCTCAAGATGATATTAGCTTGGCATCCTAATTATATCATACGTTAACAAATGTTGAAATGTAGTTCAATATTTATAAATTAGACCACCTTCGAAATATAATATCAACTAAACAGTTAAATCTCATTGAAATTGTTGTATAATTTAAACTTAATTTCGAACATAAACTGAGACCTACAACATGTTAATTTATTTTAATTCTTTCCTTCCTTTTTCATAATGAAAATAACAAACTACTCATGTTTTAAAATTATATTATGATGAGCGCCCTTGTGTCAATGATGCATGCAGATCGGAAGCAATATGCCTTTAGGGAATTAAATGACACATTTAAAATTGTCAAGGACGAAATAATTTTGTATGAAAGACCCGATTCTTTCTTATTCGCAGATGTGTCGTTCTTGAAACTCTCTTTATAGGCAGAGAGTGTTCGTTCAAAGTAATTTTTCTATTAAAACCAGTTTCATCTCGGTTTGTTCTTTTCTTCATTTGTTTCGAACCAAATAAACATTTTAAATCGCATATGATTTACTATTTGTAAGTGAGTGTAAAGAGCGGCTCTCTGCAAAGGAGATTGATCTACGCAGTTGGTATTCGCGAGTCACGCGATCAACAGTTTTTTTAGCTTAGAAACAGTTCATATTTTAGATATACATGGATAAACATTATAAAATGCCTTCTTCACAAATCAAGACATCTCTCTGAACATGAAAATAACATTCAGTAAGTTAAAATTGCCATTAGAAGGAGAATATTCGACGTCATTTTCATCAGCAGGTGCGCGTATGTAAACAACATTAGACTGTGCGACGTAAAGGTTTGTAGTTATAGCCTTTTGATTACATGTAGTATATAGTGTAAAATACAGTATTTCATTCTAGCAAATAGGGACTGTTTTGTCTTCGTAAATAAAACAAAAAAACATAAATGCAGTCAAAATAAAGAAACTGAAAATACCTAAAACGTCGGAATATTTATTTCATTTTAGATGTGTCATTACTTAGTGTTTTTAAACTATGTTCAAGACATCTAAATGTGTTTCTTTCTAATAATAATCCCCCCTCCCATGTGATTTCCGAAAACCTATTAAAAATAGAAGTCGCGGGCTTCTGCCCGGCGACTAATTAAACTAGATCAGATCCAAAATCTGCAGACAGCTGACTTGGATGCCGCGCCTCTCTGCCATACACCAAAAATAAGGGGCTGTATTTTGTGGAGGCCTGAGGTTTTGTCCGGAGAGAAAACAAAACCTGATCCAAACCAGCGTCCCAATCTGCACGGCCTTCATTGATGCGCTTACACAATGTCCTGAAATACATACATTTTTGTTGTTGTGATTATTAAAATATCTTTTGTGAGATTAATGCTTACTCTTGCTTGTTCTATTATAGTTCTATAAATCCTGCAAAGTGACAGAGACATATATATATCTATATAGGTCTCTGAAAGTGACAAGCAGTATCTCGGTGTAGGCCTTGCGATTTTCAATATATATAGACATATACGATAATACTCGATCTTCAACTCAATTGGGCTACACTTTCAGCATTGATTGCTAATTGACGCTAGAACGTACAGACGTGTCTAACTTGTACACTGCATGACATCGTGTCCTGTAAACCTTTGTAAAAGAGTCTTATCATCTAGACGATATCATATATTGCAACAACTACAAAATAAAGCATTTATAATATTGAGACTTAAGAACAATAGATAACAGTCTCGCGAACTATTTATAGAACCTTTGGGAATTTCCAGACGCTTCCACTGTGTCATTGAGGTGTTCTGAGTATCGTGAGAGTTATAGAACGCGCAATGATATTTATTATCTGCCCAAACATGAAGAAAGATAATATTTACATAATTTAACTATGTAAATATTATCTCAATAAATCTCAAATCTTAGTATCAATCCTGTACCAAAGTAGCACTGACATGATTATTATGAATTGTGTCTCTGCATTACTGATGGAACTATATACTTGGCGGTTTAACGGATGTAGGTTAATTGGTTTGCAGTAAGGAATAAAAAGTCAACGGGCAGTGAAAAACTGACTATGTAATATCTTTCGTTGTTGTTGTTTCTGTTAGCATAGTGGCGATTGTCAAACCAATCGCCACAAAAAGTACATAATCAATTTTTTTTATTATAACTAGCATGGATCACAGGCGAGGCAAAGTAACTATTCCATTAAGAAACACATCCGTTCAAGAAAATGGTCATGATTTTCAAGTGTTTTGGTGGGGCTGAATAACATTAAAAATCTCTTGTTTAAATTTGTTAATCTGTAATTGTTTTGATCAATTATTAAAGATGAAATATTGTCCAACATTATTTCATTTTGCTGAAATGCTACATATCCAAAAATATTAAGAGACAAAAACGTTTTCAGCAAAAACTCATACTTTCAACTTATGATATGCAGATGAAAACAAAATCACACGTATACAGCTGCATCACAGTAACAATATTCCATTTATATAGCTGCATCACAGTAAACATATTTCATTTATACAGCTGCATCACAGTAACTATATTTCACTTGTAATTACTGATTAAAAATTGTATAAGAGTGACAAGTGTAATTAAACTTAACAATGTATAAGAGTGCCACATTTAAAACTAAAATAAGCCAACATTAAGAATGCTTACTGTTTAATGGTCTGCATTGTCGTTCCAGCTAATCCATTGGTCTGGTGATCGTAAGCAGCTGTTACTTTGTGACTAATGTCCCACTCCTCACAGAGATTCTTATTTATCTGAATATTAAAACAAAGAAAGGTTGCTTTTTGACAATGATCATGGTTAGGCTAGGTAAATGTTCAAATTATTATTCATTTCTACATGTTAAAAACAAGAAACCAGAATGCCTTTATTGACTTTAAACTTATTAATTTAACATCAATTGTGAAACAAGCTTTCAACTTTTATTAATCCTGCTCAATGTCTGCTACACTAATGACAGATATTTATGTTAATACGAATTCACAAAGCTCTAGAAGATCTAAGTCAAATTGCGATGTCAAAAGTGTTCAAAATGTTTTGCTCTACGACACACCCAGGTTTATGACAAAATGTGCCCTTACTTACGAACTTAGAAAGAATCCATTGAGAAAAGTTCTCAAAAAATTCCTTGAAGATCTGATCGATTTTAATTTGTGTCTAATTGTTTGACCTCATGTGACCAAGTTTCAGAATTATCAACAACTTTATAAAGGCATTTTTTTTAACGTTTATGATTTTTGAAATGCAATTAAAGTCTTCATTCAATCTTACCCCATATGACATGGCTTCAACTATCAAATTGAAACCGGAAGTTTTATAACTTCCATGCTATAATCTTTTTGAAGTTTTCAGTTCAATGTGGAAGTTAATCTTTTCAACACATTGGTTCACCTTTTTGTACAATTAAGGAGTTAAAAATAAATATAAAGTACTCTATTTAAAAGGCTTATAGTAAATATGGCCAAATAAATACTACTGTTCATTTTCATAACCTTTATCAGTTAAATTTTGAAAGTTTTCTAAAATATTATGGGAGCATTCCACTTTGCCACAATATTTTCACCTCGTTTCAATGATAATTCTTTCATTAAATTTTATACTTTATTTAGTTTATGATCCGAGCACCGAAATTTTGCAAATGCTTTCCTAAGGTAAAAAGTTATATCAATAGTTAAATAAAGTTCTACGTTTAAAAGTGATTTAAATTGCACATAGAACTGTGTTTTACTAGAATTACTTAGAGCGTTATGCCAATCTTGTTGTAAAGAATCTTTAAGCCTTATTTTGAATTCTGAGATAAACATATTTATATTTCCAATATTCTGCGAAATCCAGATGTATCCGAAACCGTAGCTAAACAATACATTCCTAACTTCTGTTGCGTATGTATGTCTGCTGTGATCATCTAATTGTTTTAATATAATATAGCATTGTTTTGGATATCAATGGGTTGGCATTTGTAATATATCTATAGGTACTACCTATTTACGAAAAAACGCACGATAATTATAAACAAAAATTAAAGAGCATACTTTGGCCATAAAAAAGGATTTATAAGTAATTGACTAGACAATAATAATGTTAATGTCATGTTTCGTGCATTATCAAAAAATATTTGGAATTCGTATTGCTGTCGTCTATTATTACGAACAGAAAATAATAAAGTAAAGACTTTCAGAACATCAAGGAATACATTTATAATGAACGAGGTTAAAACATGATGGCCAAGATGATCCTAAATCGATCACCTGCATTATGGTAAAGAAGCAAAAAGATCAGCTCTTTGCTGATGCCACCTGGCAACTGCCTTTTTCGACCAGTCAATATGACTGGAACAAATGATGTAAGGGGTCACATTTCTGCTTAACCCTTTCCCTATTAGAGACGGTTTCTGAGGCCTTTGCAACAGACGATTTAGGGAAAGATTGTCGCTAAAAGAACAATTGCTCCTTATGAGAAAGTTATCCTTTTGCCACAATGTTTGATAAATAGCTCATGTATAGGAATTTGGGGTATTTCATGTTGATACCACTTTTTTGCGGGAAACGACGTCGCTCCATTGACGTTACGCCAAGATGAAGTGTTACGGAAATGACGTCACGTCCTTCTTTGGCTACGATACAGTCAACATTTAGGTTCAGGCGTAGAAGTCTAATGCTGTCGTTTTTTTGACGAACGGGAAAACATATTTCTTACAGAGTTCCATTTATTTTTAATGTTAATTCCCCGACAACACAGCACTTTAATAAATATCGATTAAAAAAAATAATTAAAAAGACGACAATAATTTAAAAAATCCCACATACCCAAAATGCCCCTTGTGTCTTTTCAAGAATATCTCTATATTTGTACCCCATAGCTACTGTTTTGTTTACCTCTATCCCTCAGAGGCGAAATGTGTCGGCCCGGATTAGCCTGAGTTCATACTGTTGGTTTTCTCGTGGAACGGCTCACATACTAGGGGAGATCCAAATGTAATAGGTATTGTGTTGTCATTTCGAGACAAATCAAACTTTTATAAAATAAACCTTATTTTATGAAAATTCAACATTTCTCTTTTACCTATGACAAATGTTGAAATAATTGGTTGACGAATACAATATGAGAGTATGGATAGTGTAAGTACCACTTGGGCGGGTGCGCTAGTAAGGCCATTCTGAAATATCCGTTTAACCCGAAACAAATCCGTAAATAACAATTATATTTACACATTATTTAGTGTCAAATTCTTCTGGAGCTGTTGCTAAATGATCTTCCAGAACCACTGTTTACCTAAATGTAAAACATGTTGTGTAACAAATAAATATGGTCACGGTGTAAAACAACACTTTCATTGTTCCTACAACTCAAGTGACGTTCTTGTACGTCGATATTTAATTTAACTATGATTTTAGTAATCGTGGAACAGTTCCTTTAAAGTTGTGTAATAAGAACAACATAACACCAAAATGATGTCAACCATATTTTGCGATGTCTTCTGTCGGTGTATATTTCATATATACACATTTTAAAATGGTGTGTTCAACGGTTTACAAAAACATCGCTAGCACTTTTCAAAATAGAAAGTTATTATGAAGTAGAGCATAGCCATGTTTATATATTGGATGAATCAATATGTATCAACTAGCACAGACGTTACAAAGAAAGTCCTATTATTTTTGGCTAACCCCTCGTACAACAAATCTGTAGCAGGTGACCTTGAAATGTCTACGTTCGAATATGGAAACTCTCTATAAATGAATATTTAATTATCGAAAAGAGATGCAAACCGGTGGCAAAAGGCGGAATTGTTCATCATGAGCAATTTCTCATTTGCCAAAATGTTTTTTTAAAACTTGTAGATGCGTAAACAGGCGTGGACAAGCGATGCCATTATTCCTAAAATGACAAACTCAATGTCCATATGAAAGACAACATTATACTAGTATGTACAACGAATTGAACCAATATACAACGACTGATGTTTACGTGTTTATCTCTGCGTATACGGATGTCTCCTGTCCCTGACCAGCCATAACAATTTATATCTATAGGTGCTACCTATTTACGAAAACCTGTAAAATGATTGTAAACACATATAAGACAGCATACTTTGGCCATACAAAAATGATTTTTAGAGTAATTAACTAGACGATGATAATGTTTATGTCGGGTTTTTAGCATGTTGACAAAATGTTCGGAATCCTTATTACTGTCGTTTATTATTACGAAAAGAAACTAATAAAGTAAATCCTTTCAGAAAATCAAGGAATACATTTTTAATGAACGAGGTTTACAGATGAGGGCCAAGATGGTCCTTAATCGATCACCTGCATTATGTGGTAAAGAACCAAATGTATTACTGATAATATAGAGGGGAATTTGTTTACTTCTGCTCTATAGGATTGAACAATTCCCCGGTCAATAGTATACAGCTATTTACTCCTCTTGAGGTCAATAGTGAAAAACTATTCTTCCAAGTGAATGACTATTGACCCGAAATAGAGAACTATTGACCGAGACGAAGTCGAGGTCAATAGTTCTCTATTTCGGGTCAATAGTCATTTGCGAGGAAGAATAGTTTTTCACCATTGAACTCAAAGGGAGTAAATAGCTGTTTTATTATATATCTTCATGAAAAACGCATAATTTAACTAGTTTATTTATAAAATTATAACGCGCGTTAAAATGTTGATTATGCACGTGCATGACGTCATTTCAAACAATAACGTCATAACAGATGAACTATTGACTCGAAAATGGACTATTGGACCTGAATTTTAGAATAAAAGCGAAAAGGAGTCAAATAGTCATTTTTTATTGAATCACACGTGACTGCTTCTCGTCCAATCAAATACTTTGATTCATAGTAGGTATATAATAATGTGAACTGTTTCCCTCTCACGCTATGGGGGGTCATAGTTATGACGTTATATAGTTTCCCTGTAGTCCTTACAAAATGTTTTTTTAACAGTGTTCAAATACAATTTTGATCAGGTTTTTTTCTTTTTTGTTAAGATAAACATTTGATCAAGTAATAAAACAGTTATTTCATGGTTATTTGGGTAACAGTCAAAACTGTTGTCCCTTGGTGTCGCCTGCATGGACAGCGTGACACTTAGGGGCATATTTCCGTCCCCTGTCCGTACGTCCTGCGTGCTTTCACTTACTGACATATTGGCAACCAATGTGTTTCTATGGACATGTTCTTTTATAAATACTATAGCAAAACAGTTTGGCCATATGTTTTACCGTTTCCCGCTTTTATTTAGGCGTGTTTGGTATTTTGCCGAACGAAACGAATCTTGCAAGAATGTAAATGCATTCCGATTGATTCGCCGGATGTAGAATTGAACACAACAGTACTTCCGGTTTGTAGCAGCAGCAAAACATCTGGTAAGTCTTAAAGACGCTTTGATATTACATTGCTGGTGCATATTAATCTGTCGCAAGATGAAAACATAACAAGGTCAGTAAACATAGAAATGTATTTAAAACTGACCTTGTTATGTATTCATGACGCGACAGTTTAATTTCCACCGATAATCACACCTGCTTAATACTTTAAAATTTAAAACACTATTTGGGTATTTCATGTTTTGATATTGATATCGCGCCGTCACATGATTACACACGATTGAATCGGGGCAAGAATTTGACAAGTGTATATCGTGTCAATATATCTTGTAATACATGTATGTTATATCTCAACCGTATTGTGAAAGCCTACATGGGCCACAATGTCCTTGTTTCATTCAAACATTGTCGCAAAAAAAGAAATTACTTATAATGTGCAATTTCTCATTTTGTGACGATATTCAATAAGTGTACTTTTATTTATAGAATATTTCAATATTTCAGCCTAGTTATTTCTAAAGTCGTCTGCTGCAGATTTATTGTATGTGAGAGCGCCGCGGAACGAACGCCAACGCTCATCTGTCTAAACATGGGAATTACTGGATAATTATTTAAGCCAGATTAATGTGACATAGCATAAACATGCGTCTTGCTCCTAGGAACATATGCAACAAGTTTCATTTGTACTCAGTTATGAGGTAAGGTTAAAGTTTTGTGATGACGTAGGAGACGCCGACGAATCCAAGCGTATCACAATTCTTTGAAAAACAGACGAGCTATAAAACGATGTTGATATTCGGTATTTAGAATATTTTAGATTATAAATGGGCTCGAGTGAGTGTTTACGAAATGATTTATATTTTTTGAGAATCGAATTTTGAATTACATTTTTTTCATTTAAGTTGTTTTTTCATAAAAAATACATAAACACCAGGAAAGAAATTTCCTGTCAATAGTTTTAGTTTTTAATTAACAAATGCTCATATGCTGGAATTGCATTTTAATTTAGGAATTAATTTAACTTTCGTTGGTACTTTATTCTGACTATGCCGGGTTTTTATATCAGTGGCACCAACTATAACGGTTTAATTTCTAAGACACTTTTTGGACAATTAAATTACTTTATAAAGTTTTCTCTGTCTTATTCATACTTAAACGACCAGCTCTGAATCAATTAGTTTGGTAACTACAACAGTTAATCAAAGTACTGGAAGTACTGCTGGAATGTGATTTTAGAGTGATGTCAGCCAGGTGCAGATGGGATAATGAATTGTATGTAAGGTACGAACAGATAATGTTGGAAAAGTCTTTGAAACTTCTTTATTTTGCTGCAGTTTCGGAATAGGTAAAATTGTATAAAAAGAATAAATCAAACAAATATAATAGAAAAACACAACGCTTGTTGTTAAGTTTATACGGTTATACTATATAATTTAGGAAGTACTCCTTCATCAGTAGAATACAATAATAAAGAAAGAATAAAAACTTTAAAATTTGTTGACAGCTGCACATTATATTATATTCACATTAGTTAGCAAAAACTGTCAAGAAGTGAGGAGTATTGCATACATACAATTCATTTAGAAATTGCATTGAAACAAAGCTAATAGTCAATAGCTAATCCTTTTTTTTTTTTAAATCACATTCTAACAATAAATAAAATGTGTTTGTCTAATCAAAAAACAACAATATAGATAGAAAACAAATCTGATCACTGGTTAAAACCTTTAATTGACTTTGAACCACTATCAGTGCAATTGCAAGAAAGAATACAATGGAAAGCGACAACTGCTAGACAATGTAAATTATGAATTAGAATAACTTTCTTTTATAAATGAATACGTCCCTATCAGGGGTATGACATTAATGGAACTTTTCTTGGCCTGGGGTTACAACATATAACGCTATAATAAATACTAGACTTTAAGAAAAATACTTCACCGATTCGACATAAGTCACTCTCTAAATGTGTATTAAGCTTCTGACCTTCCTAAACGCAGAACCTCGAATACTGGAGAAATGATTTTAGATTAAAAACTTTCCTAGTTATATAATAAGAGGCCTCCTTTAGGTCTCTGACAGAATGTAGGTCTCCAACAACTATTGACCTATTTATGATCTCTATTTGATCGTTGGTTTAACTCGATAGATACTCCTACCAGTTGATTGATTGTTTGGTGATATACGCCGCTTTTAACAACGTTTCAGTTATATCTCGGCGTTTCTGGTTAAGTTACCAATACTACTGGTTTATTTATCCCGACACCAGCCAGTCAGTCGTTTTTTTTTTGGAGGGGGGGGGGGGGGGGGGGGGTTACGCCGCTTTCAACATTAGTTCGGTTATGTCACGGCGACAGTTCACTTATTCATGATACCTGAGTAAACAAACCAGTACCAGGTTAGAAATGTACCTTGCCAAAGGGCATTCCACCATGACCGTAGTGCCGAGACAATATCCGTTGTAATGCTATCCCTGGGCGCCAAGGAGGGTAGTCATTACTACTATTTTTTAAGTATTTGGTATGACCCAGCCGGAGATCGAACCCGCGACCTCCTGCACCCGAGGCGCTAGCTCTACTACTACGCTAAATTATTATAATATGACAGTTCAACAGTCTAAAATAACTCAATAAAACTTAATAGTAGTTTTGTAATCTTTTATTACATTGACTTCATTCCGACTGTCCTGTCGGAGATATATGAATATATTGGGTGATGGTCATTTTGTGAACTGTCACCTATGTTTGTTAATATATCACATCAACACTATCATAAAGACAGATATATATGTATGAGAGATATGTCAAACATAAATCATTGAAACAATAGGATACATTCGTGGAAGACAGTGGTGCAGAGGTAAGAACGTCGGCCTCTCGTAGGCAAAAGGTCCCTGGTTCGGGTCCCGAGTTTGTGTAGAAAAGTCCCAAATACAGGAACCGCTACTCGGTTTGCATTTACAATTTTCCAAAAAGTATCAATATAAAACTGTTCAGTTGATCAGGTACGACGTTTATAAACCTGGCGTCAGTAGCGGCGTAGGGGGTGGGCGCACAGGATATGCTCAAAGTCGGTACCAGTAGTAAGAGGATTATAAACTAATATTGCAATTGCTTTAATATGCTCACTTTATGAGTTGCCATATGTGTTCCAAAGAACTGCAGGCTTTGTATATGATATGCCGACATAAGCTAGCGCTTTATTTAAAGTTATGTATGCCTATTGATACAATCCCTGCTAAAAAGGGGGTAAAATAACAACCAATGAAAATACAATTTTCATACAAAACACTAAAAAACACAATAAAAATCGACCATGAAGAGCACTTTCTTTTCCTTGTTACTACTTCTTTCACAAATGGCGTCTATTACAGGATAGAGGGTTAACTAAGGTGATTCAAGCTAATAAACTTTGTCATATGGGGCTAAATTTGTAGATGTTATTTAGGGGACTTTGTGCTTTTCATCTTTCTAGAGTAATCCGCCTAAAGTGACAAAGACCTTCAAATGTTATCCTTTTGTCACGCTATTGTTAAATATGGAACAGGAATAATTACGCCATGTTCCAGCAATACCAATGTAGATATTTCTAACAAGTGTAGATAAACATCATCTTTGTATCAGTTGCACATGTATACTTTTTATCTTAGAAAGCAATCTCATAAAAATCAGACAAAAATACTTCGCTTTACGTATATTGGATATGACGAGACCGCATAAAAGGTCATCTCGAATTGAAACCTTAACACTTCAAAACTCATGACCACGTGGCGAGCTTTTTTGTCCAATGAAATCAAACGATACAACCAACGATCTGTTGAATACATTCGGAACACTTGCGGTCAATGTACATATATCCCAAATACATCCGCGGATCGGATGATCTACCAAAAAGTCCCTACACAAACCTGTGTTTGCGTAGACATGAGTGTATACCTTTACCAGTCTACTTTGAATACGTGACAATGATTTTAAATTCACTGTAAAAATGTATATGATGTACTTGAACTGTTTAATTTGATCATTGTAGGACAGTGTTACCTTGTCCGATGGTGAACATAGAGTATGTGTAAAACACGTTTAGGCCCAGCCCGAGTGTGTCATATGACAGGAACCGTCTTCGCGGAGTGATTTCTTTCTTGCATAATACATGATCCGCAATTTGTTTTTCACTATTTTGTAGCTGAGAGGATACTCTTTTCAAAAATATACGGTGTCCTACCAGTAAACATTGAAGAAAGTTTGACAATTTAATGTTGAAACTTGATTATTTACATGGAAATAAAGAAGGTATTAAATTGGCATTCTTTGACATAGACAATCGTCTCTTGTCTCTCTTTTATTTATATGGGATATCTCACCTGTTTAATACCCAATGATTTTGTAAGCGGCAATTTGAATAGCTGACGCTGAAGTCAATCTGACCCGACCTGTATTGGGCAGTCATCGAATCTGCATACGAGCGAGCATTGGTTAAGTATGGCTTTGGTTTAAACTTTAAAACCTTCAGTGACTGATTTAAAAACAAGAGGGCAATGAGGGCCTGGATCGCTCACCTGAGAGTGGGCTATTTAAGACATTTAAGACTCTTTCAGCGCCAATGGCAATATGAGTTCTTGCCTGGCGGCAATGTTTGTTGACTGGAAGCATTTTCTGACAAAGCTTATTGCTTTTTAACGGTGTGTTACAAAGAAGTGTTAATACTTCTCAACAAAACTGTAAATGGAATTATGTGCGTGTTCTATACTAATTGAGTTGAAGCCTAGTTGGCCTCGGGCTTTAGCCCTTGGTCATAGTAGTAATACCATTTCTTTCGGAGTTGGCAGCCTGCCAATTGCTGTTAGCACCAAACAACGCATGAGAAATTGCGCGAGAAAAATAGTTCATCATGGATTCAACAAAACTGCATTTAAAAGGTTAGGATCTCCCCCATAAATATCATTTTAATGTTGTTGGAACATCAGTGAAAAACTTAAGGCTTAAACTTAAGTACTCCAATATAAGTTTAAGAAATGCTTTAGATATGAATGCGCCGAGAGGTCAAATATGGACGCTTGTTAACATCATTAACATTCGCGAAGAGGAACGGAAAAAAAGAAAGAAGTCACGTGAAATATACAGTGGCGGATTAACCGGGAGCCCGTAGGGCCCGTGCGTCGACAAAAATAACGGTAAACAATAAAAAAGCGTGGCAAATGAAGTGGCGGATTTAGCGGGGGCCCATATGGCCCGTGCCCGACTCCCCCCCACCCCACGAAAGAAGTCATGTGCGTCGCAACATCCAACTTTCGAGCAGTCCCCAGGCCGTCAGCACTGCAGTGCTTTTATTTTTATGTTGGCAAGATATATTCAAGTCAAACAATCTGACAAATATTCATCAAGATCAAGTAAATAAAGTGTCCAAATGCTTTTTCTTAAATGTTATCAAATGACCTAGTTTTTGACCTGACATTTCCCATATTCAACTTGGCCTAGATATCATCAAGACAAACTTTCTGAAACAGTTTCAAGCTGCTAGTCCCTATAGTTTTAACAAGATTTTTCTACAATATGGCTTAGTGACCTAGTTTATGGCCGGACATGACTCATATTCAACTAAGCCTAGATATCATCAAGACAAAATATTTAACAAAGTTTCATAATGCTCAAGTCCAAAATTCGATCTCTTCAATTTGGTCTAGAGATCTAGTTTTTGACCTGATCTGACAGATATTCGAACTTAGCCTAGATATTATCAAGGCAAATATTGAGTTTCAAGCTGCTGAAGTAAAACAAATGGGACCTCTATAGTGTTAACAAGATTTTTCTACAATATGGTCTAGTGACCTTGTTTTTGACGTTTCAAGCTGCTCAAGTAAAAAACGCGGTCTCTAAAGTGTCTAAATGCTCACGTTAAAAACACGGCTTCCAGAGTGTTAACAAGAGTTTCCTTCAATTTGGCCTAGTGACCTATTTTTTGACCCAACATGACTTATATTCGAACTTAGCCTAGATATCACCAAGACAAACATTCAAAATGCGGCTTCCAAAGCGTTAACAAGATTTTCATTTAATTTGATCTAGTGACCTAGTTTTTGTCCCACATGACCCAGTTTCGAACTTGGTCTAGATTTAATGGAGATGTATAACTTTCATGAATATTGGATGCAAAATGTTAACAAGCAACTGTTGACGACGAACGACGGACGACGGACAAAAGGCGATTACAAAAACTCACCTGGAGCACATCGTGCTCTGGTGAGCTAAACATCTATATATGGAATGGACCTTTATTTATAGTATTTCGGATATTTGTACACGTTCAAATTATTCGATGCCCTGTATTAATTACATAATTAGTCCACTTATTTCACTTATTTGCTAAGTACTGAGTCCGCTTATTTCACTTATTTGCTAAGTACTGAGTCCGCTTATTTCACTTATTTGCTAAATACTGAGTCCACTTATTTCCTAAGTACTGAGTCCACTTATTTGCTAAGTACTGAGTCCACTTATTTGTTAAGTACTGAGCCCACTTATTTGCTAAGTACCGAGTACACTTATTTGCTAAGTACTGAGTACACTTATTTGCTAATTACTGAGTACACTTATTTGCTAATTACTGAGTACACTCTTTTGCTAAGTACTGAGTACACTTATTTCACTTATTTGCTAATTACTGATTACACTTATTTGCTAAGTACTAAGTACACTTATTTGCTAATTACTGAGTACACTTATTTGCTAATTACTGAGTACAGTTATTTGCTAATTACTGAGTCCACTTATTTCACTTATTTACTAATTACTGAGCACACTTATTTGCTAATTACTGAGTACACTTATTTGACTTATTTGCTAATTACTGAGTACACTTATTTCACTTATTTGCTAATTACTGAGTACACTTATTTGCTAAGTACTGAGTACACTTATTTGCTAATTACTGAGTACACTTATTTGCTAAGTACTGAGTCCACTTATTTGCTAATTACTGAGTACACTTATTTGCTAATTACTGAGTACACTTATTTGCTAATTATTGAGTACACTTATTTGCTAATTACTGAGTACACTTATTTCACTTATTTGCTAATTACTGAGTACACTTATTTGCTAATTACTGAGTACACTTATTTGCTAATTACTGAGTACACTTTTTTTCACTTATTTGCTAATTACTGAGTACACTTATTTCACTTATTTGCTAATTACTGAGTACACTTATTTCACTTATTTGCTAAATAAGTGAACTAAGTGTGCTCAGTAATTAGCAAATAAGTGAAATAAGTGTACTCAGTAATTAGCAAATAAGTGAAATAAGTGTACTCAGTCATTAGCAAATAAGTGTACTCAGTAATTAGCAAATAAGTGAAATAAGTGGACTCAGTACTTAGCAAATAAGTGTACTTAGTACTTAGCAAATAAGTGTACTTAGTACTTAGCAAATAAGTGTACTCAGTTATTAGCAAATAAGTGAAATAAGTGGACTCAGTACTTAGCAAATCAGTAATTAGCAAAATAAGTGTACTCAGTAATTAGCAAATAAGTGTACTCAGTAATTAGCAAATAAGTGGACTCAGTATTTAGCAAATAAGTGTACTCAGTAATTAGCAAATAAGTTGACTCAGTACTTAGCAAATAAGTGTACTCAGTAATTAGCAAATAAGTGAACTCAGTACTTAGCAAATAAGTGTACTCAGTAATTAGCAAATAAGTGAAATAAGTGGACTCAGTACTTAGCAAATAAGTGAAATAAGTGGACTCAATACTTAGCAAATAAGTGTACTCAGTAATTAGCAAATAACTGAAATAAGTGCACTCAGTACTTAGCAAATAAGTGTACTCAGTTATTAGCAAATAACTGAAATAAGTGCACTCAGTACTTAGCAAATAAGTGTACTCAGTAATTAGCAAATAAGTGAAATAAGTGTACTCAGTACTTAGCAAATAAGTGTACTCAGTACTTAGCAAATAAGTGTACTCAGTATTTAGAAAAAAAGTGTACTCAGTATTTAGCAAATAAGTGTACTCAGTACTTAGAAAATAAGTGTACTTAGAAATGTACTCAGTACTTAGCAAATAAGTGTACTCAGTACTTATCAAATAAGTGTACTCAGTACTTATCAAATAAGTGTACTCAGTACTTAGCAAATACATATAAAAAGATCTTTCCATCGGATTC
Organism: Serripes groenlandicus; assembly: GCA_031761405.1. Classification (NCBI taxonomy): domain Eukaryota; kingdom Metazoa; phylum Mollusca; class Bivalvia; order Cardiida; family Cardiidae; genus Serripes; species Serripes groenlandicus. The sequence continues at coordinate 37,078,559 of JASEVX010000007.1, forward strand.
TGCTAATTAATTTCAGTAAACAAAGCCGTGATTGGGAATTCATTATTCTCAGGAAATTATTCATAGATTTCATTACAAACTATTTTCGTCCATATTACAAGTGTCCCTGATATTACGAATATTATGTCGATCATAAAGGTATTTCATATTTGATACCGCAGTGGAATAACTATAA